>JAKWBJ010000032.1:455000-467500 GCA_023159175.1 Wohlfahrtia magnifica | reverse complement strand
TTATTATTATTATTATTATTATTATTATTATTATTGAAATGATTATGATGATACTCTGTTGGTAAATTCGGTACTTTTTTAAACGAACTATTAACAAATACTACTAAATATACGAAAATGTGCAGCAGTGGGCTTAAAGTCTTTAAGTATACATAAGTACAATATGGCCATCTAAATGGCTTTTCGTTAATTCCGTTACGCTAGCTTATGCATATTGTGGACCTTAAGACAAAGGACAAAGAATAAGCACATGGGCAATTTATACTGTTAAACATAACAATTTCTTCCATTCCAATGTTGGTACTTCTAAACTTATAAGAACTACTTCTTATATTTTGATGGAAAATTTTCTTCTGGTCGTACTAAGATAGTTTGGGCTAATTTAACCATTCGTGTACCATCCAATTCTTACTCGAACGTACGAACTTTTAAGCTGTGGTATTTTCTCATTCGTTATCGAGTAAAATGTATAGAAATTTATAATGATGGCATTCATTAGAAATTTGCGAGTTTTTTTCTTGTAAGCATGAAAGCTCTCGAAATAAAATATTTTTCATAAAAAATATAAATGAATAAAGTGGGAAAGTTAATGATTGCTTTAATTTGAATATTTGTGTGTGGGTCAAAACTATTAAATAATAATTTAATATGCAGTGACTCATAGTCAAAGACTATATTTTTTAATAAAATATTGATATCCAATAAAAGCCAAATCTGATTGGCAAACTATTTAGTATTTTAGTTGATTAAAAAATTACAATTATTTCAGATAAATTATCTAATTAATATACAAAAGAACAAAAACTCCAAAAAGTATGAAAATGCATCTCACAGTATAAGCGAAACTCCAACAATAAATACATTTTATACATACTAAATATTTCATTGGCACACCGTTTGCTGAAATATCAGTTAAAAGACGTCTAGGCATCGATTGCAATATATTTTAAATGCACGAGGAATTATATGAACCCCACTTTGACTGTAGATAAGCGAGGTGTTTTTGCGACTTAATGGGATGTTTTCTGATATTTTGGTCAAGGTGGACGGGCCAGCAATTTTCAATAATTTTTAATTCAAGAGATTTTACTAGTTCTAGGAAGGGAGATGAATATGTTTGTAATAGCTGTATGATAACCCCTTCTTTACAATGCTTGCCTCTGAGATCTAAACCTTTCCTGGGTCCAACTTAAAAAAAAATATATTTATTATCGTATACCTCAATATAATCTACATCAGCGACGTCAAAAGCAGGTGGCAAAAACGGATAGGATCGTGAAAAACGGAAATTTGTCCCACATGTACATTATATAGTATATCTAGATATCTGGGCAAGGTCGGACGGGTAAAGCTAGTTTATAAAATATACATACTCATATGCATATGGATGGAGAATTATTAAATTATTAAAAATTGTTGCTATATCAACACAAATGCTTATAATCTAATTAAATTTTTTAAATAATGATGTTTTAATTTATTAAATATTTTTCGTAAATTGAAAACTTTGTTTTAGTTTACTTAACTTTTTTAGTACACATGCTCTTTAATTATTGTTAAATAAAGAATTGAATTGAACGAACTGTTTTTCACTTTTAGTGAAAATTTAGGATTTTGGAAAACATTGCGCAACAAATTTGCTAACTTTAATGCGGAAAAAGATTTTATTATTTTTTAATTTAATTTTTTGTGGTACAGTAGATTTTTTACTGCAGATATAGCGAACTACATTTAAAGCGAACTAAATTATGCATAACGCAAAAGTTTATATGTCAAATATTAGGGGCACTTATTTATGTAATAAGAAAACAAAATGGCAAAGGAATATTGTTGACGATATGTTAATCATCTCTTCTATGAAGAAGGCTTTAAAATCAATTTACGTAAAGGCTTGATGGAAAGCGAGCCAGCCAATCAGAATTTTAATTTATAAATTATATTTGAATTAAAAATCAAATTTTATTTGATTTCCAATACAATACTATTTTAGAAGTTTTCAATTCGATAAACTAAATAGTTTTGCCTTTATCCAAAAATTTCCTAAATTTTCTTTTAATCCGATTTGATTATACATAAAAATAACTTCTTTAAAACGTGTAAAATCTTAAAATGAATTTTTTAATGAAAAATTCGTACATATTATGTATACATCGCACACTAAGTCATGAACAGTCCCAACTCAAAATTTATTAAAATCCCTTTTTTTGCATAAATCAATTTACAGACCGAATCTGTAACGACAACACCGTGTGCATACTGGCTTCCTTAACTAGTAAAATACAGTTATGTTACTCGTGTCGACTGAACACGATCTAACATAGGTTCAGGGAGACGTGACTTATTGTAGTTGCAACGTAACATGTCAACCGTATTGACAACACTGTGATCGATTAGTGGTGGCAAACATAACTTCGTAACCGATCAATTTAATTTTATAACAATGTTTTAAAAACAGTTTTTTGCTTCCATTGAACATTTGAGTTGTGACTTTTCATGATTTAGTGTTTGATATAAATCTATATTGTACTCACTTTTATTAGGATTTTCAGAATAGTCATTCGCAAATGTGGGATTATCTTTTCCGTTGTGGTCTTTCCGCTTTTCACGATTTTCGATAAGAAATTGCTGAATTGTTACAGGACCCTCGTAGAAATGCTTGTCTCCAAAGGTAACATCACTTGAATTGCTTAGAGCTATGCTACCGATCTGTGGACGATGAGGAATACCTGCAACCGATGGCACTGCACTAAGGCGTTGAGCCTGGCCGAAAGTATCTCCAATAGCTGCTAATGCTGCAAGTGGAGAAGGCTGTTGTAGGCCACTGACTGTTTGCACTTGCTGGTTAATAATGGTATGGCCACTGTTAATATTTGGAATCTCGGGATGTCTAGGTGGATAAGTCAACTGAGTACCAAGTTTTCTTATCACATAATTTTCATGCACTCCTTCAATATTACCATTGATATCGGAATCGGAATCAGAGTCTGATGTTATGATTGTTGACGAACAGATACTGCGTATTGAGACCACAGGCGAACTCTTGCAGTTGGGCACATTCGAAGGCGGGTTAATTTCAATACTATTTGCAGATGACGCTGACAATGATGATGACGCCGATAGAGATGGAGGTGATGAACTTGATTTCTTTTTTTGGTTAATATATCCATTGCGCAGCAGCAATTGATTGTCACTGTCTTTTGTTACTAAAGTTGGTAAATTTCGTTGTTGATTAGAATTTAAAACATTTTCACTGTTAATAAAATTTTGATTTGTTTGATATCGATTGTCTTCATCAGAACAGTAATCGTCTACTGTTTGTAAATGTTTTATACATTTTTGTTGCTGCATTCGAGGTGATGGCGGTATTTCATCATTATCGCTTATATTCACTCCAGAGTCTGTTGAAGATGTACAACTTGTTGTTCCCGTATATGATTCTATATTTGATTCTTCGTAGTTTTTTATTGAATTTCTTATCTTCTTTATACTTTCTTCACTTGATAAAGTTCTTTCGCTATCGCTCACAACTTTTGTTGATGTTTCCGTTATAACTTGTGTTGTTGGCTTTGTTGTAGAATTAGCCTCTAAAACAGTTTGTATATTTTCTTTATCATTTTTATCAAAATCATTACGTTGTTTGTGCATTTTTTCTATGCCAGTTTTCATGAGTAAAAATATTTTTTAATTCACACTATTCTTCTCAAGTTATCATTATTTTTGGTTTATAGGTAAAATTTTAATTTAATATTCTGTAAGGAAAGAAGAATATATAAGTTACATTAAGCGGTTGAATAAAAAAAGAATTTATTCCTACGGGTGCATATTCTTATTATTTAGCTGACGCGTTGTGTTGTTAATATGAAGATTGTTTTTGTAACAAAAACAAATTGTGTAGACATAACGAAACTCATCACCTAAGTGATTTACAAAATAAGCCCCAAAGTCTTTGCAAATGTATGTATAATTCGTGAAAATTTTCTAAAAGAAGCAAAAAATGTGTTAAGAAAAAATTAAAAAATGCAGGGGGCAGGATTTTACCATTTCTGGAATCAAATAAGCCACTGGTTTAAGGCACATATAAGATATTGATTTAACTGGAAAGGCAGTGATCTTGTTATTATGAATAAGTCACAAAAAATTATGATTTGTTTAAAAAATACCAACGAAGATAATATATAAATTTTTTTTGTTTGATTAAAATCATTGAGCGAATCCAAATAACACTGGTCTACAGCAAAAAAATCCTATAGACTATATGGAGTATAATGATTTTGACGTGCTGAATTCAAAACCGTTTTCAGTTTTTTCAATCGGGCTTAATTTTTTTAATGGGCGTGCCAAATTTTTGCTCAAAATATGGTAGTTACATCAGCTGAATAAAACTTTTTTGTATTTTCAACAGTTCGGAGTTATTCGTAACTTGGTTTGGAAAAAGGAACGAACGAGGAATTTACATGTTAAGCATTTAAATTAAAGCTACTGAGAATAAAATAAGCTATAAATCATAAAAATCGGTTGGCTAGTGCTGATTTTATTCCAAATTAAATGCAGCTACCTAAATTTGATCAAAATTCGTGAACAAATTTTTTCTGCAAAAATCATTGGAAATTATCTTCTTCTATTTCCAAAAATTTATAAAAAAAATTCTCAGAATACAAATTTTACATTTTATGCATTAAAATGAAAGTCAGATAAAAAGTAAAATAACCCAAAAAGGGTTATTGCTGCTGGTACTGTTGTTGTTGTTATAGTGAACATGTGTACCTATAATATCATACAACAAAAATACTTAGTTCATTTAAACTTAAAAAATACAGGGTTTTGAAATGGAAAGTAGTAAATCATGTTACAATTTTGCACGCCACTGTATATGTATATATGTATACATTGTAAATATATGTATATATGTATATATGTATTATTGTATATATATGTATGTATTGTATATACAATGTATACATTAGTACATGATAATTTCAATATCACTCTGATTTTTGAAATGCAAATAAATTTCAATAAAAAAATATTTTATATTTATTTTATACTTTAAATAAGTTATTACAACAAACAATTATAACGCGCATTTAAATGTAAATAGTATGTGCAATTGTATAAAATTAATATTACAACGACATTAAAATTATACATTTAAAAATAGCAAACTTTGATTAATTATTTAGTTGGTTTATCAAGAAGAAAAAAATCTTGTTAAAGAGAAAAATAAACGTTAAGACAAACTTGAATGTTTCCTTTATTACACATTTTTAATCACACTAATGAAATATACGTACAAGGGAATGACGAATTTAAAGCTGATTTAAATTTCATAATTTGTACTTTCTCGCGAGAATACTTCATATTTAAAGAAGTTTGTTTTCATAAATATGAATAAAGAATAACGAAATTGACATGCGAGACAAAACCCATTATGTACATATGTACATAATTATTGCAAGATTATCAATACAAGTTAAGAGGTTTTTATTTTTGGTTTTTAAATGTGTACACTTCCATATTTTATACAACTCATCCACCATTCACCCTCCCAAGAAATTTCAAATTTTTCAAAAAGGCGATTTTTTAAAAGTTGATATTCTCAAATCCGGTGATTTTTCCAGACATCCCACTATATGGACTCTGTTCAGGACCCTTTTATTCAGAATATGTATATAGTGGTATATGTGTACACTTCTATATTTTAAAGAAATGCACACTCATTCTCCCAAGAATTTTCAAATTTTTCGAAAAGGCTATTTTTTAAAATTCATTTTTCTCAAATCCGGCGATTTTTCCAGATCTACCACTATATGAGCTTTGTACAGGCTCCCTTTGGCCAGCATATGTATAAAGTTGTATATGTGTACACTTCCATATTTTGGAGAAGTGCCCACTCATCCTCCTAAGAATTTTTACATTTTTCAAGGAGGCGATTTTTTAAAATTCAATTTTCTCAAATCCAGTGATTTTTTCAGACATCCCACTATATGCACTCTGTTCACGACCCTTTTAGTCAGAATGTGTATGTAGTGGTATATGTGTACACTTCCATATTTTAGAGAAATGCCCACTCATCCTGCCAAGAATTTTCATATATTTCAAAAAGGCGATTTTTTAAAATTCAATTTTCCCAAATCCGGTGATTTTTCCAGACATACCACTGTATGGGCTCTGTACAGGACCCCTTTGGCCAACATGTGTATGTAATGGTATATGTGTACACTTCCATATTTTGGAGAAATGCCCACTCATCCTCCCAAGAATTTTCATATTTTTCAAAAAGTCAATTTTCTAAAATTCAATTTTCTCAAATCCGGTGATTTTTCCAGACATACCACTATATGGGTTCTGTACAGGACCCCTTTGGCCAGCATGTGTATATAATGGTATATGTGTACACTTCTATATTTTGTAGAAATGCCCACTCATTCTTCCTAGAATTTTCATATTTTTCAAAAAGTCGATTTTTTAAAATTCCATTTTCTCAAATCCGGCGATATTTCCAGACATACCGCTATATGTACTCTTTTGTAGACCCCTTAGACAACAATATGTATATAGTGGTATATGGGAGCACCTTCATATTTTTCCGAAATGTCCACTTATTCTCTGAAGATATTTTACATTCTGTATATAGCCACTGTTAATCTCTTAACAGTACCCTGTTAACACAAAATTTGAGCATGTTAAAAAAGTAAGTTTAGTGTCTTGGCTTTTCAAATTCGACAGGACATTCGCATTGAAAAGTCCGAAAGGACGGACATAGAAAAATCCAAAAAAGATTTCCACATAAAGACCTAAGAATGTCAGTTCCCTCATCAAGCTTGAAACTTCTTCTTCAAATCAAGTTCTAAAATATTATCTTAAGGAATTGTTATGCTTTAAGTATGACCCTATTACATTTTCAATGAACAAAAGTTTACATAGATGTTAAAGACAACGCTTTTCATTTCAACAACAACAAAAACACGTAGCAATAAAAAATTCTGCTTTATTATCCTTAGAAAAAGAGGTAAAATTTTGTTTTTCATTCTGTTGTATTGTTAATTTTGTATATCTTACTTTAATATATTCAAGAGATATTGAATTGTAGAACAAACTTTTTTCTATTAGCAAAGAAAACTTTTTTGTTTTTGAGCATATTTTTTAATTTGTATATCATATTTTTACTGCATATTTTATGCGCATAAAACACTTCTTAAGAGCATATTTCTGGTTTCCCTGGTTATAACGAACTTGGTGGGACCACACAATTTAGTTCGTTATAAACAGAGTTCCCTATATCGGTAGTAGTTTAATTTACCAAAGGAAGAAACAAATTAACATAAAATAATTTTTTTTACGTATTAATTTATTCTCTAAATTTAATAAATTATAAAAGTATCTTAGAAATTTTCTTTAGATTTCAAAAATATTCAAATTGTGTTTAAAAAATTCGTCGTAGATTCATTGAAAGGAACGTGATATTAATGTTCGTTTTTAAAATCGTTATTATCTTCATTATGTATTAATATATATCAAGCCGCATCAACATCAAGTTTGAAAAACAGTGCAATCATCGGGTAGTCTGGAGATCCTGAGGTTCAAACCATCAGAGTGGAAACCCGTCCCTGTATTAGTTTCCGTCTTCGAGCCATTGGTATAGACCGCGACTGTGTCTACTCTGAGGACAGATCCGGTAGACCACTTATCCCTAGAAAGTATCCTTCTGTAGTAGGCTTTACCGAAGTTCAAAGCAGGTACCGCTCAAACTATCCGACGCGTCAGAATCAGTAGGATGTTATCGTGTCCAATGCGAACGTGCCTCTGTCCAGCCGCCTCCCTGTTAGTGCAGACTTTGCAGAAACACATTTGACCAAAATATCTAGGGGTGGTATGTTCAGCATTGTCTCTAGACCAGTTTGAGGAGTGGAACTCATGGCACCGGAGATTGTAAGACAGACTTACATCTGCACCCTATTCAGAATGACCAGTTGTGGCCCAATAATCACCGCATTCTATCAGACAAAAGCGTCATAAGTGAGAATTGGTCCAATGTCACGGTGTACATCCAATACAAGACATGAGCTCTAAAACATCATTTTCTCCCCAAGGGCGTACCTACAAATGTGCAAGGCAGATATCGCCTTCCTTATTCGACTCTCAGCATTACATTTCCACGAAAGTTTCGAGTCCAACATCTCGCTTAGAAAATTAGCCTCTCCTTCGAGAATTTCAGAGTAAGGCCGACCAACATTGGCAGCCCAAACTCCAGTATCTTATACCGCCTGGTAAACAGAATCAGCTCGGTCTTCGCAGGGTTAAGCCCCAAACCATTCTAGCATGCCTAAGTCAAAAGCGCGCCGAGCTATCATTCCATCAGCTCGCATAGCGTGGGAAGAAAAATCCCCCTGATAAGCAGAACGACATTATCCGCATATGCGACCAACTCATGCCACTGAACTTAAAAAGGATTGTATTTATAATCAGGTTCCACAGAAGTGGTGAAAACACACCATCCTGCGGCGTTCCCATAGTCACAATCTTCCTTATTCTCCCCATGCCCAAACTGGAGACTATGTTTCCTGTCTATATAGATATCCCCCGGTCAACACACAATTCATATCATACAGTGCATTGACTATAGAGGCGTATTCACGTCGTTAAAAACACCCTCAGCATACCATTACATATTCCTTCCTATAAAGCGTTTCCTCAATTGCCCCAACAATATAATGTACTACTAAATAGAACAATCCCAGAGTATTGTTAATTTATATCTTATTGCAAAAAACTTGCTTCAAAACCCATTAAAAAACAATATATTTATAAATATGTGTAGATGTTTTACGAGTATATTTATAATTAAAAAATTTCCAGACAACGAAATATTTGAAAATTCAAATTTTCAACAAAATGAAATATTTATAATTTACAAGTATTAACTGTATACAACTTTTGTTTATAATTTTTTTATATTAAAAATTTTTACATTTGCTTTAACATACACATACAAATATTGCCTGTTGTTTTTGTAAAAATATTAGTTGTTGTACAAACAACTTCACCGTGGTTCAAACATAGTAGTTAACAATACACATCATCAGCCAGTAACTGTGTAAATTAGATAAGTGGGTGTGCTCCTTCCACTCTTACTAAATACATAATTTTGTATATGTTTAGAACAATAACAATTAAAGCAGCATTATCTATCCATATTAGCCAAAAAGCGGGTATTACAGAAAGCACACTGGATGAAAACTACTTATGTATATATGTATCTTATATACAAAAATGAATGTGTGTTTGTTTAAAGACTGTATACAGCTAAACTACAGATTATACAGTGTCTTTCTGGAAGGTACTATGGGCTATCACAAATGTTTGGATTTGGACCAGAAGGGGACAAAAGGTGGAAAAAAGATAAAAATGTAACTAAAGTAACATTTAAGATAATAATTAAGATGGGGTATCGAAGTACGACGGGGTTTAGTTAGTATTTAAACAAAAATATATCTGTGGTCATACAGAGGAGTAGACATATTAGAGTTATTACTTTAGGAAGTTAAGGCGACTTAAAGTATTTAATCCCTTTTTAAAAATCTATCCTTTTACTAGTTTAATGTGCGTTTACTTCTTAGCTTAGCTTTTCTGAAACGATATTGAATTTGTGAAAACATTTCGTGTTTTTTCATTCATTTGCTATTTTTCATTCATTTTACAACTATACATCTTAAATTAATTAAATACCTATGTAACTTAATTACAACTTAAATTGACTTAACATTACAAATTTTACGGTATTTTTTTAAGTTTCAACAAAAATCTTATGTATACTTAAAACAATGTAATACATAGGTATTATTTCAATAAAAGGCCTCACAACTTCAGAAGGCCCGCACAACTCCAGGATGCCAATACGTGGAGCTATTTGCCGCGCACAACCACCTTGCGCAATTAGTGAATGAACCTAATCACATATCGTGTGTAGATGGGCACCAAAATAACACCCTCGACCTTTTCCTGACTACGCACCCTGAAAAGTATGTAGTTGAGGTCCTTGCACCTCTCGGAAATTCGGATCACTGTACTATTTCTGTCTCTTTCCCGTTCTCCACTCTTCGCAACGCTTCACATACAGCTATAAAGCGCTTGGATTTCAATTACGGGAAAGCTCGTTGGGCTGAGCTTAACGATTTCTATGGGCATTTCAATTGGAAACTTTGTTTCCTTGATTCTAACGTGAATGCCATGGCCGAAATGGTTGTCAATATAATAAAGCTAGGGATAGATAATTTCATCCCATCCATAAAGCTTCCGATTAAATCAAGTAATAAATCAGAGAGGAAGCATTCAGAAATTGGCATAATAACAAATGCGATCATACTGATTCGCTACCCAAACAGGAGAGATTTTCGTGTGCCGCAGTACTTAAGCGCGAAAAGACTCTATACGAACAGCGCCTATGTGCTAAAGTTCTTACTTTTCCGCGGGGAAGTAAGATCATTTGGTCATTTATTAAATGGCGTAGAAACAGCGCTAGTTCAGTTCCAGTACTTATAAAGGATGACCAAACATTCACTAACCCGGTTCCTAAGGCAAACCTACTGGCTGAAGTGTTTGCAGGTAATTCGAAACTTGCCGGAGAGTGTTCAACCACTGTCCGAACTTGAAAGAATATCAGTGACTATGCCTAGTATATTCTTTCAAGCCTGTGCAGTTAAAAAGGTTCTTGCAAATCTCGACGTTAATGTGTTCTGGGCCGGAAGGTATTTCAGCGCTGGTTCTGAAGCAGTGCTCTTCGGCGCTTGCGCGTCTATTAGCTATTTTTTTCAGTGCGTCTTATCGTGCGGGTATTTTTCCATCTTGCTGGAAGATTGCCAATCACTAAAAAAAGTGAGACTAGTAACCCTGAAAACTACCGTCCAATAGCAGTTTGTTCGGCACTTTTCAAAGTTATGGAGGGTATGATTAATCATCACCTTGTGAAATATTTATACTCCAACAATTTGCTAAGCGACCGCCAATATAGTTTCAGTAAAGGTCGCTCTACTGGTGATCTGCTGGCATTACTCTCTGAAGGGTGGAACAGGTCCATTCATGGATTTGGTGAGAGTGAGATTGTGGCCCTGGATATTTCTAAGGCATGTGACAGAGTCTGGCACGAGGCTCTCATATCCACACTTATTGCCTTTGGTGTCAGTAGTCACTTCTCTCGGTTCACATCGAGCTTTCTCAAAAATTGCATTATAAGAGTGGTTATAGATGAGATTTCATCCAACGAGTTCAGGATAAATTCAGGGGTACCGCAAGGCTCTGTTCTTTCTCCAACTCTATTTCTAATATTTTTTAATGACTTTTTTTTCTCACTTCAAATCCTATCTACTATTTTGCAGATGACAGCAACATTTGTCAATCTTATTCTTTTGATCGTAGGCCGAGCCTTTTGGAGTTGGGGCAAAAGGGGCGGAATATGAACGACACACTTAAAACGACCTGTCGAAAATCTCTGAGTGGGGTCGCGCGAACAGGGTCGACTTTATTGTGCGCAAGACCCAATGTTGCTTTCTGACTCACAGACGTAGTGGTGTGTTGTCATTTGTATCTATGGGTAATGCAGATATTGAGGAATCAGATGCTCTTGATGTTCTGGGCATGAGAATTCATTGTGCCATTAGTTAGAATGATCGTGATCATGATCTTTCGAGTGTCGAAAGAAGCATTCAAGCGTCTCGGGTTCTTAATACGGTATAAGAATTACTTCACTCTATCTTATCTCCTTAACATTTACAAGACCTCTTCGACCCAAACTGAATACAACTCTCATGTATGGACCGGTGCTTCAAACTCTATTTTGGAGTTTCTCGACCGCGTACATGAGAGGGCGAAGGATCTTATTAATGACGGTAGGATAGCCAATTCTATCGATTCATTAAAGCATCGTCGCAATGTGGCGTCTGCTTCATTGTTCTATCGGTACTATAACGGAATGTGTTCTGACGAAATTAAGGAACTAATTCCAAGTAATCATATATTTTTACGTAGTACTCGTATTCTCGTAGAGCTCATCCCTTTGTTGTTGATTGTCCAGTAAATCTCACAACACATTATAGGGAGAACTCGTTCTTTGGTCGCACTATTCGTTTGTGGAACAATCTTCATGCGAATGTTTTTCCTGCCACTAATTATATAATATAATATAATATAATATAATATTATATTATATTATATTATATTATATTATATTATATTATATTATATTATATTATATTATATTATATTATATTATATTATATTATATTATATTATATTATATTATATTATATTATATTATATTATATTATATTATATTATATTATATTATATTATATTATATTATATATATTATATTATATTATATTATATTATATTATATTTATTATATTATATTATATTATATTATATTATATTATATTATATTATTATATTATATTATATTATATTATATTATATTATATTATATTATATTATATTATATTATATTA
>JAKWBJ010000032.1:147500-452500 GCA_023159175.1 Wohlfahrtia magnifica | reverse complement strand
TATATTATATTATATTATATTATATTATATTATATTATATATATTATATTATATTATATTATATTATATTATATTATATTATATTATATTATATTATATTATATATTATATTATATTATATTATATTATATTATATTATATTATATTATATTATATTATATTATATTATATTATATTATATTATATTATATTATATTATATTATATTATATTATATTATATTATATTATATTATATTATATTATATTATATTATATTAATTATATTATATTATATTATATTATATTATATTATATTATATTATATTATATTATATTATATTATATTATATTATATTATATTATATTATATTATATTATATTATATTATATTATATTATATTATATTATATTATATTATATTATATTATATTATATTATATTATATTATATTATATTATATTATATTATATTATATTATATTATATTATATTATATTATATTATATTATATTATATTATATTATATTATATTATATTATATTATATTATATTATATTATATTATATTATATTATATTATATTATATTATATTATATTATATTATATTATATTATATTATATTATATTATATTATATTATATTATATTATATTATATTATATTATATTATATTATATTATATTATATTATATTATATTATATTATATTATATTATATTATATTATATTATATTATATTATATTATATATATTATATTATATTATATTATATTATATTATATTATATTATATTATATTATATTATATTATATTATATTATATTATATTATATTATATTATATTATATTATATTATATTATATTATATTATATTATATTATATTATATTATATTATATTATATTATATTATATTATATTATATTATATTATATTATATTATATTATATTATATTATATTATATTATATTATATATATTATATTATATTATATTATATTATATTATATTATATTATATTATATTATATTATATTATATTATATTATATTATATTATATTATATTATATTATATTATATTATATTATATTATATTATATTATATTATATTATATTATATTATATTATATTATATTATATTATATTATATTATATTATATTATATTATATTATATTATATTATATTATATTATATTATATTATATTATATATTATATTATATTATATTATATTATATTATATTATATTATATTATATTATATTATATTATATTATATTATATTATATTATATTATATTATATTATATTATATTATATTATATTATATTATATTATATTATATTATATTATATTATATTATATTATATTATATTATATTATATTATATTATATTATATTATATTATATTATATTATATTATATTATATTATATTATATTATATTATATTATATTATATTATATTATATTATATTATATTATATTATATTATATTATATTATATTATATTATATTATATTATATTATATTATATTATATTATATTATATTATATTATATTATATTATATTATATTATATTATATTATATTATATTATATTATATATATTATATTATATTATATTATATTATATTATATTATATTATATTATATTATATTATATTATATATTATATTATATTATATTATATTATATTATATTATATTATATTATATTATATTATATTATATTATATTATATTATATTATATTATATTATATTTATATTATATTATATTATATTATATTATATTATATTATATTATATTATATTATATTATATTATATTATATTATATTATATTATATTATATTATATTATATTATATTATATTATATTATATTATATTATATTATATTATATTATATTATATTATATTATATTATATTATATTATATTATATTATATTATATTATATTATATTATATTATATTATATTATTATATTATATTATATTATATTATATTATATTATATTATATTATATTATATTATATTATATTATATTATATTATATTATATTATATTATATTATATTATATTATATTATATTATATTATATTATATTATATTATATTATATTATATTATATTATATTATATTATATTATATTATATTATATTATATTATATTATATTATATTATATTATATTATATTATATTATATTATATTATATTATATTATATTATTTATATTATATTATATTATATTATATTATATTATATTATATTATATTATATTATATTATATTATATTATATTATATTATATTATATTATATTATATTATATTATATTATATTATATTATATTATATTATATTATATTATATTATATTATATTATATTATATTATATTATATTATATTATATTTATATTATATTATATTATATTATATTATATTATATTATATTATATTATATTATATTATATTATATTATATTATATTATATTATATTATATTATATTATATTATATTATATTATATTATATTATATTATATTATATTATATTATATTATATTATATTATATTATATTATATTATATTATATTATATTATATTATATTATATTATATTATATTATATTATATTATATTATATTATATTATATTATATTA
This sequence comes from Wohlfahrtia magnifica, assembly GCA_023159175.1. NCBI lineage: Eukaryota > Metazoa > Arthropoda > Insecta > Diptera > Sarcophagidae > Wohlfahrtia > Wohlfahrtia magnifica. The sequence continues at coordinate 449,873 of JAKWBJ010000032.1, read as the reverse complement.
TATTATATTATATTATATTATATTATATTATATTATATTATATTATATTATATTATATTATATTATATTAAAAAATATCGCATTGATATATTAAACCAACTACGAGATCGAGACCTACACACCTACTCGTACTTTGGTTTCAGCCATAGTTAATATATATTTGCCTATATGTGGTAGGCGTAACTATTAGCAAATTCCCAAAGCGCTCAAAATTTAATGTATGCTACCAGCTTCGACTGTGATATATTGAACGTATTGTAAAAGTTTGGGTAATATGCCAACCCCTTTATTTCACAACTCAGATATGAGTTCAAACTAGTCTCAACCTCATCGGTCACTGTCCTTATCCTTATTTTTAAACAGGGACTGAAGCCAAACTCTACCCTAATGCAAACGGGCTTAGGTTTGCTATTTCGAAAAACTCTGAGCCATGTAAGCAGTGGTTAATCGGTTCAGGTTCGGAAATGGTTAATAAAAAATATTTGTATTAAAAAAAAACAATATTTTTATCGAAAAAAGTAAGCAGAGCACAATCTAAACATCAAACATAGAAAAAAGGGAAATACTTTTAAAATGAATCCACACATTACAACACCAACAACAAAAAATTGTCTTTACTTGATTTTTGTGCTGCCAAGAAATTTTTTCAAAAATAAGAAATTCTTGGAATTGATGTTTTTTATGAAAAAATTTGGGTTTTTGTGTATGTAAAAGACGTCACAAAGCATTTAGCGATAAAAAATTGGTCAAACGTGCAACATATAACTATGTTTAAATAAAAACATTCGGCAAACACATTCTTCAAAAGGATGTGGTTATATGTATGAATAATATCAAGACTGGGAAAAGAAAAAACCATTTTACTATTTTGGGAGCAAGATAAAACGGGAACGCCAACACTGTGACAAAGGTCACAGATTATATTCGTGACACCTGATACACAAGTATGCGTCAAGAAGCTCTTTTCTGCCTTGAAATTTATTTCATCTCCACAAGGAACAAATTTAAATTGAGAAAGTTTAAAAAGTATATCATTTATAAAATTAAACCAAAATTACTTCGAAAAATAAATCAATCTCATACTGATAAAGTATTAGTACATTGTTAAATATTAATTAACTCAAACCTGAACCCTTTTTTTCGTGGTTTCAGTCCCTCTTTTAAACCCTACTGCTCTCGAATAGTTACAATTTGAGATGTTCAGAATAACAGAAATTCAAGATTCTTACTCTGTGTTCTTACTCTGACCCGAAAACCGTAAGAGTAAAAAAAATTATAACTAATTTCTTTGCATATATGTAAGTTATCATGTTCTACTGAATACACCTAATCACAACACACTTTACTACAACAACAAACAAATTGATTTCATAATATACTTTTACCTGGTTAATGTTCTACTTTATTTTTCTGCTGAGTAACTTAAATTTAAATATGAAATTTATTGTACTTAAAATTTATTATTAATTAGGTCACACCAAAAATATTTTAATTGCACATTTTGCTAAATTAATTGTGAAACGATACCATAGAGTTAAGCCAATAAAAAGAATTGTAAAATTATTGTAAGCAAAAATATTGTATAAATATAAGAACTAAATCAATAAAATTTTCGAGTTACTACTATATTACAGCAACCGCGACTTTCATTTCAATCCGCATAACTGGCGCCCGAGCAGTGTTAAAGTGTACAGAAAAAAACAAGTAAAAAAAAAACGTTTAGTGCAAGTGCTTATAATTACATTCTGAAAACATTCCTTGCGAAATAAAAGGAAATAACTGTTATCCGTGATAAAGTGTGAGAAAAAAGCACGTGGTAAATAATTTGTGAAAAAATAAATCCTTTCAACGATAAGGATTTTTGCGGAAAATAGGAAGCGGTAAGGAAATTTTGCCGTGCTGTGAAAACAAGCGTAACATCTCAACAAATAAGAAGACTTCGGCTCGTGACGCCACCCGTACCCAAAAAGGATTCCGCGGACCGTCCATCAGAGTGATGAACTTCATATTATATATATTACTGTAAGCAAAAATTAAAAATATATTTAAATAAGCCTATAAAATAATTTTCTTGAAAAACAGAAAATTGAAGTTAAAAAATCCATATAAGAATTAATTATTTCTTTGGAAAATTTAAAAATATAAACTCGTCAGTTTAAAATTTTGAAAAGGCAAAAATTAAAGGCATATTTAAAATAAATATAATTATAAAATAATTTTGAAAAAAGAAGAAAAGAAAAATTAAAATAAAAAATCTATAAAGGAATTAATTATTTCTTTGAATATTTAAAAATATAAAGTTATCAGTTCAACAATTAATCAGTTGTTTGAATTTAAAAAAAAAATTATTAAAAAATAATCTTATGTCATTTCCTTAAAAAAAAAATCTTTTTTAGAAATTACTTTAATATAGAAATATTACACATTATTTCTTCGAAAATTTGTAAAAAGGGTAAAACCTTTTTTTAATCAAAAAATATATTTTTATTATTGTTTCTTGAAAAAGGACAAAACGATAAATATTATTTTTTTTTTAAAACCTTTTACAGTTAGCTTATTACACAAACACTTAACACAAAAGTGTATTCTAGTGTTTTTTCCTTTTATTGACATATTTGTTTTTAATGGATCAAATAAGGGAAGCAATAACTCAGTTAACTGGTGCCTTTAATGCCCAGATCGAACAAGCTAAGGCTCTCAATAATAGGTTAACTGATCTTGAGAAAACAATTCAGCGTCCCAAGCCTGATGAAACTGAGCTCCCAATACCACGAACGGAATCTACACGATATTAGGAAACTACCAGATTCAGGTTTTTGATGGCAACCCGATTCAGTATATTTCTTGGATCCACAATGTGGAATCCATTTTGAGGGATTACGAGGTTGTAAAACATAAGCCAATTTACAGGGCAATTTTACAGCATATTCGGCAAAAGGTAAGAGGGTCGACGGATACGGCTCTGATCTCTTACAATATTTTCGATGAAAGTTGGGAGAAAAGAAAAGGTTGTTTGTCTTTGCATTATGCAGACAAAAGGGACGTACAAACGTTAGAATATGAGTTGAGTATAATGCGTCAAGAGAATAATACAATTGACGAATTTTATGCTAGGATAAATCACCAACTATTGCTCATTATAAATAAAATTAAAACGGATAACTGTACGAATGAAACGGTAGAAGCATTAATTTCGAGTTATAGGAATAAAGTTTAGACGTTTTTATTAGGGGAATAAACGTGGAGGTTTCACGTATGCTTGAAATACAGAAACCAAAAACATTGCCCGAGGCATACACATCATGCCTTGAATTCCAGAACCTAAATTTCGGGAATATTTCAATACATCCACGTTACTCTAGCAATATAGTGTTACCACTTAACCAGATGAATAGGAGCAACAAGCCAAATACTCCGCCCAGAAATCTCAATGTAGCCGATAAGGTTCGAATATACAATACACCGGCTTAACAATTTACCCCGAATTTACCACCAATACCAATGGAAGTACATCCTTCCGTTAGAACGCGACAGGTTAATTATATGAACAGACCTGAAAAGTCACCTTTACCAGAATCGTCTAACTCTTTTAACATTCCACGGAAACAGCAACGTCTTTTTAATATGGAAGTTGTAGAATCACATGAACAATATCCGGATTTAAACTATGAGGAGGAGAACAATTCTGATTTGTTTTATGATGATGAAGAATATGAAGGAAATAAATTAAATTTTATGACGCTGGCCTCTCTAGCACACCCTATATAGAACTGTATACGAAGAAGGGTAAAGCCCTTAAATTTTTAATAGACACAGGGGCGAACAAAAATTTTGTGTCTGAAAAAATATCATTCAATTCGAAGCCTGTTAATTCCCAATTTATAGTTAATTCTCCAGCTGGTCAGATTCCCATCAGACATATGGTAACTGGAAAGTTCTTTAAAAGTGTGGGGATAGGAAAAAATATTGTTTTCTTTGTTCTTCCTGGACTCAGGTCGTTTGACGGCATCATAGGCGATTACACCCTTAGGGAGCTTGGGAGCCATAATTGACAGGAGAAACAACATTTTGCATCTACTTAACGGAATACAAATTCAGCTCAAGGCAAGAGTGCCAAACAGGTTAGGCGGCATGAAGATAAGGATATTGAAAATTTAGTTGGCGAATATGCTAAGCTATTCGGACCATTATCTGATTGTGTGAATCCAATGTTCGTGCAGAAATAAGAACAACAACAGACGAACCTGTATACACCAAGTCATATCCATATCCGAGTCACCTAAGATCGGAGGTAGAAACACAAATTGCAAAGATGATCGAGGACGGTGTAAGAAGACCATCAAAGAGTCCATTAAACTCACCTTTTTGGATCGTGGAAAAAAAATCCCAAACCCAACGGTGATAAACAATATAGAATAGTTATAGATTTTAAAAGATTAAACGCGGTAACCATTCACGACATTAATAGTACACTCTCTAATCTGAGAAAATGTAAAGGATCCGCCATCTAACGTTTTTTTTTCAACTAGTGGTTATTTCGTGAATGGTGACACTTAGCTCATGTCTGATTTTACAGATAATTAGTTTTATCCTTCCGCTGAACGAATATGGTTGTGAATACGCTTCGCTAAGTGGGCCTGCGATCGACTTAAGAAAGATGCCGATTTTGCCAAAAAAAATCATCTTTTCAGATGAAGCTCATTTTGATCTTGGCGGGTATGTAAGCAAGCTAAATTGTCGCATTTGGGGCACAGAAAACCCGCACGCATACATTGAAAAGCCGATACACCCAAGACGAGTCAAACTTTGGTGCATATATGGAGTACATATATGGAGCCAAGAAAATAAAAATCCTTACTGACCATCAGCCACTAACATTCGCGTTAAGCAATGCAAATAACACCGCAAAGCTGAAAAGATGGAAAGCGAGAATAGAGGAATATAATTACAAGCTTATCTATAAACTAGGTAAAACGAATATAGTAGCTGATGCCCTTTCTAGGTTGCCACCCGAATTAAATGTTTTGTCTTCGTCCGATGAAAATTCTCAGCACAGCGCTAAGGAAGACAACGCTCTTCTGATACCACATTGTGAAGCTCCAATTAACGTCTTTAGGAACCAAATTATTTTCTCTGAAAAATTAGACTCTAATTATTATGAAAATCCTCACAAAAACTTACATAGGCATTATGTAAAAACTGGAACGCTCAGCAAGGAAAAGTTGACCCAAATATTGGAGGATAAATTAAGTCCTACGGTTTTAAACGGAATTAAAATCCCTGAAAGATATCTCGTATTGCTGCAGGAAGTCTATCAGGAACCTTTTTCTAAATTTCGAATAAGAATTACTCAAAGACTTGTAGAGGATATTGGAGATGAGGAAAAACAATTCATTATTATCCAAAGAGAGCACAGGCGAGCTCATAGAAATTCTGAGGAGAATAAAAATTAAATATTGGAGAAGTACTATTTATCAAAGTTAGGGAAGTTAATTAGATTCCTTATTAAATCTTGTGAAATATGCAGTAAAAACAAATATGATAGGCATCCTCCAAATCCTGAACTTCGGCCAACTCCAATTCCATCGTATCCCACAGAAATACATGGAAATTCAAAGTGAAAAGTTCATAACGTGTGTGGAGAAGTTTTCAAAATTCGCAAAATTTTTTCATATAAAGAATATATCAGTTCTATATATTCGAGATAAAATGATAAAATTACTCCACTATTTTTCCGCACCAAGAATGATTGTAATGGATAATGAAGGCAGTTTCATTAGTCCGATAGTACTTAACTATATAAAAGGCCTAGGAATTGAAACCTATTTTGCACCCCTACAAAAAAGCGAGGTAAATGGTACTATTGAAAGAGTTCATTCCACAATTATTGAAATGTAAAGATGTTTTCGTGAAGAGTATCCAGAGTACACCTTAAAAGAGTTAATAACCATTACAGTGGACAGGTACAATAACACAGTGCACTCGGTCACAAAGAATAAACCAGCTGATGTTTTCTTTGGTAGGACAAACAGGATCAACTACCAGAATTTAGCTGATTTTAAAGAAATAGTTAATAACTACCTAAGGGATGAAATTGAAAGGAACCAAAAAATTCAACTTTATAGGCAAAATTGTAAAAGGAAAAATCTAGGAGATATAGTATTTAAAAGGAACAAACAAATAAAGTCAAAGGATAGGCCATTATACGTTAAACAAACAGTTGGAAAAGATAACAATGCTACAATTACCACAACGGACAACAAAAGGATTCACAAATCTCATCTCAAGAACTAACATATAGCTTCTCTTTCAGATTAATAACGTGCAGCATAAATGCAACCGTTGATGTGTACGAGTACAACAATCCCTTAGTAACAGAGTTAGAAAAAAGTAATATATTTAAATCCTTTTTTTAATATTTCACTGGAGTTTATATTCGGGTCGAAGGAATCAAAAATGTTGATACAAAATATTTCATCAAAAAAAAAGATAAGAATAAATAGAAAAAAAAAAATATTAAATCAAAATGACTTTAATATTCAATTCAAAATCTTTTATCTTGCGGGCTTATCTTACTTACATCTATTCGGGTTGGAGTTTAGAACAACATTAAATGTTATATTAAACATTAACATTAACGTATGTATAAAATAGTGTTACGTTTTTACCTTTTTAAAAACGTCTTTTTATGAGTTCGTAGATTGTAGTTAAAATAAAATAAATTCTGTATGGTTTTAATTAAAAATCCTTTATTCAACACAGTTATGTGCACCACTGCTTGTAATCTTTTTACAGGCAATAACAATTTTTATTCTTAATTACTCTGTTTGTTTACAACTTTGTAAACAACAACCATTACCCGACCAGAGGTTATCCACACATTATTCTCTTTGCTGAGTTAACTCTAACTAAACTGGTTCTTACTTCACTACTAGCTTCACGAGTTTACTCCTTATAAACACTCTTCACACCAATAACACATCCGCTGAGTTAGCTTTACTTAAACTGCACTCGCTGAGTTTACACATAAACTGATTGCTGTTCACTTTACTTTACTTTACTTTATTTATCCAAATATTCTGTTCTTACATAGTTTTTCTTAAACTAATGAATCATGTAAATACTTATTCTATGCGTAAATGATACTTATCATAGACTTATCAACTAAATCTTAAAATACTGCAGAATAGCCACAATCCATCACCAAAACAAATCAACTCTTATACTATATTCCGCAATAAGTGGAAAAACGGAAACACTCATATACTTAAAACTAACTTAAAACACTACCTACAAATAATTAATAACAACAGGGCACATACATCCACCTCACTGGGCAGTGTTATACAGCATGCTCTCCAAATCTAGCCTATTAACCCTCCTGTGATAAAATAGCAGGCCCTCGTCGCCATAGAGCAGCCCCTCGTCCCTCAACGTTAGGATATCCACAGGCAACAGGTACCCGTGCACCCTTAGTGTCTCCATATCACTCCTCCTCTCGAAGCAGCCGGTCACGATCCCATTATCTAGGGCGGAAGATCGTTCCAAAAATACCAGCGCAGTCCTCATAAGAAAAACCTCGATCCTCTCGAAACCCGCATTTTCATAATTGACCCGACAAAACGGTCTCCGGGACGAACCATTGGGGAACTGGCAAGCCGACAAAATACGCCTCTTCCAGACCCTAAGCCTCTCCATCTGATGGGATGAAATTCCAAACCAGACAGGGAAGGTATAAGACATCAGAGGTCTGATGATCTGCCTGTAAATAAGCAGCTTTACCTCCCCACGCAATCCTTCCCTTCGGCGCAGTAACCTACAGAAGGAGTAGTATAACCCCATCATCCTATCCAAAGCAGAATCCGCATGTCGATAATACTCAAAGCTTTCGTTGAAAATCACTCCGAGATACTTTATCCTGTCAGAGAGTCTTACAATCCCACCGTCTACCCTCAGCACTGGTACGAACTTCTTTGCATTGGGATACAGCCGTCCACGCCGTCCCTTAAATATTACGCAATCCGTCTTTTCCATATTCAGGCAGAGACCCCATTTTCAGAAGTATCCGTGCAGTCTACCCAGGTACCCGTTGAGTCTCTCATTCACCCTTGCCGCTCCGGGGCCAGATGGCGCAACCAGCACATCGTCCGCATACAGAAGGAGTAAATCTCCGTCAAGTGGCCAAGGTTATCTGACATGAATATGTTGAATAGGACAGTAGTGGCCCCTGCGGCACTCTAGCAACAGCATTTTTTTCATCAGAGAGTGTATCACCCACTCTCACTCTGAGGGAGCGATCCCTCAGGAATTCCAAAGCATTTTCGCAGAGATGCCTGTCGAAACCAAACGACATCCTGCCAAACATTGTCAAAAGCTTTTGCGAAGTCCAGGCTCACGGCAATCGTCGGTCATCTCCTATTCAGTCCGTTTGCTACATAGTCCGCATGCCATCAGTGCATGGGACTTAGAGTGGCCCCTCTTAAATCCAAATTGGCAATCCAGCAATATCTCGTTATCGTCCATGAACCTTCTCATACGCTCCAAAATAAACAACTCCATCAGCTTACCCAGGCTAGAGAGCAGAGATATGGGTCTGTAGTTACCAGCACCCCCAGGGTCAGGCCCCGGCTTGGGTATAGGCCCAATGATCGCACCCTCCCATGCTTTCGGGAAGTAACAAATGTTGAAGCAGTGGTTAAGCACCAATGTATCCTCCGAAGCCTCCTCTTCTCTGATATGAAGCCGAGGATGTTGTCGGTGAGTCTTAGCACGTCGGCATGATGCACTGGTAGTCTTGGAACCGATTCCTCCATCGCAGTTCTAATGACGCCAGTCATAGACTCGATGCAGTCATCAATTTCGCGGGAGGTCACATTCCAATCCGTCGAATGCATGAGGTCAGGCAAATCACGAGACAGTATCGAGTTGAAAGCCCTCGTATTCATCCTATTGAAGTCAAAGAAATATCGCTGCTCTCTACCGCAAAATCCATTCATCTGCAAGATCAACTCAACAGCCCTTTGGTCAGACTCATAGTGCAGAGTTTTAAGCCCATCAGCACTTCCCGGCACCGGTACAACATCAGATGATGTTATGACTACGTCGATAAACGATGGGTTTCCTACATGGAAACATGGCGGGCTCTCCGTGCGACCTATCTCCAGCTCAGGACACATCCTCAGGAATTCTCTGAGGCAGTCGTCACTGCGGTTTCTGACATTCCCACCCCAGTACTCGTGCTTCGCGTTCAGATCCCCTCCAACCAGGAGCGATCCCGCCGCTGACAGTCCAGGGGATCCAAATCTAATGGGCAAAGAGTGTCTCTGGGTCGCAGATACATTGACACAATAGTAAATGCCACCCCACAAGAACGACGAATCCTCACCGCCGTACACTCCACATCTCCCATATGCAACGGAACCCTCTCAGCGAGCAGACTTTAGCGAACAGGAACAGCAGTACCGCCACCCTGTCCATTCACACGATTTTGCCTAAAGGTCGTGTATCCTCTCATCTCAAAAATATGCCTCGGAGACAGTTTATGTTCAGCCACCATTAGAACATCCGGTCCATGTTCTTCCAGGAACAAGTTTAGATAGTGTCTCTTATGCCTGGCAGCTTTGGAGGCACTCCTTTCTTCCGCTGTGAGTTGTAGAGTAGTAGTACCAGTTGTCCCTCATGGAATCCATTAGTACTTGCTGCTCTATCATACCTGGCTTTCAATCTATCACGGTCCATTTCTAGTCGTGTATGCATCGTTTAATGAAGTTCTTTTGGATTTTCACTTTTCTCAGCTTTACTGACTGGTGCTCTCAATTAGTATTGCTGCAGATTCAGTACAGTTTGCTATCCATCCGGCGGCAGCTTGCTGGCATCCAACCCAGTAATAACACTGCTTTAATATTTTTACTGTCTTTGCCACGCTAAGATGCCTTCAGCTGGGTTCCTTATGAGACTGAGTTAAAATGTCATTAATTTTCGGGGAAGAAACCACTATTAGATTGAAGGTTGTATTTCCGTCTGCACTTTCCCAGCTTCGGTATAAGCACCCGTCTATCAGCTTTAAACTATTCCATTAAGCCCAATAAGCCTTTATTAGAGGGCTATCTGCTGATATCTCTTTAGTAATGATGATTCAAAGCTGGAGTGAGGTTTAGAGTATGGCCATGGATAGAACAAACTAGAGATCATTTGTCGAAGCCCTATTCTCCTTATAGGATCGAGAGGAATATATGAATAGCGTTGATAGGTCCCATCCTTGCTAGCCGTACATCAAATAATCGATTCTAAATGTCGATAAACATTGTTTTATATCAGCTCTCGACTAACACAATAATTCGTAATATATTTGAAAGGTGACAGCCATTTCATGTGATGTTTTTGGAGAAGCCATTGCCTTATAATATATATAGATTTGACAATGCTCATTATGAAATGACTATGTTCATTACGAAATGATTATGCTCATTATCAACTCTATTGACAAACATCAGACGAATGATTAGGAGAAAACGCCACCTATTGGGAAAGATTTACAGTGCTAAGTAAAGATCACCACCAACCACTTAGCAAGGATTTTCACCACTACACACTATCATATGGAGGCGAGCTACAGTAGATTAATCATTTACTCAGCTTTGGCCTCCTAATCATTTACTTCTCTTTGGCCTTATCACCTGTTTTATCAGAGGCTATCTCACATTCGCCTTTACTCTTTTCACTCTTGTAACAAGTTTCACTGTTACGTGGCAATCTCTTCATGTCACAGTCTCTTTTATGCCCAACACCATTATGTCTAACATCATTCACATTGCGGCGCTCATTTATTCGTATCCTAGTGTGCTGTTCTCCTCTATCGGTAAGGCGTTTGTCACCAAATTCTTCGGGTTTTCTGGTGTTTTTCCACTTGTCATATTTCCAAGGTGACGCAGATCTTGCACATTTGACCGCTCTTGCCAGAGTTTTGGAAATTCCGTTTTGCCTTTTGCTCTTTTTCCGCCAAAAGAGGCTCTACCATCTCTTTGATAGCTGCAATGAACTCTTCTTTGGTATTTACGGTTTTCATGTTATACACTTTATGTACCTGTGGCTTGGATATCTCTCGAGCGGTTTCCTGTACCAGTGCAAATACCACGGTCTCCACAAAGGTTGCCTTATGAGCAACACACACCGCATACTTAATATCCGGGTCTCTTATACCATAAATTAATGCTTCGATCTTAATATGCTCTACCAGTGGGCGATTTTCCCTGGATAGGTTAGCTGCACCAATCTCTCGACTTCTGTTGCAAAGGCTTGAAGCCGCTCATTAGCCTTCTGTATTCGGCACCTTAACTCCATGCTGTACAAATCGCGTTTGTGTTCATCGCCAAATTTAAGCTGTAGCGCCACCATTAATTCATTGTAGTTGTTTTTGCAGCTGGCTGAAATGGTTTCTAAAATTTCTGCAGAAGTACCTTTTAACGCCAAAATCAATTCTAGAGCCTTCTCTTGATCGTCCCATCCATTTCTGTTGGCAACTGTCTCGAATTGGAATTTAAATACGGATAGGGGGATCTATCATCAAAGCAAGGTGTTTTTATTCTGCTAGAAACTTATGGTATAATACGCACTGGTTCGGGTTGCTGGCACTGTAGACCATTGATTTTTTCTTCTATTACATTAAATATTTCGTCGACAGTCTTTTCTAGATTTGTCACTCTTGAATCGACTTCATCAACCCTTTTGCTTACCGTCTCATATATTTCTTGCAGCTTTTCTGTTGTTGCACTCGACGCTTCTTCAAATTTCTTTTCAATTTTAGCCAGAAAATTCTGGTTATCAGCTTTAGAAATTTCTTGTGCACTCGCCAGAGCATTAATTTTTTCCATAAGCTTTTCATTATCAGCTTTAGAAGATTCTTTTACCTGCGCCAACAGCTTTTCATTATCAGCTTTAGAAGTTTCTCGTACCTCAGGCAATAGCATTTTGGTTTGTAGGTGCAATTTTTCCATAATAGCGGCAAGCAATGCATTGGTATCCGTATTACTTTTAGCCGAAAGGGCACTTATCTGAGGCCCCTCCTCATCATCAAATTCGTGAGTATCAACGTTAATGCCCCGCCGTTGAAAATCCTCATACAACCGCTTTTGCAATTCGGTCTTGGTTACAGTTGGCGGCAAATCCAATTTTGCCAACTCACGCCTAAGGCGATCCACATTAAGTTCTCTGAACATAATTCTATTATTTTATTTTAAAGGACTACAATTCCACTTCTGACACCAATTGTTACGTCTTTACCTTTTTAAAAACGTGTTTTTATAAGTTCGTAGATTGTAGTTAGAATAAAATAAATTTTGTGTTTAGTTTTAGTTAAAAATCCTTTATTCAACACAGTTATGTGCACCACTGCTTTTTAGTTCTTTTGTAGCCATGCGTATGTGAACATCTACCTCTTTCAGCTCTTAGTATTTGTTGTTACTTGTTTATTGTCTGTTACATGTTTTCTTTGCTGCTTAATTATTGTTGTTGCTGTGTTATATTTATTTACTTTATCTCTGCTGGTTGTCGTTGGTTGGTTGATGGTTGTCGTTGTAGATTTCGTTATTTGTAAACAGCACGTATAGTTGTTGTTGCAGCTTTTGTTAATTTATTTTATCGAAGTAATAAAAACGCAGAGGTTCCCAATCTTATTTTCGTAACAATATATTGTTGTTTGTGTTTTCTACTTTTGCAAACGAAGAGCGCAATAATCTTGTGAGAGCGAAAAAGTTTTTACTTCCATTTATTTCTCTTTCTGCTCTATGTAAAATACAGTATGTTAATATGTGTAGTGAGAGTCATTCACTGATGATTTTATTTAGTGTGCTCATAATTTTCTTCACAATATTTGAATAAAATCGGAGATATATATACATTTTAACTCATTTTAAATGACGAATTAGACCACAACAGCAGTAAACGAATCCACAATTTTACTTTTTATTGGCATATTTCACTTGGTCTTTCTCACTAGTAATAAATCGATAATTTTAAATTCAGCATTTCGATCTACCGAAGTTATGTAAAATATTTTGTATGGTACATCTATTTTAATTATAGTATTTAGCCAATTAGTAACTTCTCCGTCGGTATATTTCTGAGTTGAAAAAAGTTACCGAGTTTCATTTCATGTACTAAAAACTTATGATGCTTTCGACAATTTCGCATTATTTTATAGTAATCCTTGGGTATATAAGGAATTTGTTTTGCGGATTGCTTTTTCAACCACTCCAAGATCACGTTCGTAAAGTAAAAACGAAATTCTGAAAATACATATTTCTAATCAATGACATTTATTTCACTGCCACAATTTTCATCCTTTAAAATTCCTTGTCCAACTTTATATATTTATTTTGACCAGAGCACATGTATATAGAAGTCAACGTGTTTTTGAGTTTTCACAGCCTGTACAACAAGGTACTACTTCTTGTGCTATTAGACATGCCATAGTTTCAACCCAAGAATGCACATTATCTTTAGGCATGATGTCAAACGTCCGCATTGCTTTACCATAGAGCAACCGGAACTAAAATTTTTCATAATATATTCGACGGAAATAATAATGTCAATCTAAGATGGACTTGCACCACTTTCACAATGAACATATTTTCAATACTGTTGAGAGGTAAAACTTCCATCACCCAAATACCAGAATTTGATTTTTTTACTCAAAATTGGTTTTACACGAATAGATCATAACAATTATTATCTATGGTATTCTTCCAAAAAAGACTTGCCACACTTTCAAAATAAACGGCTCATTTGTTCAAAATAAAAACGTAATTTCGAAATCCGTAGAATGGAAATGTTTTATGCATGTTGGTAACGATGCTGTTTTATTCTCTTTACTACCTTGAAACGATGTGTAAAAATACTACTACCTTTTATTAAAGACTTTAAAAGTTCTGATGACTTTTGGCGCAGAGTGATATTCATTGATGAGCCCAAATTTAATATCTAATGTTTGCGCTTGGAAAAGAAGGACAAGCTTAAATAAAAAAAATTGAATACAACTTTTTTGAGTTTTTGTGTATTAAGTATATAGTTAATCTGAAGTATCTATTTATTTATTAGACAATAATTGCAAAAACTCAACAACTTATTAATAATAATGTCCAAAAGATTAAATATATATAATATATTAAATTATAAATTTAGATACTTTTAAAATTTCAATAATTTTGGCTATATTCCTTGTTGTAGGGTTATATATAAATATTTTTGGATTAAGATTGTTAGTAAAAATTTGCTGTCGTAGTTCACGGAACTTAGTACATATAAAAAGTATATGACTATGAATTTTCGATGAATTTACATTGCAGCTGCATATTTGGTCAAAGCGTAAGTTTATTATATGACTGTGAGGCAATTTTGAGTGTCCTAGGCGTAATCTTTCAAATTTCTTTCCTTTCTAATTGTAGAATATATTTTAGAGCTTAAAAAAGTCGTCTATAAGTAATTTATTACTATTGATCATTTTATACCAAGTAGAAGTTTGTTGAAATAAGCAGTTATTTTGAAGATAGTAATTTTTTTTTAAATTGTTAATATCAGATATGTTGTAGTTAGGTGGCGCAATTAATGTGGCATTAGTTGCATCCTTTTCTAATTTATCAGCAATACCATATCCTTCTATTCGACTGTGATCTGGAGCCCAAATTAGTAATATTCTTGGGTAGTTAGTAATCAGTATATTCCTTATGAATGATGCGTAGCAGTTGTTGTATAGGATATTTGAAATTGCTCTTAAAGATGACAAAGAATCAGTACAAATTGCATAATTACTTCTTTTCGAACTTACAATGATAATGGCAATAATTTCTAATGTATATATTGAACTACTACTTGGAAGAATAGAGTTTTTAATAATTTTGTTATTTTCAGTAACACTAAAACTTACAACATCATTAGATTTAGATGCATCGGTGTATATAAAAGAGTAATTAGTGTTTTCAGATGGGATTGAATAATCAGGAGACATTCTGTATCGTGCATTCAGTACGAACAGTTGTGTTACGGGAGTTCTTTGCTTTGCGCGTATTTTTCAATACGAACGAAGTTGTTTGAAAAAAGTGTGTGGGTTTTACCTGCACTAGCTGAGACGGAGAACACATAGGGTTTGTTTCTTGTGTATTGCTGTGATTGAAGAGCTGAGGTGTACATAAACACGTGGAAATTTATTGCACAAGGAGTGTAAGCGGTGACGTGTTCGTATTCTGCTGATAAGAATACAACGCGAATATAATGGCCGACAGGGATGCGACCTGCCCTAAAAAGAGGGCGCGAGTAGTAACTGCGGAGCAGCTACTCCGTACGTTAGAACTGAAAGAGAAGGAGGTGAATTGCCTGAGACACGAGAACGATCGTCTGAGGAAGGCCATGGAACAATGATGGCGAGATTCAATAGGAAATTTGGCGATGAGAGTGGTGAAGAGGAATCCACTGACAAGGAGAGTGAAGAGATGGTCACCGAGGAGGTGAATATTCCATGCGAAGACGTGCCTGACAAGGGGACTACTGTAGGCAGTGTACGCGACAAGAGTGGAGGGTCTAGGCCTTTTAAGGAGGCCGTAAAAACCAAGGCTGTAGACGATGGTAAAGCAGGGCAGAACCTAAAGACGGCAAGTAAGCGTGTGAAGGTCCCGGTGCTTACGACATATAATATTAACATAAAGTTGCTGACCAGTGACCTCAACAAACTTTTGGGGGCACAAGGAGTATAACCTGAAGATTTTGGGCGCAAATGTGACCAATATAGAGGTCTGCACCTTGGCAGACTATGAGAAAGTGAAGACGCTGCTGAAGAAGAGTGGTGTATCCTTCTACATCTATACACCGAAGGACCAGATGCCTTACCCAGTGATGCTGAAAGGCCTATCGGGCACCCTTGAGGCAGATGAAGTCGCCGAGTACCTAAATGGTCTGGGCATTAGAATGCAGATTTTGAGTCTCCGGAAGCTGAAGGGGGACAAGTGGATCCTTAGTCTGAGCAGAGAATCGGACCTGAAGGCGTTCCAGGGCATCAGATACATTCTGCACTGTAGAGTGTATATTGAAAAACCAAAAAGGAAGGGGCTGACGCAGTGCTACAACTGTCAGCGATATGGGCATGTGTCGACCAACTGTAACATGCCATATAGGTGTGTTAAATGTTCCCACGGACCGGGGAAATGCATGGTCCCACCTAAGGGAGAGAATAGTGCGGAGAAGGTAGTGACTGATCCTGCCACGGGCCAGGCTGTGAGAAGGATTGGACTGCCGGTAAGGTGCGCCAACTGCAACGTTGAAGGACACGCGGCAAGCTCCGCTGAGTGCCCGAGACGCCAGGAGCTTCTGAGGAAAGCTGCTGAGAGGAAGGCAGCTGCCAAAAACTGCAGCGGTACGGCTGCGACAAACTCTGCTCGTGCGGGTATATCGTACGCTGCTGTGGCTGGTGGTGTTGGAGTGCCCCAGGGGCCCCTTCCGGCTCCGTCTAGCGGCCTTACGCTGGAAGCGGCGAGAGGAAATTTTAATCTCATCGATGGAGATTGCAGAAGGTTTTTTGAAGGTGGTTTATTGCACTGCTTAAGCAAGATAGGAGGTTTTGCTCTTGAATACGGCAGACTTAGGACTGATTAGGATAAATCCCTGGCACTCCTGGGAATGCTGTTGAGTCTTCAGAATGGTTCGCACAATTAAGTGTATCTTTGTGAATGTCAACTCGATAGTGTCCAGGCATAAGAGACACTATTTAAACTTGTTCCTGGAGGAACATGGACCGGATGTTCTGATGGTGGCTGAACATAAACTGTCTCCGAGGCATATTTTTGAGATGAGAGGATACACGACCTTTAGGCAAAATCGTGTGAATGGACAGGGTGGCGGTACTGCTCTTCTTGTTCGCGAGAGTCTGCTCGCTGAGATGGGAAATGTTGAATATGGGAAATGTGGAGTGTACGGCGGTGAGGATTCGTCATTTTTATGGGGTGGCATTTACTATTGTGTCAATGTATCTGCGACCCAGAGACACTCTTTGCCCATCAGATTTGGATCCCCTGGTTGGATTGTCAGCGGCGGGATCGCTCCTGGTTGGAGGGGATATGAACGCGAAGCACGAGTACTGTGGTGGGAATGTCTGAAACCGCAGTGACGACTGCCTGTCATTAGAACTGCGATGGAGGAATCGGTTCCAAGACTACCGGCGTGCTAAGACTCACCGACAACATCCTCGGCTTCATATCGAAGAAGAGGAGGCTTCGGAGGATACTGAGGAGGACGGGAGATATCTCAAGAATTCCCATATTGAGGGCTGAGATAAGGAACCTGGATAGGATAATCCAGAGGGCAATTGCTGTGTTTGAGCAGAATTAGTGGAGGTATTATCTATGGAGTATTAAGGTAAACAACAGGACTTTTCGGAAAGTGAAGGGTGCAGCAGGTGTGCGGCAAAGGTTGGCGGTTGCTAATATAATGAGGGATGGAGTACTCATTACGGATGACGGTGGCAAGGCGAATCTTTTGGCTGAACGTTTCTGCGGTGTGCAGAGAGCTGCTGTGAATCTCCAGTCCTCCACTATCGTAGGGGATGGTCTTGGTGGAGGTATTTGGCCAGGATATTACGGCGGATGGTGTTCGAGGCGGGAATTTCGCTGGAGGATGTTATTCTTTGCTGACTCCCTTTGATATTGGCAGGGCATTGTCCAGTAGACCTAACAAGAGATCCAGCGGGCCGGATGGCATACCAGACCTGATCCTGAGGAAGACGGACGCCACCACATGGAGGTGCTTGGCGTTGGTGCTTAACCACTATTTCAACATTGGTTACTTCCCTGAAGGGTGCGATCATTGTGCCTATACCCAAGCTGGGGTCTGACCCTGGGGGTGCTGGTAGCTACAGACCCATATCTCTGCTCTCTAGCCTGGGTAAGCTTATGGAGTGGTTTATTTTGGAGCGTATGAGAAAATTCATGGACGATAACGAGATATTGCTGGATTGCCAATTTGGATTTAAGAGGGGTCACTCTACGTCCCATGCACTGATGGCACTTGCGGACTATGTAGCAAGGGGACTGAATAGGAGATATCCGACGATTGCTGTGAGCCTGGACTTCGCAAAAGCTTTATACAATGTTTGGCAGAAGGGAATAATTCATAAGATGATGTCGTTTGGTTTCGACAGGCATCTCTGCGGAATTGTTGCGGAATTCCTGAGGGATCGCTCCCTCAGAGTGAGAGTGGGTGATACACTCTCTGATGAAAAAAATGTTGTTGCTGGAGTGCCGCAGGGGTCACTACTGGGACCTGTCCTATTCAACATATTCATGTCAGATATACCTCGGCCATCTGACGGTGATTTACTTGTTCTGCATGCGGATGATGTGCTGGTTGCGGCATCTGGCCCCAGAGCGGCAAGGGTGAATGAGAGACTCAACGCATACCTGGGTACTGTATCCCAACGCAAGGTAGTTCGTACCGGTGCTGAGGGTAGGCGGTGAAATTGTAAGAGTCTACGACAGGATTAAGTATCTCGGGTGATTTTCCACGAAAGCTTTGAGTTTTATCGAACATGTGGATTCCGTTTTGGATAGTATGAAGGGGATATACCACTCCTACTGTAGGTTACTGCGCAGAAGGGAAGGGTTGGCGTAGGGAGGTAAAGCTGCTTATGTACAGGCAGATCATCAGAGCTCTGATGTCTTATGCCTTCTCTGTCTGGTTTGGGATTTCGTCCCATCAGATGGAGAGGTTTAGGGTCTGGGAGAGGCGTATTTTGTCGGCTTGACTTGGATTAAGGGCTCGCCAGTTCCCCGATGGTTCGTTCCGGAGACCGTCTTGTCGGGTCATTTATGACCATGCAGGTTTCGAGAGGATCGCTGTTTTTCTTATGAGGATTGAGCTGAAATTTTTGGAACGATCGTCCGCCATGGAGAATGGGATGATAACTTTGTTTCGAGAGGAGGAGTGATATGGAGACCCTAAGGGTGCACGGATACCTGTTGCCTGTGGATCTCCTAACGTTGAAGAACGAGGGGCTGCTCTATGGCGACGAGGGCCTGCTATTTTATCACAGGAAGGTTAATACGCTGGATTTGGACAGCCTGGTGTATAACACTGCACGGTGAGGTGAATGTCTGTGCCCTGTTGTTGTTAATTAGTTGTAAGTAGTGTTTTAAGTTAGTTTTAAATATATGAATGTTTCCGTTTTTCCATTTTTTGCGGAATATAGTAAAAAAGTTGATTTGTTTTATTTGTTTTAGTTGATAAGTCTATGATAAGTATCATTTACGCTTAGAACATAGTTTAAGATAAACTATGTAAGAAGAAAATATTTGGATGAATTAAGTAAAGTAAAGTAAAGTAAAGTAAAGTAAAGTAAAGTAAAGTAAAGTAAAGTAAAGTAAAGTAAAGTAAAGTAAAGTAAAGTAAAGTAAAAAGTAAAGTAAAGTAAAGTAAAGTAAAGTAAAGTAAAGTAAAGTAAAGTAAAGTAAAGTAAAGTAAAGTAAAGTAAAGTAAAGTAAAGTAAAGTAAAGTAAAGTAAAGTAAAGTAAAGTAAAGTAAAGTAAAGTAAAGTAAAGTAAAGTAAAGTAAAGTAAAGTAAAGTAAAGTAAAGTAAAAAGTAAAGTAAAGTAAAGTAAAGTAAAGTAAAGTAAAGTAAAGTAAAGTAAAGTAAAGTAAAGTAAAGTAAAGTAAAGTAAAGTAAAGTAAAGTAAAGTAAAGTAAAGTAAAGTAAAGTAAAGTAAAGTAAAGTAAAGTAAAGTAAAGTAAAGTAAAGTAAAGTAAAGTAAAGTAAAGTAAAGTAAAGTAAAGTAAAGTAAAGTAAAGTAAAGTAAAGTAAAGTAAAGTAAAGTAAAGTAAAGTAAAGTAAAGTAAAGTAAAGTAAAGTAAAGTAAAGTAAAGTAAAGTAAAGTAAAGTAAAGTAAAGTAAAGTAAAGTAAAGTAAAGTAAAGTAAAGTAAAGTAAAGTAAAGTAAAGTAAAGTAAAGTAAAGTAAAGTAAAGTAAAGTAAAGTAAAGTAAAGTAAAGTAAAGTAAAGTAAAGTAAAGTAAAGTAAAGTAAAGTAAAGTAAAGTAAAGTAAAGTAAAGTAAAGTAAAGTAAAGTAAAGTAAAGTAAAGTAAAGTAAAGTAAAGTAAAGTAAAGTAAAGTAAAGTAAAGTAAAGTAAAGTAAAGTAAAGTAAAGTAAAGTAAAGTAAAGTAAAGTAAAGTAAAGTAAAGTAAAGTAAAGTAAAGTAAAGTAAAGTAAAGTAAAGTAAAGTAAAGTAAAGTAAAGTAAAGTAAAGTAAAGTAAAGTAAAGTAAAAAGTAAAGTAAAGTAAAGTAAAGTAAAGTAAAGTAAAGTTTCAAATGGGATTTTCCGAAACAGTTTTCAGAAGAGTGAAAGGTCTGTGTTTGATTAAGGATGAAAGTTGAGTTTAGCGTTAATTAAGTTTTCATTAAAAAACCAAGGGGAGTTAATATCGTATTTTTAGAATTTTCTTGTTAAAGATAAGTTAAAATTTTTACAGTTTCTTATAGCTGCCTTAATTTTTGTTTTAATTTTTCTAGGCGATGTTCTTGAGGAATAACCGCAAAAAGGCATAGTATTATTTATTTTTGATAACAGCAATATTTTAATGATAGACACTATTATGAATGTATTGCAGTTAAATTTTTGACTAACAAACATTAGATGACTTTGGGTTATTTGATATTGAGACCGCGATATAATCTATATGGGTACTTTGTTTACGGCACAATGTTAACGCTCTTATTTAGGTAAAAAAAAGGAAATTGGAAGAAAAATTTACAGCGCAAGTAAACTCAACAACTCCAATAGAACATATATGGAAAAATATAAATAGATTCACTGGATATAAAACTTTTTTCAAAATAGACAGCCTATATACAGAGAACACTTACTCCACACTAACTACCATTATTATTGGTAGTTGCAAATATCTTTACCTTTACCCTACCTAACTTTTGCTTATTAAAGGTTCTCGACAAAATTATTGCAAATAGGCTATGGTGGCCGTTGGCAAAATCAGAATCAATACAATTGTCGATCAAAAATTATTAGTTAACAGACCTTTTGAATTGACGGAGTTAGTACCCTTTTTAGTATATATATATATATATATATATATATATATATATATATATATATATATATATATATATATATATATATATATACAGTTAGTGTCATTAATATTCGGTTTTATTAAACAGATATGTTTAACTGATTCGTCGTGATTCGTGATATATATATATATATATATATATATATATATATATATATATATAAACAGATATATATATATATATATCACGAATCACGACGAATCAGTTAAACATATCTGTTTAATAAAACCGAATATTAATGACACTAACTGTATATATATATATATATATATATATATATATATATGAGCGAATTTTAAAATTTAGCCAACACATCTCTTAAACTACAGGAATTAAATATTTTACTCTGCATTTTATAGTGAATTACTTTGTTTTGCACTTTATTAACACTTCCGGTCCTAAAATAAATTAATAAAAACTTTAATTATCCAATAAAAGAAATAAATACTTAAACGATAAATGTAACTCCCCAGCAAAAATGATGTGAACAAATCAATGGGAAAAGGTAACAAGTTTCGAGAAAAAATAAAATAAATATTATTCGTGATAGGCATGATTAAGTTTTTTTACAAGGGTATGACAGACGCAGTAAATATGTTAGTTTAGTAGTGAAATCATGGCGTTTAAGGGACAGATACGAAGATAACGGTACCAAATATGTCAGAGAAGTTTCTAATATATTTTGCGATGGAAACGTGTACCGAACATGGCGGATCATAGGCCATAGTTGAATTGAAGTTTCTCATCACAACTCGATACTGCACTTTGTATTTTTTTTACTTTAAGGGTATATAAAATATTTTATATGCTTGCGAGTAATACTTGGTCCACGAAATTATGCTTAGAGCGATAGATAACTTTTTATTTCACTAACTTGTAACGGTGTAACAAATCCAAAGTCTCTAGTGGGATCGAGGTCACGACCCGTATATTAAAATAAATTCTTCAATCAATCACCTGAAATTATTGTTACAACAGCTATTAATTAAGAAATTTGTTTTCGACCACAGTCTTACTGAAAGATGACTTCTTTTTCTGGGTAAGGGTTTCTCTACATGTGTTCATTTTTGTTCGCTACTGTATATACTTGCTGACTGTAAAACAACTTGTACAGTAAAAGTTGTGCTGCATACGCCAGCGCTAAGTTAGGAGCAAAAATGTATTCAGCTCTGTTCTCCTGGATATACTACTCAATATTACCAAGAATCTAGTTTATTCTGTGAGAAGAAGATTTAAAGCTGTTATGGACACTAAAGATTACTAAAATAAGTACTAAGAGTACTCCGAAAGAAAAAGTAAGTGAACATCATTTTTTCAAATAAAATATGAAGTCATTTTAAGTTAGGCTTATTTTACAGATGTATGTATATGTACAAGATTTTATATATGCGTATATACATAACGGGTGATTACTTAACTATTTAAGTCTTTAAAATTGATAAAGACACCGAAAAATTTGAAAATGAGTGAAATATTTATTTGGGGTGGCTTGTCCCAATGCACAAGAGAGTTAATACGTATAGTCAGTATTGCTCACAAAACTCATCTCTCAATTGTTTTATGGTATCGCATGCCGTGTGCTATATGGCGCCGTCTTGGTGAAACCACATGTAAGCTAAGTCTAATTCATCCATTTTGGGGGAAAAAGTCTGTATCATCGCACGGTACCTTGCTTCTTGCTCTGGTACCTTGCTTGTAACTTCACAATTTTCAGCGGTCTTAAAAGATTACATTCCATTGATGCCACTGGCTCACAATCCGCACCAAACTGTGCATCTTTCAGGGTGCATTGTTAACTGTTCAACTGCCTCCAGCTGCTCTTCGCACAAAATTCGGCAATTGTTTGTGTTGACGTATCCATTAAGCCAAAAATAAGCTTCGTAACTGAAGATAATTTTTGACAGAAACACACTTCTCACACAGCACGAATTTTGATAATAAAATTCTATGATTTGCATGCGTTGTTTGTTTATTAGTCTATTCATGGTGAAATGCCGAACCTTACTAGCGTTGTCAATTTAGTGCCTTTTACAATTTTCGACGCGAAAAATTATAATTATATATTTAAGTGCTTTTTTTTAATTTAAGTGCTTTTTTCTTTTTGGTGGCTCCGAGTTATTATTTCAAATAGTAATAAAAACTTTTACATAAAAGTAACAACACCGTAAAAAAGTTTAGACTACTACTTTTAAATTAAACATAGCAAGAGCTTTCTAAGCTCAGATCAACAAACTTTCAAGCACTAGCGTAAGTTTTGGACAAACCAACTAAGTCAGTATTTAAAGGTTCTTGTTAAAGGTAGCGAACGGATTACATACCCACCTTTAGGTCGCTAGAAAGTGCCCGAATGATTCCTTTGTAAATTTTTGAACAGAAAAAGAGTATTTCCCTTTTTACTATAGAGAGAGAATAAAAACTGCATTATTAACTATTGTTTTTTACGTTTTCTTTGTTGTCACTTTATTTATAAATTTTAAGCTCAGGTTTTTTGAAAAATATTGGCAGTTTCAGAAGTTTTTTCACCGTTTTTTACTTCAGACAACAAATATTTAAACGCTCAGACCTTTATTTTTTGATTTTTCAAGTTCTTGTAAAAAAATATGTATATGTACATATATGTAAAATACAGTATATGGAGAAAATAAGTTGTCAAAGCAAACCTTGGTTTTTAAAGTGATCGCAGAGTCTTTCTTTATTCTCTTCCAGTTACGTTTTTACATATTTTCCAAGTATCGTAATGAAAACACTTGAATTTTGTGTCGATTTGGTTAATAAATGTGGAGGTGGTACTATATTCTATAGATATAGCTGCGGGTGTGACGTTTTCAGCTAAAGTTTCAATCTGTTGTTATATGAAAAACTTAAATCAAGTAAGAAATATTTTATAAATAGATACAATTATATTCAAAGTATTAATTTATAAGTAAAACTAGTCAGTTAGTTTTTTTTTTATAAAAAATATCTTGATATTTTTTTCAATAGTATATATTTTGTAAAGAATATTCTCCTCGGATATCTTTAAATCAATTTAAAATTGGTTAAATTAGACAATTGAAGGGCAAGGAGCTAACTATTATTACTAATTTATATAAAAACGGCAATACGCAGAAATATATAGCAAAAACCTTGTATAAAATTCCAACGGCAATCTGGAAGATAATATCAAAGTACGCTAAAGAACACGGAGCTTGCAGCAAATGGGACCTGAGCCTTTGAAAAAATTAATATGCAGATTTTACTAGTTTTCAATGCTGAACCATTCGAATCAGCGCCAAAATTTTCGGCGCAGTTGTTAAATGAGGGCAAAAAGGTACCTTAGATCTATACAATACGTTTGCGATTGTGTGAAATCCATAAGCAAATTCAGATTGCTGGTAAAATTGCTTATGTAAGCAAGTTAATCAAACAAAATATGAATATTTTATAAGGAACACATATTAAAGACACCAAATTTTTGGCATATGGTGCTTAGGACAGATGATTCTATGATTAGACATAAATATTCTTGCGGTATGGTATTTGTATGTCGTAACTCTAGCGAAAAAGTTACATGAAAGTGTACTCTACACACCTTTAAGTAGTTAGAAAGTGCCCGAATGATTTGGGATGCTTATCGGCGAGTGGTAAAGGTAGTAAAGTTCTTTTTAAAGGGAGAGTAATTGCAGTTGTCTCCCTATAAATTATTGAAGAGACTGCAATAGCAGAAGGTTGACGACCGATAAGGAATAACTTCAACCTGTACAGGACTAATCAACACTGCAAAAATAATCAAAGATCAATTAAAAAGAGAAATATAAATGCTCTAAAGCTGACTTCGCAGAGCACAGATTTGTCTACCATAAAAATAGGCTTGGAAAAGTTTAAAAATCCGAATTTTTAAGATAGTGCTCAAAAACTAGAAGATATGAAAGATTGTATCTTTTGACATTCGATAATTTTTTGCGGGATAAGTGTTTTAAGTTTTTTGGACTCCGCAAAACACAGACTGGGCAAAGTGGTCACTCAAACCTTAGGGTATTGCGGATATTAATTTATTGACAACTTACTTTTTCAACATGATTTTCGATGGTATTGTTTTGTTTTTTTTTCAAAACTGAAATAAGATTTGTTTTTGTTATAAAATATATTTTAGTTTCAAACTACAAAGATTCAAATGACACAAATTAAGAAAAAAATTATTTTAAACACTAAAATAAAATTTACTGTGCACCATAACTGAAACATTGGTCTTGAGAACTTATTTTTCCAGCCACTGTATATCTATACATATGTAGAAATTTTTTATATTGCAATGAGTCGTTCTTAATTTTTTATTTACGTTCTACGTGTAGTTACATTTATAATTGTAATAATCTGAATTGATAAGTCTATGAAACAATTAAAAACACAATGAACAAAATACACTTCTCGCCACTTTAATAGCATATACTCTCTAGTTTCAAAAAACCGCCTTATATCTCAAAAATTATAACTGTTATCACATGTGGTCCTTTATGCTTTATTAACCTTTTCTTGGGAGAAAAAATATTATAAGAATATTTAATAATTGATTTTCACATTTTTACCTCTGTAGATGATTACAAACTTTAGACGAATGACGAGAAGAAAAATGCCACCTACTGGGAAAAATATCACAATACTAAGTAAAGATCGGGGGTGGAGTAAGTAAAGATCACAACTACTACTTAGTCCACTTATACAATCATATGGATTGGAGCTACAGTGGATTAATCATCTATTTAACTTGAAAAATCAACTTGCTTAATAAAATTGAAAAAAGCACTCTCTAGATGAGTGACAGAGAAAAAAATTAAGTTTTAATCAGGTGTTCTGTTCAAGTGGCGCATTTTTTATATGTTTTTTGCAAGCAAAAACAAAACCAAATACCAAAAAAACTATATAACGGTACATATATTAATAATAATTTTTTTCTCCAAAGAAAATGTAAATAAAGCGTAAAGGACCACAATGATAATAGTTTTACCGCGGTTATAATTTGTGAGATATAAGAATATTTTTTGAAACTAGAGAGTGTGCTATTTAAGTGGCGAGCAGTGTGAATTGTTATACATATTGTATATTTCTAGGTGAAATATTGGGTTGCTAAAATATAAATATGTATATATACTTATTGCAAGGATATTTTGTATTGATATAGAATTCTAGTCTGATTAGCTATCGAAATTTAAGTTTTTTAATCAAACAAGAAATTATGAGAAATAATACCTTTAAAATGCATACTTTATATAAAATAACCTGTTTATTATATTTTGTAATATTCAAAGTCTTATATAAACTACTATACTGCGATATCCTAGACATTATTCCGATTAAGAAAACTTCTGCTCTACCTCTAAATCTAGAAACAAATCAAAGTACAAAGGACAGCACTTTAAATGCTATCATTATTAACCTTATTCATGAAAACATTTTTAATTTTTTGTTACAGAAATTAATGTAATAAGATGGAGAAATATAGGGAACATTTGCAAATTTAAATGCGTTTTAACAACAATAAATTTTCTTCAGCTATCTGTAGACCTACTGTAGAGAATAATAATATAGGAATATTGCAAAATTTAATTATATTTTAGCCAAAACAAGTATCCATAAAAGTATTTCTGATTTACAAGAGATTTGTTAAATAAATGAAAAAAAATTGTAAAATTTTTACAAAAAAAATATTTTTTCATATCGCACACTAAATCATGAACAGTCACAACTAAGTATTTGTAAATGTTCAGGAGAGGCAAAAAATTGTTTCTAATAATACGGTTTTATTTTTATAACCAAAGTGAATTCCGTCTTAAAAACAGTTAACTTATTTTTTGTTTAATTTTTTGTAATGATTTTGCAAATTGAAAATTAATTATTTATTTTTTTTTATTGAGTTGTATGTATTATATCAAATTGTGCCTCTTTAACTGAAAATATATTTTAATTAACTCAAAATTTTGTTCATTAATAACGTCACAGCTCGAAATAATACTATTTACGTGAAATAAAACTATTTAATTACTCACAATCTCACTATCAGAACTAAAAATAGTACTCTTTAGTTGATAAGGTACAAGAGGCACAGGGAACATAAAAAGAGTCTTAACAATAATTTCTCATGTGTGGAAGACAGTGGTCCAAACGAAGTTTTCGTAGTCGTTAGAGATTAGATCTGTGAATTGGTTTATGAAAAAATGCGATTTTGATAAATTTTGAGTTGTGACTTTTCATGATTTAGTGTGCGATATAAATATCGGCATAATATTTTCATTGAAAAGACAAATTAACGATTTCAGGGTTCATAAACTTCTTATAATTTTTTGTCTCAACAACATATATTATATATTCCTTATTAATTCCATTTTCAATGTGATGTAAAATTTAAGATATGTATTGTATATGATCATATCACATACAATACAACACTTTAGCTTAATCAGTAACATAAAATTTGTTCATAGCTTTGCTTCATTTATTATCAGCTGATTATCTTAACTCAACCTCTATTATTCAGGCTAAAATCCATATTAACTTGATTGTGATGTTTTTGCATTTCAAAATTAAAAATCATTTGGATACATTCTTTGGATATTTGAACCCTTTGCGGTCGTATGTCTACTCTCAGCCACCAAAGCCTTTTTACGATTGCAGTCGTATGTCTGCTCTCACAACCATACCGATTTGATATTATTTAAAATCGAGAAGCTTTGGAGATTAGTATAATTCGAAATAATATTTTATAAATTGTGTCTAATTAGGCATTTTCGCTTCTTAAAATATTTTAAAATTTATATATTTAATTTTTTTATTAATTATTATATTTTATTTTTCCTGCATAATCTTGCATATTACGTGTTACTATTCTTCAACTAAAATAATTTCTGACCAGCATGATATCCATGTACATATAAACTGTATGCGACCGAAAAAGGTTAAATAAATCCTCCAAAAATTAGATATTTAGCAAATGTTCTATTCGTATTTTAAAATTAATTTTTGTTGACAAAAAACAAGCATAATTAACAAATATTTATGATAAATCCAACATTTGTCTTGTACTAACGCATATGTCGATAAAGAAAATTCTTTGATACATATGTAAGTACGTACATATGTATATGCACTTACATACATATGTATGTATGTCATTGCTTGAAATCAGTTTAATTTTTTTCTGTTTTTGAAAGCCACACAAACAAAGAGAATACTTCACCATAATTAGTTAATGTAGATGTTTTGTATAAAGCGGCGATTAGACTATCCAACGAGGTTTGTCAGCTCGGCTTGCTGGCAAGCCAACCATTTCGTGTAATAGTATGTTTGTCGTTTGTCAAATTCGCAAACACGAGCTATTCACCTGGTTGGCTTGCCATTTATCAAGCCGCGCTGGATCGTCTAATTGCCGCTTTACACTCAGCTACAACAATGTATTCAAATATAATTTTTATACAGGTACATGCATCTGTATATTAAATACACAAATATGTATATATTTATTAACTTATTTACATATGTATATTGTACATTTATAGAATAGAATAATTACGTACATATGGTAGTTACCCAGAGATTCTGACGTCGATTTTTCTTTCTTGGGAATTGTTTATATTATTGCATAAATAATTTGATTTTTCAAATACATACATACATACATACATACATATGCACATATATTTGTTTTAATTTATTTATTGGTTTTTTCCAATCTTACTTCTCTATTAAAATTTGATTTTGTCTGAAAGCTTTTAGTTGCACTCATGATATCTCGCTTCTGAAAAGCTCATCTTTATTTATTTTTCCTAAAGATTTTTTTTTTCTCTAGTTACATTTTAACTACTTAAATTTTACTGTGATTCATTTAAATGAAATTTCTTAAAAACGAAAAATTTCATTCTTTTTAGAAAAGTTTTATAAAACAATTATATGCACTTTAATGATAGCGCGCGTGTCAATTGTTTGCTCACTTGCCGCAACAACCAGCGATCATAACCTCCCGTATTAAAGTTTCAGATAGACTGAGCTCTCATTGAAAAAATTTAGCTCGGTATTGAAGATACTCTCCGCCGACGAATGCGTTAACAAATTAAGTTGAATAGAGCTTGTATTTGCTTTTGACTTCGTTTGTTGTGTTTATTATTATATTTTTAAATAAAAGCGAACGTAATATATACATACATATGTATGTATGTATATCTATCTATATAAAATGATTTTAAGTTTACTCAATTAATTTTACCGATTAACAACTAATTTACAGACTAAATTTTTTAAATACACCATAAATAGGGTTAATAATTGAAAATAAAATATGTAACTATAAATAACCATAATTATTGAAATAAGTTTAATATTCAAGAATTGTCTACATGGTGTTTTTTTAATTTTTGTAAATAAATTGCAATGATTATTTTACTTTGGATTGGTTTTTATCCTTTAAATAAAGCAATTCAATGCTAAGAGTCTTTGTTATAAAAACTAAGTAAAAGTAAATGAACAAATTACAGTTCACAGGGATGACAATAAAGTTTTTTAATGACGTCTATTCAAGGTTACTATCTATTACTTATTTTCTATAGTCGAAAAAATACTCTGTAAATAGCAAATAGAAATTCATTTATAGAAAAAAGTATGAATTCCCTTGACTTGTAGTTGAAGGCATAGCACATAATGTAAGGTACATGCAGATCTACAACAATTTAAACAATAACAAGAACAACAGTCTATTTGTTGTTAAAAAAAAACTTTTTCGTTTTTCAAATGGTCTGGCCTGGTATTGAACTAAGGATCTTCCGGTTGGTAGGCGGATGTCTTACTTAAATTTTACTGAATCTATTCGAAAAAACTTGAAGTTTACAAAATTTAAAAAGTTTTGAAGTAGAAGTTCATTTAAGAATTTCGGGGAAATAAGCAATTTTTATAACACATTCAGACCTTTCAACAGATTTATTTTTTAGATTAAATGTTTTTGAATTAAAGAATAGAGAAAAATCAGCGAAAAATTATACACAAAGGACAAAAAGCTGGAAACATATTTAACTTGTTTGTATAAGTATGTACATATGCATGTATATAGTTTGTATTTTGCAGCAATTGCAATTATTAATTTTAAAAATTTGCTTAAACTGTTCTAAATAAAATAAGTTTTGTTTATCGTTACATATTTAATATAGTTTTTAATTAGATACGTACTATTGCTTTATAAATGTACTGATTCTGATTTTTGTAATTTTAAAACTGGCAACCCAGATTTTTTAAATTTAAAAAATGGCGGATGTAAAAACGTAAACAAATGAATAAAAAGTAAATAAACCAGGGCACACTAAAGAAGGTACTTGCGAGTCTACATATGTATATATTTTGGTCATGAATATTTTCAGTTTCCAACTGTCAAAGTTTGTTTACTTTTACTTTTTTAGTTTACAATTTTACATCCGCCATTTTTAAAATTCAAATCTGTGTTGCCAGATTTAAAATTACAAAAATTAGAATCAGTATATTTATAAAACAATTGTACGTATCTAATTAAGGCTTATATTCAATATGTAACGACAAACAAAACTTATTCTATTTAGAACAGTTTAAACAAATTGTTTAAATTAATAATTGCAATTGTTGCAAACGATAAAGTTATATTTGTAACGATTTTACTAAAAAAAAAATATAAACAATATATATTGTGCATATTAAGTCTGGTGGATTTAAAAATCGTCCAAGTGTCAAGGAAAATCGTATTCTAGGGATCAAAATAAGAGACTTTGTCAAGGAGCCATACCTCTAAATTGAATTCTGATGTTCCTTATTTTGACACAAAGTTAAATTTTGAAAAATCCTACTTTGACCCATTTAAAGTGCCACAATCGAGTCTAAATATATGACCGAGCCCCACTAACTTTGGACCTATCTATGCTAGTGGCAAACTCCCTGGAACCTCCCTGGGGGGTCCCAATGCAAAAATTTTAAAAAATCACCAATTTTGGCACTTTACATGAAACAATCAGCGAATTGGCTATGTTTGTTTTGTTTTGGAGTATATTTTTTGTTTTTAATACAACTTAATAATAGAAAAGAAATTAAGAAAAATTATTGTTTTTCAATTTTGCACGGCTCTCTGATGTCATTGCCATAACAGCGTCTACATTTTCTGGTATAACTCGTTTGGAAACGCTATTAGCAATTGAACATGTCGTTCCGTTTCTTGTATATGTTACGGTATGTTTAGGTCATTAAAAGGTGGATCATCTTGATTTAAATATTCTTTCAATGTGTCGTATGCAATGCTTCGCATGAATGGCAATCCAAATACGTTATTTATATCATTCAAAGTGATCAATTCGTGTAATTTTTGCAATGAAAGTTTATATCTGATTTTTTATAAACTCTAAGTTTCGTTGTGTCTTCAACATCGGTTCGATAGCGTAGAATTTTCTTTATAGCACAGTGTCGCTTTTCTTTGCTATCATCAAACAACATTGATAGCAAGATATTTTCCGAATGCGCATAATATGAATTATCTTTAATTACTTAATTGACAATACTGCGTAACGGAGGTTGTAGAAACCGTGAGCAACTAATGAACTTGAAAAATAATACACTTCCGTACACGACAAAGCTGTAATACTTGATATTGAATTACATTGGCACATAACAATTAATTATAAATTCAAGCAGAATCCGTAAATTTTCGGATGGATTTTCCGTTGCCATATAATCGTTATAACCTAACGGCCTTGGTGAGCCAGCAAGAATGTACAATATTCCTGGTTTAATGTTACCACGCCGCTAGAAATTGCATTGGCAATGTCGTATAAGTAAGTACTTCGAATCGTGGAAAGTTTAATTTTTTCTGGAGCAGGGGCACCACCTAAAAATAGTAATATAAAGTAGTTAATGAAAAACGGTTGACAATTATAATAAATGAGTGATAGCAATTACTTACCGGAAGAATTTCACAAGTATCGATTTAATTGCTCAGTTTTCCGATTGCCGATCTTGGCCCAGTGCTGGTTGATTTATCCAAAGCTTGAAACGGAAGTTCGTTAAGTGTAGAAGGCAAACGAACCAGTACAATGGTCTTTTTAATAGCAATTCAAATCGTCGTATAATTCCACCGTGTGGCCCAGTGTTTGTTGGCTCACCATCAGTGCATATACCCATTAATGCATACAGAGACATATTTTTATTTCAAATTGGTATCGTCTAACCGTTTGCAAAGCACTTTTCGTCTGCATTTGTCTTTTTCTCTGTGAACTGTCGATTTATCCTTGATGAGAGAGAGGTTCGCCGTGCCGCTCTTTAATTTGGAAATTTGAAAAAGCGGTTCACAATGCTGATGTTACTCTATCAGGCACACGAAATCTGTCACACATCAAGGCAAAGTTAAACAACTCATATCTTTCTGTGTGTTGTGAACCATTGCTTCTGTCCATATCTAATTCAATCGATGGCGGTACGTATGTTGAATCAACGGGATGCATTGTTGGCATTAATGATATAACCGTTGCTCCTTGCTCTTCATTTTCCATCACAAATGTATCGACTGTAAGTCTTCTCTGATTATGTTGATCGTGCATTAACTCTTTGAGGCGTTCTGAAACCAATCCGCAAGTACATACAGATGCCTTCAAATCGCATTTACATTTTCCAATGTAAAAATTTTATTTCGGAGATTTTACAAACTCTGGAAATGGGTTATAGTATCCTAGCCTGCCATAGGCTTGATAATTGTTGAGCAATCTATTCAATTTAATCAATACATTATTTTACGGCATTAATTCCATACCAATTTATTCCCAAATTCCAATCAACTTATTTGCTACTTGAGTAGTGAATGATTTATAGGAAAACTTTTTTTGTTCTTTTTTAGCACGTTCGCTCAAGTAAAAATAATATCTCAAGATATCCAGCTCGGGTGGTAAATGAAGATCAGTCAAATCAGAACACGCATCAAAAAGAGTAACATCACGCTTGGGTATACGACTCATTGGGTTTTCGATAGTTGTTGATGTTGTTGTTGTTGCTTCTTCTTGCGTTGTAGAGTGTAGTGGATTCATTTCGCTGAAAAAATAAAAAAACTATACTTAAAATTAAATATAGCTTAAACCAAAGACCATAATCAAGAGTTTTAAGAATTTTTTATTTTGCACTCACCTTGGAGAAAAACACCGGCACAGCAAAACAAAAGTCACAAAATGTATTAAATATATGTTATAAATGTGTTGGAATGTTTAAAAAATTTGTTAAAATGTTTTTTAACTTTTTTTTTAAACTTTCTTCTTTTAATTTTTTTTTTCTTTTTTTTGCACTTCACTTCTTAATGTTGAGTCTTTTGAAATACTGAAAAAAACTCAACAACACAATCTAACTACATTGGGTTTTCCAAATTCCTTTTTGCCTGAATGTGGGGGTCGGTCATACATTTAAACTAGATTGAGACACTTTAAATGGGTCAAAGTGGGATATTTCAAACAACATCAGAATTCATTTTAGAGGTATGGTTCCTTAGGCAAAGTACCTTATTTTGAATAAGAATACGATTTTCCTTGTCACTTGGGCGATTTTTTTGCGTCCCTACAAATCGACCCGCCCTAATGCATATATACTATTAAAGGGTCCGCCATCTAACGTTTTTTTTCAACTAGTGCTTATTTCGTGAATGGTAACATTTAGCTCATGTCTGATTTGACAGATAATTAGTTTTATCCTTCCGCTGAACGAATATGGTTGTGTATACGCTTCGCTAAGTAGGCCTGCGATCGACTTACAGAAGATGCCGATTTTGCCAAAAAAAATCATCTTTTCATCATCTTGGCGGCTATGTAAACAAGCAAAATTGTCGCATTTGGGGCACAGAAAACCCGCACGCATGCATTGTAAAGCTGATACACCCAAGACGAGTCACTATTTGGTGCGGATTTTGGTCCAGAGGCATAATTGGGCCATTTTTCTTCGAAAATAAGCAAGGAGTGGCCGTTACAGTCAATGGCGATCGTTATCGGGCTATGTTGAACGAATTTTTGTTCACAAGTCAATTTTTGGCGTTGTAAATGCATCTAACGCTTTTCCAAGAAATCAAAGAAATCTGGCAATAACAACATTATTCCAACGCGGAGTAATTCGCTATAGTTAAACCATTAGTAGAGTTTTGGTATGTTATCAGTAATTATTTTTTATTTTATTTCCTTTTTTTATATTTTATTTCATTTATTTCAGATCTAACACAAAATTAAAATCTTTTACATTAGAGTGTTAGTGTTAGTATAAAATTTAAAAATTTATGGGCATAATAAATTGATACTTTAATACTACCTAAAAGATTTCAGAACTGAAATTTAGCAACTAGGAATTATTAAGACATCTGATTAAATTGAAAAAATTTAGTTACCTCTCTTTTAAAAGTGTTGGCGTTGCTTATATTCTGAAATTGGTAAAGAATTTCAAGGACTTGTGGTGTATAAAGAAATGTAGTTGCGATAAGAGGCTTCTAAATCTTTGCTGAATTATCTTTATTCACTTTTAGAACTAGTAAATTGAATTCTGATATAAAAATATAAGGGTTGATGTGATATTATAATTCTATGCAAGAAAATAAGACATCTAAGTCTCAATAGGTTTTGAAAATTCATATGGTAAGTAACACCCGATATTTGTGTGTTATCGGCGATCCTTTTAAAAAGCATATCTAACGATGTTGTTATACGCATCAGTAAGTTTAAGAAGGGCGTCACTATCACAATTAGAAAAAATATCACAACTGTAAGTGGAGTAGAATCTTTGACATTCCAAGAATTACGAATCATACCATATAATCTTCCTATTGCGACGACGATATGATTCGTCTATGTAAGTTTGTTATTAAATGTAATATTCAAATTTGAAACCAAAGTTACAGTCCCAATATTATTGTCACTGATTACTACCGAATTGAAAACATTACAGTCCTGCTGGTTCTCGTTAAAACAATGCACTGTGCGGCAGGACTGCAATCAATTAAACACCTGAGTTTAGGTTTAAGATATTGATATCATTGGAAAGGTCGTGATCTTGGTATTATGAATAAATCAAAAAACGTTCGTTTTTATAAAAAAATATAAGAGAAAAATAAAAAATTAAGTATTTTGTTTTATTAAAACTATTATGCTAATGCAAATAAGCATAAATATTTCGAAGGTTACAACCAGGGTTGCCAAATAATTTTGATTAAAATCGGTATAAATAAAAAATAAAATCGGCTTTATCGGCACTTCGATTTTAAAAAATCGGCAAACAATCGGCAAATTAAAATTTTCCATTTTATATACGATAATGATATTTTTATTAACAAAATAGACCAACGCAGCAATGTTTATAACAATAAAATAATATAAGATAAAAAAATAAAATAAATGTTATACAAAAAAATGTAAAGCAAAGTGCAGGGAAATTGAGTATAGCCAACAACAGCGAATTCTATCAAGATAATGATCTCAAACTTTCGCTGAGATAAGAAATTTATGTAATTTTTTTTAATGAATTGCTTAAAGCCGGGGTAACTTTTTTTTTAAACTCAGCGCACAATGTTTTATTGGGTTTTATTATGCTTTTAAATTTCGTGCAATTCTACAATATTTTTCTATTTGTTAGTACTATTAGTATGTTATATTATTTTGCACACTTGGGCGTTATATATTCCGAGCTGCTAAAACCACGGTAAACACTACAATTACTTTGCTTGTACCTTGAATTATGAGAAATGGCCGAAATATAAGGACAAACAAGATAAAGTTGTTATCTTGTGTGACAACGCTCGGCTTCAGGTCGCAAAAGATGCGAAAAAAAATTTTAGAAACCATCAAATGCAATATCTTACCGCGTTCGCTCTATTCCCTATACATTTCGACGAATATAGCGTGATATACAGGCCACCCCTTCACTTGTTTTGAAGAAATCGAAAATTGGATCACCTCAAAAGACGAAATGTTTTTTCGAGACGAGAATCGAAAATTAGCTGAGAAGTTGTTCGCAATGATGGACAATATTTTGATTTACTTGTTAAATTATTATCTTAAAAAAAAACATTTTTGGAGTTAAAAAATTAATTAGTTTGTACACGCATAAATTATATTTATTTTTTTGTAAATATACCGTGAAAACCTTTAAATTAAATTTGTTTTACTATTAAACAAAAAAACTTAAAATCCCACCCCGAATTTTTTTAAAATATAATATCCAATAAAATCTGGGTGGTTAATTATATTACCCAGTTGGTTGCCAACGCTGGCTAAGAAATATTGAACACCATAGAGACTGAACTATGACAAAATTCTTCAAAATCAATTCTAAAAAGCTTTCTGTCTGTTCTAGATTACAAAGGATATACAAATTCTTACTAATTGACCGATTATTGCATTTTAAGTATATTCTTAAAAATTGTAAATTTTGCTAAAACAAATAAAGTTGCACTGTTTTTAGATTTCCTCGAAAAATCGACACTTTTGAAGGCAAAATCAGCAAATCGGCATTTTGATAATTTTAAAGTAAAAAATCGGCAAAATGCCCAATAATCGGCAAATGTGGCAAGCAACACACATTTATGAATTTAAGTATACATTATTATATATTTATTCGCTTTGACTTTGTGTCTTCGTCTTACGTTGAAATCCACCTTATCAGATGATGAAAGAAACAGACATTTTGCTTCTTTAGGCACAGCCATTTGTTTTGCCTGAGGAGTCTCGCGAGTTCCCCGACCACCGTTTCTGAATTTATTAAAAGAGAGTTAAAGATATCTTTTAAATTATTAATCATACTAAATTTTCTTGCCTTATGCTCCCTAATATCTGATAGATTTTTCGCTTCTTTAGACAAAGAACCAACAGGTAATTTTGAATTTTAAACAACTTTCTAACTGTAAATCAACAATTTGTGTAGCGTTGGCGACATCTGATACCATTACGAACGTTTCACAAATGTACATATATGTTTTTATACGGATATTTTTGCTGTAATTTTGGACTGCCTACAAAATACTCTGAATACTACTCTATTTGAATTTTTTTTTATTTTCTTCTACCAATTGTTTGAGAAATACATCGATATTCCGCAAGGTTGCTTAAAAGAAATATAATATTGGATAATATTCATATAAGCTATAATCTTCATGAATGTCCGAAAAACCGGTTTTTTATCCGTATCTCAATTTTTTTTTGGAAGGTGTTTGAAAAATTTCAAACACTGATCCTTCTTGTACTCTGTAGCGTCTATCAGAAAAGTAGCATCACCTCCCAGGTGTTTACTTCTTGTACCGTGTTATGGGCAGTACGAAATAACTATAACTGGAAACTACACCCTTTGGACTAAATAATCCATATAAAAAAAGCTTGCCGGAAAAAGATCCAAGCCTTGAAAATTAAATTTTGATTTTTTTGATAAGAAAAATTTGACTTTTTTAAATTCATCGTATAGCCGTCGTATTGTTTGAATTTATGTAGTTTAAATTAGCGTTAGTTAACGACACGTTCAAAGTTGGTGTAATAAAAGCTAAATTGAATAAATATATATATTTTTTAATTTGATGTTTGTATTTTAAAGGGTGCGCCCTTCGTCAAACGCGAAGTTCAATTAAGAAAAGTGTAAGCTATAAAACCCAACACGTTTTTTTCCTCAATTCTCATTAAAAAAAAATTTATATCAAAAAATATGTTCGGGCTACCTCAACGTGCAATGCACTTAAATTTTAATAAATTAATACATAGACAAATAAAATTGAAATCTCGGTCAATATCTAACATCACTAACTTAAAAATCACTCTTATGGAGAAATGGGAACGAACTGATCCTTTCTATTGCAAAACTTTAGTGGAATCTGTTCCAAAGAGGCTAGAAGCTGCTCTCAAGAATTAAAGACTGGTCACAAAATAGCAAATTAAAAACAACGCTGACTTAAACTTAGAAATTTTAAGGTGTCCGATTATTAATTAGATTTTTTTCTCTAATTATGTATTTTTTGTTGTTGCTTTTTGTACAGAGATTTTTTCCATTCTTTGTAAACATTTTTTTTAGTTTAGTGGAAAAATTTTGCTTTTTTTTGGTAAAAAATACATGTTATTTAACAGTAAATTTAACTGTATTTCTGAAAAAATATACGAATGTTGATTTGGCTGCTGTAAATTATAATAAGGATTAAATGTACCTTTTTGTCGCAATTAAGAAAAGTGTTGTATTAATAAAGTAAAACATGTATGCATGTATGAAAAGATATTATTACGTTTTAACCTTTTTAAAACGTTTGATTTCGTTTATATTGTGCTAAAATAAAGTAAAACACTACTTTGTTTTACAGTTTATCCCTTTTTGTTAATTTCACTGTAATTATTCTGCACTTTGTCTTAATACAGCAAATTCGCTTTTACAACACTTTTTATTTGCGCCTAAATAAACTTTACTTATTGACAGCCAAATGATAACTAACTCACCAGCTGCAATGCGCCATCTTTCTATAGTATTACACCATTAGTTTCGAATGTTCTAGTACAGGCAAAAATCTTCGATTTATCTACGTTAATTCAAACGATCTAGAATAACTTTATAAACACAAAAAGTAATCGAACTGCCAACTTCATGCGGATGGTAGCACTCTTAATTAGTACAGGTAATTTTTGCAGCTATTAAGCCTTGACACAAGCCAATACATTTTATAGCTAAAAATCCCATTTCATTTTCGCAACACTGCCTCCCGCTTAAGCCTGCTCGTCCTGAATAAGCTTATTATTTTTCTTCCCATAGCTCGCAAGTCGCTCTAGATGTATCACTTTCATTTCTTCTGTATTCTGTATACCACATCATTTAAGCTTTTGACAACTTTGTAATCCTTTCTTACGCTGTGGGTTGTAGAGTTGACCCAGTTGTCCCTAATGGAAGCCCTCCGTATTTGCTGCACAATCTAATCTGGCTTTCATTCTATCGCTGACCATTTTAATTCGTGAGCGCACAAATTCCGGAAGTTTATTAAGGCTTTCCTATTTTTCAGCGTATGTGGCAGCTCCGTGGTAGGCATAACACCAAACTGTAAGTCACCAGGTAGTTTTAGCTCAGTCCCAAATATAATCTCGGCAGGTGATCTAGATGTTGAGTCATGGAGAGTTGACCGGTACGCCATTAGAAACCTAGGTAAGTGTTCGTCCCAATCTTTCTGATGCTTGCTTACTACTTTTCGCACGTATTCCTCCAGTGTTCTACCACCCCATTAGACTGTGGGTGAAGCGGCGTCGTTCAAGTCTTCTTAATACCGTATATCTCACACATTTCTTTAAGTATAATAGACTCGAAATTTCAACCCTGCTCGGAATGTAGTTCTTGACAAAAACATTTACAATTATGTTCGCCTCTTGATTGCTTATGACATATACTTCCGGCCATATATACATATATCAATATAATAAAAAGTCAAACGGAGTAAGAATGAAATTCCAAGAGTTAAAAGTGGACAAGCTCAAACGGGAATTAAATAAATCAGAGCTGTGAACAACTGGTAATAAAACCGAATTGCAAAAAGGTCTATAAGAAGAATTTCAGAAATGTGGTGTAGACACCGATACTCACGAATTTGACGATGAGAATGATGCTGAGATAAGTGCCCTTACAACAACAAGTAGTATAAACGTTAACTCGCTGCTGGCTGCTATGATAGAAAAAATGCAGGTACAGAGCAAAATGCTCTGTAGTATTATATATATATATATATATATATATATATATATATATATATATATATATATATATATTATATATATATATATATATATATATATATATATATATATATATTATATTTTATATCCCACTTCTGACACCAATGATGCGTTTTAACCTTTTTAAAACGTTTGAGTTATATATAATATTATATATATATATATATATATATATATATATATATATATATATATATATATATATATATATATAATATATAATATTGTATATATATATATATATATATATATATATATATAATATTATATATATATATATATATATATATATATATATATATATATATAATATAAATAAATAAATAATAAATAAATAATAAATAAATAAAATAAATAAATAAATAAATAAATAAATAATAATAAATAAATAAATATAATAATATTATATATATATATATATATATATATATAATATAAATATATATAATATTATATATATATATATATATATATATATATATATATATATATATATATATTTTATATTTTATATCCCACTTCTGACACCAATGATGCGTTTTAACCTTTTTAAAACGTTTGAGTTCGTTTATATTGCGCTAAAATAAAATAAAACACTACGTTGTTTTATTGGTTTACAGTTTGTATCTTTTTATTAATTCCACTGTAGCTTTTCTGCACTTTGAATTAATACAGCAAATTCGCTTTTACAACACTTTTTATTTGAGCCTAAGCAGACGTTACTTATTGACAGCCAAATGAGCGTTTACATTTGCATTTTCATTTTCATCTCATTTTATGCAATCAATATCACTATTTTACATTGTTTCTTAAACTACTATTCATATTCTAAAGTTTCTTAACGTACTAGGTACTTATCTAAGGTTAAATCTATCCCTGTATAATTGCAGCTCTACTACAGAGGTCCTTAAATATATGATCTATCAATACACTCAATAAGATATAAATTTCCATAAAAAAAATTTTTAAAGAAGGAACACATTCATATTCTATAACTAAAACTAATAAAAATACTTAAAAACTAATCCTAAAATTAAATTCCTACTTTAATCATTTATTGGGTACATCAGATCCTCAATATTCAGAGCGTTCACCCTCCTATGATAAAATAGAAGGTCTGCATCTCTTTACAGGAGATTACCATCTCTCAGTGTCAAGAGATCTGCCGGCGAGTAGTATCAGCTTCTGCGTGTTACCTCAAGATCAGAGGCCCTATCGAAGCATCCAATAACGAGATCATTCCGTAAAGAAGACGCACGCTCCAAAAATCTGACCGCAGAGTCCACCAGGAAAACATCTATCCTCCTAAAATCAATCCTACGGTAAATTCTCCTACATGCCAGTCTACAGACACAGCCGCGTACAATAGTACGGAGACCCAGGCACGAAAAGAGTATCCTTCTCTCCCATTTTCTAAGCCTCTTCATCTGGCTTGATGAAATCCCGAACCAAACTGGAAAGGCATAGGGCACAAGTGGTCTCACAATCTGGCGGTATACCAGTAGCCTGATAGTGTTGTTCAGGACCACTCTGCGTCCAAGTAATCCATGGTACATGTGGCAGACGCCGTTCACCTTTTCCCTTCACCTTATGTGTCTATAAAACTCAAAGTTCTTGTGGAAGAAGGTACCTCAACCTATCCGACGTATCTACGCTCTCCCCAACAATAGTCAGACGAGGAACATACGATCTGCAGTTCTTATAAAGGAACACTATCCGTCTTATCCATACTGAGCCAAAGGCCCCATTTCGCAACATACTCGTGCAGGACACCTAAATATCGATTTATCTTGTCAAATGCCCTCGCCAGTGAGCCATTTCCGCAATCAGTATGTCATCAGCATACATCAGAAGGACGTCCCCCTCTGAAGGCTGCGGTATATCCGAAATAAAAATATTATACAAAACAGGTCCCAGTAATGATAACTGCTGTACACCAGCAGCAATCAGTTTCGACCTAGAAACCTCTCCTCCCACTTTCACGATGAAGCTTCGGACCTCAAGAAATCGGCAACCATCTTGGTCACATTTTAAACAGAAGTTGTCCGATCGACCTCTCTGCTGTGTATATCCGCAAATCGCCCAGATCTTCCGATACTGGTGTCCCCCTAGTATCCATTAAATCAGACATAGATGCTCTCCTGAGTATACCCGCACATCTCTTCACTTGACGAAACGTTAATTTATTTAAAATTATAAAATTCAATTCATTTAAAACTGATTCTAGCTTAAAATTCGTTTATGAATATTATATTATTGAATTATGTTTAAAATTGTTTTGAAATGTTGGTCATATTTTTATGAATATGAGGGTTAACATATACATATGCCCACTGCACAGTGGTTTCTGACATTACTATTTCCATCTTATTTTTGTTCCATTTCCAGCGTTTCCGTTAACAACATTCTTAAAAGATTAATTATAGCCGTTTTACGCATCGTGGAACGCATGGAAGATAATGAAAATGTGAAACATGCGCTTACCATCACATCGGTTGTCAAAGTAACGAAAGACGCTTAATTTTGCTAATAAAAAAATTCAAAAAATGAAATTAGAGGAGACATTAATAATTGGCTGTGTTCTTGCAAGCAGCGTTGCCAAACGTGCAGACTTATCAGTATTTCGCAGTTTTGAAGTTTTAGGTAAAAAAACAAGTTTTTCTGTAAATTGTGCAGATTTTGCAGTTTTTAACATTTTAGCTTTTCACTTTCAATTTTATCATTTATTACAATTTCTGAAGTTAGACTTCACCACATTTGCTTAGAACAACTGTGCTGTGTTTTTGTGTACGTTTATTGTAACTATTTATTTTTTGGCCACGGGTTACAAAGAAAGAAATAATGCATACACTGTATGATCCTCAAGATAGAAAGTTGCGTTTTTCTGCATATATATATATATATTATATATATATATATATATATATATATATATATATATATATATATATATATATATATATTATATATATAATATATATATTATGTATATAATATATATATAATATATATAATATATATATTATATATATAATATATATATATATATATATATATATAATAGATATATATATATATATATATATATATATATATATATATATATATATATATATATATATATAATATAAATATATAATATAGATTAAATATAAATAAATTAAATTTTTTTTGGAAAAAGAACAGTGGGATCACATTACATACTATCAAAGTGTATACAACACATAGAGCATTTCATATAAGCAAAATTATTCTATGTGAGATGTATCATTCTCACCCGTCTCTGATGTTTCCACTCTTAATATTTGTTCTCGCGTAATACTGCATTCATTGCTCTCTTTATAACTATGCTCACAAAAGAGAAGAAAATAAAAAGACCTCTATTATGCTCACTGGCAGCGTTGCCACGCAAGAAATTGATTTCCTGCCAAAAAATTTCCAACTCGATCGCTGCCTACTAACCAAAAATTTAAAAATTAATTCCTAAATTAAAATCAAAAATTTATTCAGTTATGTCTACTAATAACAAATTTTTATTAAAATTAGATATTTATTTACTCAAATGATAATTGTGAAAATTGTTGTTAATTCGAATCAAAGTTAAATTTTTTAATTATGTCAGTGATAGAAGAAAACATCTAGCAAAAATTATTAAAATTTCTAAGAAGAAGAATTTTTTTTTTTAAATTTTACTTCTTTTTTATCGGAAATATCTGTCGCATAATTTATATCATGGTCCCTTGAGATTTCATTCTGATCATTTCGATAAGATGGAAAACATATCAATAATTGATATCAAAAAAGTGACCGTTGTTTTCGTCAACAACATTAATTTCAATATTATATACCAAACAAAAAATAACCGAAATATTTCTTAATCATATTCCTTTTTCAAATACTGCTGATAACTTCGTTTATTATGCCTCACTTTCATATAGCAACCAAAAACTATCGTAAAAATAAATACATCGCACAAAAAAACCCCATAAAATAAATCGCATAGAAAAGGAATCGCACAAAAAAAGTCGAACAAAAATAATCCGCTTAAAAAAAGGTTTTTCTGTACCTGCAATGATATAAAAAATGACAAAAGAAATCAAAACAAAATGTATATGTGTTGTTTGTAAATTAATTTGCATTGTTTCAGTTCCATTAATCAAGTTGATTTTTCAAGCCAAGTAGATGATTAATCCACGTTAGCAGTCTCCTCCATATCGATTGTGTAGTGGTGGTGAATATCCTTTCCAATTGGTGGTGATCTTTTCTTCAGCATTGTAATTTTTTTCCCAGTAGTTGCGTTTTTTTCTAATCATCGCTGGAGGAAAGCTGGTAGGTCAGGCTTCTTCTTTATTTTTTAGATGGAGTTGTCTGCAGGAAAAGTTGAAGCCTCTTTATTAAACCCTCGAAACGAAAGTATAATACAATTATTTCGTCATATCTCCTGCTTGGGCTCGAATCTGGCCTGCTTGTGATGTTATGTGTGCGCTCTACCCGCTACACCCTTATTTGTGAATATAAACTTTATATTACAATATAAAGTGTAAATAAAAATATTATTATTATTCTTCAATAAACTTAATATAAAATAATAAAATAGATTTATCAATAGGCATTCATTTTTCCGCACCATTTCTCCATTAACAGCATCCCACCAATTACAACGGCGCTCCTCTACCTATGCAAATGCCTCTATTAACGGCAAGTGACGGTATTGTTAACACAAATACTGCGGCACAAACATCCGTTATGAGACCCCAAGAT
Organism: Wohlfahrtia magnifica; assembly: GCA_023159175.1. NCBI lineage: Eukaryota > Metazoa > Arthropoda > Insecta > Diptera > Sarcophagidae > Wohlfahrtia > Wohlfahrtia magnifica. The sequence continues at coordinate 405,271 of JAKWBJ010000032.1, read as the reverse complement.
ATTGCAGTAAATAGCAACAATTCTTCGCAAAATATAACGACATAAAATATTTCCTTTGCGCCGGCAGCTTCGAGTTCAACAGCATTCAAAGCCAGCAGTGTTTGCCTTTGGTACTAATACCGCCATAAACAGCAATACAAAAACCTCCGCTAATTTTTAAATGCATCGACTGCTAGCTATACAACAGCTCCCACATTGAGTTTACGTTATGAATTAGCAGGAGTTACAAATTCATTAAATCCATCCGTCTCTGCAGCTTATAATTTCGTAACAGGCAATTAAAATTATTTGAATCAGTCTACTGCATCTGGTACCCGTTTTCCACAAAGAAAAAATCTATATACAGGTATATATTTAATGAAACCAACAACAATATCGCAAACATATGTACATGCCCCTCAGTTATCTGCCGTAAGCACTGCGTTTCCATATAATGTTCCAAATAATTCTCATTTAACTTCTTTTTCAAATATAATATTACCACAACAGCATTAACTGCACTAGAAGTCGTTCGTGGCAAATTGACATTGAGAACATTATATAGAAGGCCTGAAATAATTCGTCAGACACTTCAACGCAAGTTAAAGAAAAATTAGAGACACTAATTAATTTCGCTCTTTCCGTGCAAAATTACAGGGCAACAATGCAAGCAATGTGGCTTGCCGACTATCTCAATGATCCTATATTAGTAAATGCGTTGTTAGATACATTGCCAAGTGATTTAAAATTGGACTGAGGTCGCTATCGTATTTCATTGGCTCGAGCTGATATTGTTCTATTTGATGCTCGGGTTCTTAATTTAGCTACATGCGCAACCCAAGTGACTTCACACGTACCAACCAGAGAATGACAATAACTACTCACAAACAAAGTAGACAAGTATTTATTTATCTATATTTTTGGGTGTTGTGTATACCAATACATTAACAACATACAGATATACATAATTGCACTTCATACTTCTAGCAAACATGTCTGTACACAACCATCTTAAACAACGTAAGCAACATGCCTGTGTCATTGTTATGTGCTATAGTCACTGTTGCCAACTTTTTATAATTAAAACGCGCAAACCTCCTACTCAAAAGGCGCTAAATTATAATTTATGTAACTATTTGTGACCGAAATGCACTGTAAAAAGCACTAAAAATGTTTAAGGACAGAAAAATTGAAATTTCCACTTTTACAAAGATTTTTTTTAATAATTTGAACAATTTCTTCAAAACGATTTCGAACAAAACAACAGCTTAAGCTATTTAACGTTGACCTCAATTGTGTGTTGCAACGTGGTTTAACATACGGACTTAAGATTAAGTTAGAAGACCTGGATTAAGCATACGACAACTATCTCCCGGCTCACAGACATTGTCAAATGCAAGGAAATGCGCTTGTGGATGAACATCTCCAAAACCACAGTTATGCGAATCAAAGCTAATAACACAACGATCTCTCGAATTCTGAAACAGAAATTTGAGAGATGTTCCGTCTTTTTACTATCTCGGCAGTATTCTCACGACATCCGTCGGTTCCAGTGTTGATGTTCGGAACAGATTGAACCTAGGCAGTCAATTTCTTTGCCGGCTGAATGCTATAGGGCGTTTCTCAGACCACTTCAAAAACGCAAATTAAGTCGTTAATTTTTTACGGTTGTGAGTTATGGTAGGCGGCTGTGATTGATGTCAATTCCATTCAGATATTTATAAACCACTGTACATGGTGCATTTTGAAAATATTGTGGCCTGAAACGAGATTACACCAAGTTCCTATAATGAAGGAAATTGTGAGAAGGAAATGCATAACTAAGTGGAAACTACTCTCGGGAAAACAAACTACGACTGGAAAGAGTTTGTTATGGCCTAATGTCGAAAGTTTAGTATTGTAATTAAATAATTAAAATTTCCAGCCTTTAAAATATTTAATATTTTTCTATTTTCTTAAAATAATTTATAAGACCTGAAAAATTGTACCTCAGATTAGAGATACGTTTCAAGAACACTTTTTTTTCATTATCTTTTATATGAATATGAATAGTTTATATGAACTCATGAGTTTTTGAATTTGGTGACTTTTTATTTCTTACAAAATATTACAAATAGAAAAGCGCTAAACTAGCGCGTTTTTTGAAAAAAGCGCTAAAGAGAAAAAATGCGACCTTTCTGTGGTTGAAAGGCGCTAAATAGCTATAAAGACACACATATACTTGAGTTCAAAGTATGTGTATTAATGGAACAATTTTGAAAGTACATTAAGTTCTTTTGAGTATAATAAGTACTCATATGACATACGTGTATGGACAAGAAACAATCCGAGACAGAAATGATTGTATTTTAAACATTAAGCAAATTCATAGAATTTTTTATATAGCAACTAATAACTTATTATAAAAAAAATTCCTGGTACTTAGCATTAAAATGTTTTATATAGAACTTTTTTACTTTATTTATCCATATATTCTCTTCTGACATAGTTTATCTTAAACTAATTATTCACGTAGATACTTATTCTATGCGTAAATGATACTTATCATAGACTTATCAACTAAAACTTAATATACTGCAGAATAGCCGCAATCCATCACCAAAACAAATCAACTCGTATACTATATTCCGCAAAAAATGGAAAAACGGAAACACTCATATACTTAAAACTAACTTAAAACACTACTTACAACTGATTAACAACAACAGGGCACAGATATCCACCTCACTGTGCAGTGTTATACACCAGGCTGTCCAAATCCAGCGTATTGACCCTCCTGTGATAAAATAGCAGGCCCTCGTCGTCATAGAGCAGTCCCTTGTCCTTCAACGTTAGGACATCCACAAGCAATAGGTATCCGTGCACCCTTAGGGTGTCCATATCACCCCTCCTCTCGAAGCAGCCAGTCACCATCCCATTCTCTAGGGCTGACGATCATTCCAAAAATTTCAGCACAATCCTCATAAGAAAAACATCGATCCTCTCGAAACCCGCATGGTCATAAATGACCCGAAAAGATGGTCTCCGGAACGAACCATCGTAAAACTGGCGAGCCCTTAATCCAAGGCAAGCCGACAAAATACGCCTCTCCCAGACTTAAAGCCTCTCCATCTAATGGGACGATATCCCAAACCAGACAGGAATGGCATAAGACATCGGAGGCCTGATAATTGCCTGTATATAAGCAGCTTTACCTCCTTACGCACACTTCCCTTCGGCGCATTAACCGACAGTAGGAGTGGTATATCCCCTTCATCCTATCCAAAACAGAATCCACATGTCGATAATACTCGATGCTCTCGTGAAAAATCACTCCGAGATACTTACAACTGCCTACCCTCAGCACCACGTCCACGCCCTCCCTTAAATATTACTCTATCCGTCTTTTCCATATTCAGGCAGAGACCCGATTTGCAGAAGTATCCGTGCAGTCTACCCAGGTATCCCTCAGGAATCCCGCTACAATTCCGCAGAGATGCCTGTCGAAACCAAACGACATCATCTTATGAATTATTGCCTCCTGCCAAAAGGTTTTGCGAAGTCCAGGCTCACAGCAATCGTTGGATACCTCCTATTCAGTTCCCTTGCTCATAGTCCGCAAGTGCCATCAGTGCATGGGACGTAGAAAAATCTTCATCCTAAGGCCATTTAGGTACTCGGCGAACTCATCTGCCTCAAAGGTGCCCGATAGGCCCTTCAGCATCGCTAAGTAAGGCATCTGGTCCTTCGGTGTATAGATGTAGAAGGATACAACACTTTTCTTCAGCATCGCCCTTACCTTCTCATAGTCTGCCAAGGTGCAGACTTCTTCGTTGGTCACATTTGCGCCCAAAATCTTCAGGTTATATTTGGGTTCTGCCCAGCTTTACCCTCGTTTACAGCCCTGGTTTTCACGGCCTCGTGCCAAGGCTTAGAGCCTCCACTCTTGATGTCTACACTGCCCACAGCAATCTCCTTGTCAGGTACGTATTGAACTGGAATATTCACCTCCTCGGTGACCATCTCCTCACTCTCCTCGTCAGTGGATTCCTCTTCACCACTCTCGTCGCCAAATTTCTGATTGAATCTCGCCATCATCTGTTGCATGGCCTTCCTGAGACGATCGTTCTCATGTCTCAGGGTATTCACTTCCTTCTCTTTCCGTTCTAACGTACGGAGAAACTCCTCCGCAGTCATCACTCGCGGCCTTTCCTTGTAAAATAAATTTCCACGTCTTTATGTACACGTCAGGTCTTCAATAACAGCAATACACAAGAAACAACCCCCATGTATTCTCTATCTCAGCTAGCGCAGGTAAAACCCACACGCTTTGTTCAAACAATTTCACCCGTATTGAAAAATACCCGCAAAGAAATTAAAAAACCTCTGTAACACAACCGTTCGCAATGAATGCACGATACAGAATGTTTTGTATATGTAGAACTAATAAAAATCCCTGGTACTTAGCATTAAAAAATTAAAAGCTAATTGCGTTTGTATTTCTTAATTCCCATTGCAATGTTTTTATTTTTTGGGAAAACCCATTGAAGAACACTACCTGCAATAAAAGTCATTAAAAAACTTGGGCGAAATGTAAAAAAATATAATTGTTTCCTATTTCATGAAATAACATTTTCGTACATAAAATATATGTATGTATGTTCACATGCATAAATTTTAAATAAAACATGTTGAAATGTTTTGAAAATAGTCCACATATGTATTTAGTCATATTAGCTTCAATAAAATGTCAATATAAAACACTTTTATTAGCTGCATCACAGCGATATAGAAAGGTTTTATTTTGTAGAAATTTACTCTAAGTATACTCGAGTAGAAGTATACACATGCCAAACTATAGATATATCCATGCTCACAAACACTTTATGTTTATTAGTGCGGGTATGACGGGCACTTCACGCAACTCCTACTTGTAGTTATTTAAGTTGTGCTGGCTTTGAATATATTGTGTATGTGTATCGTTTTATTTTTAACTTTACTCACTCATACATATTTGGCCACTAATTCTTTAAAAGTACACAAAACCATACTTTTGTCATTCTCTGGTACCAAAAACAACTATAAATATAAATGAAGATGCGAAAGTGTAGTGAAGACAGTCAGCGAATATTTGTATATGATGTTATTGATAACAACACCAATACAATTGCTAATAATAATAAATGTCCAAAATGTACGAAGCATTATCGTTTGACAGAACACGAAGAGTTTACTTCTTTAAAAGATGATAGATGGAAGTTTATTCAAGAGCAAAGGCTTTGTTTATGTTGTTTTAAAAACACGTTCTACGACGCTGTGATTCTAAAAAAAAAATGCGGCGTTGATGGTTGCAAAATGCCACACCAAGTCAATTAATCGAAACGAGTGCCGGGAACAATAAACCAAATAAGATAAGTATAATACATCAGTGTAAAAACAGTCAATCAATATTGTTTCATGCAAAAAAGAGGAAAAAGACTATTTCTCTACATACGCGCAACGATTTTTGGTAATAACAGGTCGTTAATATATGTATTTGCATTTATTGATGAAGGTGCTGCCTGCATTCTTGGTCGCTGCTGCACTCGCGCTGGAAGGGTTAACGGAAGAGCTTTACACAAAAAGAATATAGCTCAAGATTAGTTAATTTTCAGATTGCTTTAAGGGAGAGTAATGCACTCAAATTTCATCTGCACAACGTTCGCATTGTGTAGTCATTAGATTTACTAGAATAATCTGAAATTATTCCTGTTTCGGGTTTTAAAACCTGTGTATACTTCCATAAACATCAGCTGTAGCTCAAATTTTAATTGGACTCGACAATGCAAATTTAAAGTCAAAGAGAACGGTGATGATGGTTTAATAGTTAATAATGCAGAATTGGCTGTAGTGTGTATGGTCGGGAATGAGGAAACAGCTCTGAGTCTCTAAGATTAATGCATTTATGTCCATGCAACAAAAATAACCTCATGGAAGATATGCGTAAAAATTACTCTTCACTTGAACCAATTGGTGTAAAAATACTAATAACTATTTACGATCTAAATATGATGAACGTGTTTTAAGAATTATGAAGACAACAACTAAGTAAATAGAGAGCGAAAATATATGGAAGACAGCCCTGCTAAGGAAGTATGATCAGATAAGCTTACCGGATTCTTTGCCCATGGCCAGATGTCGATTATATTGTCTTGAAGTTAAAATGACACACAGCTCTGAACTAAAAATGTTTCTTAACGATAAAATAAAGGATTATGAAAGAAAGCAATACATTCGCGTTTTATAACAAGGTGATATAACTAACGGTGGTAAGTCGTGGTATATACCAATATTTACCGACAATAATGGGAATAAAAATAAAACGCTATTATCGAAAATATATTTGTGGACGATTGGCTACAAGAGCGAAGATACTGAGAAAGAAATGATTGAAATAGCACAACTCTTTCGGAATATTCATCAGGATGGCGGGCTTCAAATGCAAAACTGGCTTTCGAATTCGAAGCGCGTACTAAAGCTCTAGTAGGAAAAATTGAACAACAAAGCAAATGCATTCAACATCCAGTAGACCAGTATGGGAATGTGCTTAGCATGTGGTGGGTGCCAACCTCAGATGTTTTCACCTGTATACAAAAATTGGGACCTGATGTTTTTAATGAAGCGATCACACCAACCAAACGTACGAATTGTAATAACCATTTTCGAACCTCTTGGTTTATTAGGATTTTATGTTATCTATGCGAAATTATTATTACAAGAAATTTGGCGCTCCGAAGTTACGAGCCTATATACGCCGAATAAGAGCAAAAATGGTGGGTGTGGTGCAAAATGCTACCTGATATATAAAAAATACGCTTTCCACGTTGTTATGATTTAGTCAGCAGTTGTACTCATATTCAGATTCACGTATTTGTAGATGCAAGTATCAATGCATATGCTGCTCTTGTGTATTTGCGGTGGGAGTACGGCAGTATAGTAAAATGCAGTCTAGTGAACACTAAAACCAGATTGGCACCTCTAGAACATATTTTATTTCCGAAAATTAAATTGTTGGCAGTGATCTTGGGCCTTTGCCTAGCGAGTTTTGTAAGCACCGAATTTTCAGTGCAAATCTCCCGTCGAGTATTTTGGTCGTATTTTAAAAACGTTTTGTATTGGATTCGTTCGGACTTCAGGAAATATCAGCAATTAGTCGCTCTGCGCATTGGCGAGACTTTAGAGGGCTCACATGTCAAAGAGTGGCATTGGGTGTCATTGTTTGAAAATATGGCCGAGGATGGAACGTAGTACTCAGAAAGCCCAAAGTTTAACGCCGATTCAAGCTGGCTTGTGGGTCCTGAATTCCTGGCAAAATATGAAGCTGACTGGCACTTAAAGGACTTCAATAATACAGGCAAGAATAACCTTGAATTTTTGTATCATATTAAAGAAATAAAACCCATTCTGTCAACTTTGGCAGCCATTGTGCCTGACCATACTCGTTTTTGCAAATGAGAAAAATATACAATTAAAAGTTTTGAAATTCATGCGCCTTATTCGTAAGAACCATTTCCGGCAAGATGTATTGAAAACTTGATTAATTTTAAAGCTATCAATAGCATCGAAATTATTATAATACGAAAATGTCAATATGAAGAATATGACGAAGAAATTGGGTCCCTCCGTTGTGGAAAGCCTGTGCAACGTAAAAGCCCAATATATAAAAGTTTTCTGGTTTTAGATGACTTTAACGTACTCAGAGAGAAAGGTCGTACCGATGCATCGAAGGTGTTGCAACAAGTGTTAAACGACCACGTAAACACCCAGTGACATTTTTGATCGCAAAATTCTATCATCACAAGCATAACCACCATTTCAGTGAGATTGTTGTCAAGACATGCGACAGCGTTTACGTATGAATGGATTAATAGCGTTAGCTGAAGATGCTACTAATAAATGTCAAATTATCAAAAATCAATCAGCTAAACTGAACTACCCTGTGATGGGAAATGAGCCACCTGAGCGTCTGGTTGTTTCTACAAGGCCATTTCATTTTACTGGGGTCGATTTTGGACCCTTTGAGGTTGAAGTTGACAGGCGCAGAGATAAACGTTGGGGAGTGCTGTTTACGTGTGTGTGACTATTCGTGCAGTACACATAGAAATCACGCCGTCATTATTCACCGACTCATTTCTCTTGGTATTTAAACAATTTACAAGTCGGTGGTGTGTGTGAACGAGCTATATCAGACGCCAGAGAAGTAGCTTTGAGCAAGAGTTTTAGAGTTTCCAATGCATTGGCAAACCAGTTTAGCTGACGTTGGATTCGGGAGTATTTGCCAGGTTTGACAATGCGTACAAAGGGGCACGAGACTGTAGCAAGCCCTATTGCGATTGGCGACGTCGTGAAAGAGACAGCTGGCAGAAAGAAATAGTTGTAAACGTCCATCGCGCTAACAATAATCAGATTCGCGGCGCCGTTGACAAAATGAATAGTGTTGTTCTCACTCAACCTACAGTCAAGAAAGCAAAACTAGAAGTATATAACTAAACCTCATGCAGTCTGCACGAAGTTTACGAAGAGGGAAATGTTGCGTGGTAAAATAATTGTATTGCAATGTTTATAAATAGTTAGTCTGGTAACACTAGTGACAATAAATGTCAATATATTTGACAAAAGAGAAAAGAAATGTCTGCCATTTGTAAAAAAGTAAAAAAGGATCTTCATGTGCGTTAAGCGACAATTACAAAAGAGATCCGTTTGTTTTTTGCAGGCTGCAGTAAATATCTATTTTTTTACAATACGAACGCAAGAGTGAGTTAAATAAATAATATTGTACTAAGTAATTAAAATAACTTTATGAATTTGTTTGAAATAAATGAATATTGGGTATACAAGTTAATGCCGATTTGGACAACATATGGCATAACTATCACATATGGTTTGTGTCACTATGAAAATGGGGAATTGGAAGCATTACCCGAAGAAGATTGCTGTCAAACATTAGAAGCCACACAAAAAGCCATTTACCTACGTTTTCATTCAAAAGCAAGGAAATTGGGTCCCATATGAATTGAAGCCGGGAGACGTTGAAAGGCTATTTTGCATGTCGGAAATGATGCTTGAACGCTACAAAAAGAAGTCGTTTTTGCACCATTTTGTTACTGATGGTGAAAAATGGATATATCACGATAACCCCAAGCGCAAAAGTCATATGTAAAGCTCATGTATCCATGCCGCAAAGGTAATGCTCTGTATTTGGTGGGATGAGAAAGATGTATTGTATTATGAGCTGTTGAAATCGGCTCAGATTATCACAGGCGACCTGCACCAAATACAATTGATTCGTTTGAAGAGAGCAATCAATTAAAGCGACCAGACACGAGGCCATAATGTTCCATAAGGACAACGCTCGGCCACATGTTGTAGGACCAGTCAAAAACTATTTGGAAAACAGTGGTTGGGAATTTTTGGTTCACCCGCCTTATAGCCCAGACTTTGCACCTTCTGACTACCATTTGCTTCGTTTTGTGCACAACGCCCTTACTGGAATATGCTTTACTTCAGAACAGGGTATCATAAATTTGCTTGATTCATTCTTTACCTCGAAACCGGAGCAGTTTTTTTTGGAGCGGAATCCATATGGTACCAGAAATATGGGAAAAAGTAGTGGCTAACGATGGACAATACCTTGAATAATGTATCAATTAATTTTGTTTTAATACATTTTTCAAGCAATAAAATCGATATTATTAACTTGTATACCCAATATGTAAATACATTTTCAGATTAAAATTTATCATTATGTAAATAAATTTTCTGATTGAAGTTTATCATTAGTTGAAACTAAAAAACTTTGTTTCATGTGCTAAAACGCCCGCCGGTTTACAATTCAATCATTTTATCAGGTTGTAGAAGTTCATAATGAACAATTTCCTTCCAATCCCACCAGGCACACAGCATTACCTTTCTTATCATGGCTTTGCCACCATCTGCGAAGCTTAACCTTACTTCATGCATGATCTCTTTCGCACATTATTGTAGTACGTGATCCACTTTTCATTGCCTGCAATCATTCGTTTCAAAAATGGTTTGATCTCGTTATATTTTAGCAATAAATAGCAAATGGAAATTTAGTCCACCGTTAGTTTATGTGACACCCAAACATCGAACTTCTTTGTGTATCTAGCTTTCTTGAAATTTTTGCTTGGTTTCCTAGCAATTTCCACACTGCTCATATGTCGGGTTTTCTCAATTTTTCCCATGATTTTATTGACCTTTTTGTGACTGTTCGACCAGCGCAAGGTGCATTTTTAACATTAATATTGTCACATTCGAAACGAGCAAACCACATCGCCATCAAGAATTAAAACTATAAACAAAAAACAGTTGTCTAAATAGCACACTGAAAAAAATATAGATCAAAGAATAATATAGTCGTATAATATTTTTATACCTGACCATCCCGCATATCTTCGGCGATGATGACAAACATCAGACGAATAATCAGGAAAACGCGTCACCTACTAGGAAATAAATTACAACGTTTAAGTAAAGATTACCACCAATTAGCAAGGATTTTGACCACTTTACCATCTACTTAGCTTGAGAGACAAAATTGATCCAAAAAAAAATGAAACAAAACAATGGATGCCTTGTGGAAAGCCAGTATGCTCCTTAGAGGAGAGAGGGAAAAAGAGAACAGTTTGTGATTTGGCTAAAAGTGTATTTGTTAAGTTAATTAGAATATTACAACAAATTCTTGTTATTCTTGTACATTTATCAAGAACAAATGTAATTTCTTTTTGTATAAAAACTTAAAATTTTGTTTTTGAACATACACTAATGAATTACAAAAATAAAATTTTAATTAAGTTGAATAAAGAAACTAACTGATAAAATTAGATTATAGATTTATTCATTTCAAACAATTCTCAGTTTCCTTTGTTTAGAACTGCATTTTTTAACAAAAGAAACGCAATGCTTTCGAAGAAGTACTATTAAAAGAAAGTCTAATATCTCCAACCAGTGGCGAAGACAATTGTCATCAAACCATTCTGTAGTCTACCATTTACACGACTCAATAATAAAACATTTTATACCAATTCTTTGTGGCTCATCCTTGAAAATTATGTGGAATATAATAACATGCATTTTACAGGCATATATTAATATATCTGGTAGAACAACTAAATTTTCCAAATCCTTCAATCTTCGGAGATTCTTAAATTAAAACTTCATTTGGTGCTGTAAGTACTTTATCAACTTTTTTGAATTCTTTACAACACTTTTCATATTGTAATTTCGGAATAACTTTAAAAACCACGTATCTTCGACGTTTAAAAGAGAAGTTTTATCAAAAGCGTCTTCCAAAAAAAATAAATAAAAATAATAATCTTTATCGAACTCAACATCGCATATGTTCAGTAGACGTTTTTACTTCTTCAAAATCAATATCAATTTGCACTGCTACAATTTTTATTGTCTCCAATTGGATCAATTCACAGGTATTTGGCGAGCTCGACTTAACAATTTTGGAGACCATAAGTTTTGTCAAAATATTATTACTTCCTTTTTGTCGGAATAATAAAAAAGTACTTTCCAATTTGTCATAATCAAAAGATTTTTGAATTGAGTAAAATGTGTTGTCGTGCGAATTTTATGTACATTTTAGTTTTTGCATTTATCATCATCTCGTGCAGTTCTTTAATTACTTGAAAACTGGCGTTTCCATCTGGTGTATTTAGGTCCCACTTCATCCATCCATTTCGTCAATGTGGAAAAATATACATACAAAACACTTTTTGTCCATTAATTTCAAAAAAGACCTTTCCAAAGATATCCCATAATTAGAGAAGCTTTTTCTGTTTGTTGAGCTCTGATCACACACTAGGGCACACATTTTTACACTAATGGTTTTTCGAGATCCTTTCAAATGAGTATAGTTGGCAAACTTGTGAATAAAACGTCAGTAAAGTGAGCTCAAAAAATATACATACTTTGATTTTTCCACAAACTTATATATAAAACTTGTGTTTTTATTAAATAGACTGTTTATAATAGTAAGAATAAAGAACATACTATTTAAGTGCAGTAAAGTATGGCTACAAAAATTCGTAGTGGCGATATACGAGTAAACGTAAAAATAATTTGTAGTGAATGTAAACTTGAGATAGAACATAAAGAAGAAAACATAGAATGTGATAAATGTATCAAACGATTTAATGTACAACATATGTACAAAACTTGATAAATGCCAATACAAGCATTTACTGGATAACGAGAGCGAAGAATTTGAGTGCCATCTATATGTTAGTGTTGGAGAAAGAAACATGTTCTTTCTCCTAATCTTTCTTCTCATTTCTAATCCTATCTACTGTTTTGCAGATGACAGCAACATTTGTCATTCATATTCTTTTGGTCGTAGGCCGAGCCTCTTGGCAACTGGGGCGAAAAGGATGAATATGAACGACACCCTCACAAGTGATCTGATGAAAATCTCCGAGTGGGGACATGTAAACAGGGTCGGTTTTAATGCACGCAGGTCCCAATGTTGTTTTTAACACACAGACGTGGTAGTGTGTTGACATCTGTGACTATGGGTAATGTAGATATTGGGAAATCAGATGCTCTTAATGTTCTGGACATGAGAATTTACTGCGACGTTCGTTGGAATTATCACATAGTGCCTTGGTTTTTTAAGACGGTACAAAAAATACTTCACTTCATCTGATAAAAGGCCTATCTATATCCGACCCAAAATGGAATACAACTCTCGGTGATTCAAAGTCTATTTTGAAGCTTCTCAACCGCGTACAGCAGAGAGCGAAGATACTCATCAATGGTGGTAGGGTAACCAACCCTATCCATTCATTACAACATTATTGCATATGGCGTATGTTTCAATGTTCTATCGGTTCTATAACGGATGTGTTCTGACGCAATTAATGAATTAATTCCTAATAATCGTATATTCTTATGTAGTACTCATATTTCTCGCAAAGCTCATCCCTTTGTGATTGATTATTCAGTGAATCGCGCAACGTATTGTACGGATAATTTGTCTTTAGTCGCACTATTCGTTTCTGGAACAATCCTTTACCGAAAGTCTTCTAAGCCACTTACGACATGAATAAATATAAATCAAACGTACATAAACACTACTCCCTAAATCCTCTTTCCCACAACTTATTTTCTTAGTACCAGCAAAACGCACCACACGAGTAGGAATTATCCCTCGGGTGCTGGTCTTATTAAAAAAAGGCTTATATGAAATTGAAAATTAAGCGAACTATAACGTTTGTGATGTTGAGGTACATAAGTGCAAGTGAAAAATTTAAGTTTGTGATGCCAAGAAAAATGAAAGTCCCAAAGAACTTCATGAAACGATACCTACACGACTAGGAATGGCCCGTGATAGGTTGAAAGCTAGGTATGATCGAGCATCAAATGCTAAGGGCTTCCATGAGAGACAACTGGTTCTACTCTACAACCCGCTGTGGAACAAAGGAAAAAAATCTGCAAACTAACTGGGATGGACCTTAAAAAGTAGCCAAAAGGTTAAATGATGTGGTATACAGAATACAGAAGAACAATAGCTATAAGCTTTATTGGTTTATGTCAAGGGTTGCCATTATTGCCATAATTGTCTAATTATTTAAGAGTACTGCCGTCTGCATGTGTAACGGTTTTGCCAGTTCGATTCTTTTTTCCATTCAACTTTACCGTATATAAATCGAAATTTATAGCAACTACAAAATGAAATTGAAAATAAAATGCTATAAAAGGTGGCGCATTGCGTTTGGAGCTAGTTAGTTATCGTTTTGCTGTCATAAGATTAAGAAGTGGTTAAGTGGAAATAAAAGTGTTTTATAAACGAATATTAAGTGCTGTATTGATAAAACTGAACTAAATTAGAAATAAAACTGTAAAACAAATAAATTAAGCGGTGCTCATTTTGTTTTAGCGCAATTTAAAGGAACATAAACGTTTTAAAAAGGTTGAAACGTAACAGTATATTAATTCAAAGGAATCTTATGCATAAAAAGGAATTGGCGTTTGTATATTTGTTTAAATTTTATAGACAGCTAAACGGCTGAAGCAATTTTCTTGAAATTTTTACAGTACCTCTCTGTATATCGGAAAAGAACTATAGGCTATAGACGGTGGTATGTCCTTACAAAGTAAATATTTTTTCTTCTATATCTTCAAAATCGTAACAGAAAAAGTCTCTAAATTTGGCCCACATTAGGAGTCAAAAGTGGGCGGGTTTGGACAAGTGGAAGTGGTACTTGCCGTAAAAAGTAAATATTGGTTTCATTATAATTTGAGAATGGTTAAAACTTAAGTTCCAGTATTAGGTCTAAGTAACTTCACGGCAAATACAAATTATCAGTGAAAACATGGGCAGAATTGAACAAGTGGGCGTGATACCTCCCATATAAACTTAATATTGATTTCTTTATATCTTGAGAATGGTTAAAGAAAATATGGTACAAATACCTTCATGGTCAAAACAAATCACCTGTCAAAAAGTAGAAGGAATTGGACAAGTAGGCGTGGTAACTCCCATTCAAAGTGAATATTGATTTTTGTAGATCTCGAGAACGGTTGAAGTGAAAGTTTTCAAATTTGGTCTAAATGACTTAATAAGCAATATAAATCATATGTCAAAATGTGGGCGGATTTGGACAAGTGGATATAGTAGCTCCCATATAATCTAAATATTGATTTCTGCATATTTTGAGAACGGTTAAAGCAAAAACTTCTAAATTTGATCCTAATGACTTGAAAGTCAATACAAGTCATCATTGACTTGAAAGTCAATACAAGTCATTAGTCAATAAATGCGCGGAATTGGAAAAGAGGGCGTGGAACCCCCAATATAAACTAAATATTAATTTATTTATATCTTGAGAACGGTTAAAGATAAGTTTCAGTATTTGGTGCAAATTGCTTCATGGTTAATACAAATCATCAGTCAAAAAATAGGTGAAATTGGACAATAGGCGTGGTGCCTCCCATACAAAGTATATATTGATTTTATATATATTGAGAACGGTAAAACAAAGTCGGCAACAATACACATTACCAGCCAGAAACTAGGTGAAATAGATAAGTGGGTGTGCTTTTATCATTCATACTTAATATTGAATTTTGTACATCTGGAGAACTGCAACAATTAGAGCATTATCTATCCACATTAGCCAAAAAGCTGGTACTCCAGAAAGCACACAAGATAAAAGCTATCTATACAATTTATGTATCTTACATATAAAAATGAATGTGTGTTTGTTTGAAGACTATGTTGGTGAATTATGTAATTCGGCTCACAGTTTGGGATTGAATTATGAATGGGATAGCGAGTTATTATAGAACATAGCACTAAGTTAAATATGTATCTATTTAGATAATAAATAATTTTCTAACAAACTTAAATTTATGTACACAGTTAAGAGTTGAAGTTTAATTTTAAAACTTAGTGGCTTACAACCGAAACACTTTTGGTATTAAATTCAAATTTTCTACCAAAATAATTTAAATCTAAAACCGGAAAGTATTTTTTATATTTTTTTAATGATGGCTTGGAATAGAATTAGCACCAAATTGGTTAAATATGTTATTGGTTTTTATGCATATTTTCACTATTGCCTTCATTTATAGGATAATAAATATCTGGCCCTCACTTAATGCAACTTTTAAATAAATATTTTATTGACTTTGGAATTTCATTTTATTAATTTAATTTTCATTTTATCCGCACACAAGAATTTTTCTCAAAGCAGATAACTAGTGATAACAACGTACATATGTACGCAGTAAGGCACAAACATAATCTGCGTAGGCTAGCTTAAACGACTGTGAGAATACACACAATTAAATGTGTATAACTATAATGTACTAACAAACTTTTCGTTAAGTTTCGTTCAGTTTCATTTGCTTAAGTTTTGAGCTAAGCTGATCGCATTGTACGTATGTACATAAACTGCTGTTTGTATGTTATATGCAAAACAATAACAAAAAGAAACACGTTGTCAATGGGTACTCTTGCTTTTATTCGTCCGTGAAACAGCGACGATTGAACATGCGTGGAGAATATATGCAAATTATTTTAATTTTGATTTAAACTGTGTCATTTTTCTGATAATACTTAAATTTGTACACAAAATTTTTATGTTTTTACTAAAATAAAATTCATCTAGATACTAATAATCCTAATTATTCAACTTAATACCCGGATAACAATTTTTATGTTCTCACTAAAACAACTATTCAAAAAGTACGTTATAGGCACCAAAAAGTTGATTAAGTATTTGACAGACTTTTCGTTGAGTTTTTGACAGTAGCTTAAGTAAGCACAAGTGTTTGGGCTTTTATAAAAACAGTCGAGCGTGCATATTAAAAAAGTGTACAGTACGCCAGTAAATCTTTATTATTTTATTGTTGTTTTTTGTAGTTTATACTTATAAAATTGTTTAAGCATAGTACACGCATACCGCTTTATACGCTTTATAACGTCCTGTCTAAATTATGGAACGCCTTCGCTTTACGGCACACACAACCGCGTTATACGACTAAAAAAATCACGAACTCACCGTTTTTAAGAAAAAGTGTAATTCAGCAAAAAACAGCCTGTTTTGCGGCATTTAGACTTACGGTATATGTAGGACGTATAAAGAGATATAAATATATTGTTATTATTATTATTGCTCAATAAAATACATACAGTGTTGGAAGAAATAATAGGAACACAAAAAATGTTCTTACATTTTTTTTTATCATTACAAAAATTATATAAACACTGCATTGTAATTGAAAGGAGTTCTGTTCGTACATCTTTCAATTACAATGCAATCTTTATAAAATTTTGTAATGATAAATACAAATTTAAGAAAACTTTAATTTAATAAATAAGAATAAGAAAGAATAGAAAATAATATTTTTTTTGCCAGCAATTTAATTAAAACGTGTGACGCGTTTAAGCGAGAACGATTGTAGCTTAGTTAGTCCAGCGGTAAATTTTATTTAAAATATTTTTTTCAACTTATTGTACATTTTTGTTGGCTTCTTAAAAGTTTTATAAAAATACTCAATTACTCACCATAGTTAATAAAAATATTTGTATTCTAAATTACATGGATATACTCGTACATGTATTTAAATTATTAAATAAAACATTATTTGATTAATTCCGAATTCAAAAATATTTATTGTTTATATGTATCTATAACAAAGAATACAAAGTCGTTTTCATACAACTATAAATATTTAAATAATACCTTTGAGTTTTTAAACTCATTAAAAACTAGAAATACTTTTTAACTCTCAGTTCCCAAATACAACACATTAAGTTGTCGTGTTAGTATGTATGTACAACACGTACTCAAAAATAAAAAGAGAAAAATAAAAGCTCACAACAAAATAAATAAAAATACATATCATAAATAAATAACAAACCCGTTTCACGCAAAAGCTAACTTGGAAAATCCAAGCTTTTTTTTTTTTTTTTTTTTTAATGCACTTGTTAATTTCGTTTTACTATAGATTTATTTTTTTGCGTGTTTATGTAAAAGAGAGTATTTGTGTTCGTTGAATCTCTGAGTTTCTTGAGAAGAGAGTAATGAATAAAATTTAGAGATTCGTTTAATTTAGCGACAGGCAAACTTATACCACTGAATTTTACAATTATATGAATAATTCGAGAGTCTGATTCTCCGGTCACACTATAATAAAATATAATATTTTTTTTACAAAAATTTTTTATAACCTGGAATACGCTTTTACATCTTAAGTTTTAATATTAAAAAAAAAATGACAAAAGCAATAATAAAAAACATGAAGAAAAACGACAACTGCATAATAACGACATAACAACAATAAAAACACACAAAAATTGAAAATAAATCAAACGTGTTAAATAAAATCAATTAAGCATTTACACTTAATTTCTCTTCTTTTTTTACCGTTTATTTTTTGCCTATGCGTGTGAGTACTTATGTACGTGTAAAAACAAAAGAGAAACTTTGCACGGAGCACTATTTTGCCTGTTGTTGGTTTAAGACCATAAGTAAAATTTATACAGTGTTGCCTTTTTGTATAGTAATAACGCGACTTTATAAACCAATTTTTAAAAAGAACATTCGCATATATAAATTATTTTAATTTAATTTAATGTCAAAAATATAGATAGACCCTATTGAACACGGTGTTACGTTCCATGAAAATGTCTCATTAAGTAAAATCCTGTTGAGCAATACAAGAAAAAAGACAAAAAAGAGGGTTATGTTTCACAATTTAAAAAAAAAAAAAATTGACTAAACTATATATAGTATGTATGTAGGTATTTATTTCATATTTGATTCAATTTACTCTGTCGTTTATATACGAGTACGTATAAACGGTCTACCTTACGAGGCAAATGAAAATCTTGATAGATTTGCAAAACTTTTTCGGTTAGTTCAAATTGACCGTCCAAATATAAAAGAACTTTTCCGCATTAAAGCTAAATGATAATTTAAAAAACAAAAATCAGATCATGAGATGGTGACCAGATCATGAGATGGTGACCAGATCATGAGATGGTGACCAGATCATGAGATGGTGTAATAATTTTTAAATTTACTTATACATATGACAGAAACCGGGTTCTAACGGCTATCAATAAATTTATTAAAACGAAAAAAGATTGCCTGTGGTTCAATTTTATTAGTTTCAATAGCTCAGTTAATTCTAAAAATCACAAATTATTTCGTCGGGCACAATAACTGAAGAGTTATAAAGATTTGTCATCAACTTATACGCTTCGGAGTATGGTTTATATGAGGACAATTGAAGGTGGTAATCAGGTTCGAGTCGGAATTGGAAAAGTTTTTCCGTGATAATGTCGAAGATAATTCATAGAAATTTCATATTCCCTTTGAATTTTTTTGGGTTAGGTAATTTTTGTAAATTTTGTGGAATTTTATTTTATAACATTAAGTATTGAAATAGCAGATTATAAAATTGACTTACATTGTTCAGCTTATTAAAAATTTTAGAGGCTTCAAGCCACATTAGCACGGGGATTAGCTTAGGAACTTGAGTGCTATGATTCGGATACTGTCTAGAAAAACTTCTGGAGTGAGATTTTGTCACATTAATGAATAATAAGATGGATGAATTTCAATTAATTTTTGAGGAAGGTGCTATTGATATAATATGAGTCTCTGAGACCTGGTTTTTCCGGATATTGATAGGTATGTGTACAACCTATAAGACACCAGGTGGATATCGATTGTTTCTTTCAAATGGGGTAACTAGTGGCGGTGGAGTTCTAATTTACGTGAAATCTAACATTTCCCCTATGGAGATGAAATTAAATATGAATTGGTCGAAATTTCTAATGGCGATGAAGGATTGTTGGTTGGTACTATATATAGACCCAATAGGAGCATTAGTATGATGCTTTTGTTAAAGAGACAAGTACTCTTGGATACGATGATGTTATTTTAATGGTAGACTTAAATGCGAATTTATTGGAGGACAATAGTCTGGATGAAGACATGAATTCTATGGGATTATATTTAGTTAACTATATGGTCCCAAAACATTTTACTTCGACCTCGAGTACCATATTATATCTCTGTTTTATTAATAATAATTCATGTCTGCTATTATTTAACCAACTATCTGCGCCAATGTTCTCAAGGCAAAAACTTTGCTGTTCGTACAATGCTGATAATACGAACTCAGAGTTATTGGCGATGAACTTGGATGATATGCTATACTTGGGGCAACTAGATAAGCCGTTAACGCTAAGATTAGGATGGGCAAATAAGCGTTTTAAGGTAACAGTTTGCAATCATCTATGGAATCAGGAAAGAAGTGGAGAGAACTTCGTAAAATCGAAGGCGGTGAGTCAGACACAAACGCGATTGACGTGGACCAATTGAATCACCCGTTCTCTAATATACAAATGCCACCGATAGTCGCTGATTTCTTTAGGGACCTGACATTGAGTCATCAGCGGGGTGATTCATTTAGCCATAAAAAATAAACGATCTCAGAGAATTCGTAAACATGACACCTTAATGCAATCAGTACTTTCATTTGAAAGGTTTCAGTTCAACCAATATTTAAGCCGAGGCTGTAGGAGCTAACAAGACAAACACCGTAGTTGTCCACCAATTGAGGTGTTAGAAATAGTTAAGAAAATCCACAAAATGGTATTGGATCATCGTCGGCTGGAAGTTAGCGTTGTCTAAGTAAAATGGTAGGTTTTTACAAAGTACTGTACATATTGACAGAAATTTTCACGATGAGAAAGCTGTGCACAAGATAGGTGGAACATTTGCTTATTTGAATATTTTACAATAGAATGTTTGGTGATGTTTTACAGCAATAAAGCCGAGCTTTTGCGCCGGTATGACATGGGTCCACCAATCCATACCTGAGACAAAGAAACAGTTATGCAGTGGACTTGATTGAAAGAAACGTGTCTACAGAATGCGAAGACATTTTCGTTTGATGTCAAGGTTTTAATCAACTTATTGTTCTAAGTTATTGCAGCGTTTGAGTGATAAAATTTGGAAAAAAACGTTCGCATTTGGTAGCAAAAAAAGTGCTGTTTCATTAAGACACCAATTCACACATCCACTATCGGGATGGCTAAAAACAATAAAATTAATATGAAAATGCTTTATCACGCACCTTATTTGCGAGATTTAGCTCCTATGATTTATTTTCTATTTCGAAAGATTTAAAAATGGCTCGTTGGTCTGCGGTTGATGGAGCTAAACTGTTCTTATTATAAACATGATATCGAAGCTATTAAATATTGCTGGGAACAGTGTATCAAGCTAAAAAGAGACAATGTTCAGAAATAAAGAATTTATTTCCAAATTAGTACCGCCCTCGTAAACGCTAAGTAATTCAAACTTAAAACGACTTTCCTCGAAAATTTCTTGTAAATTATTTGGAGTATAAATTAGTTCGTTCTGTTTTAAAAAAAAGAACTTCAAAAACATTAAATTTGTTAATAGTAACAGCTGATTTCCAATTTGAATTGTTTTGAGTTGTCTGCAAAAAGCTTTTAATACGCTGTTGAAAAGCGTCAGATTTTTTGATATTAAACGGCACTGTACTCTAAATAGTAAATTTAAGTAGATATGATGATATGGTCCAAAATTAAGACTCTTTAACACAAAATCATTTCTTTAACACATTACATTTCAGGCAGGAATAGGTACTGGGATACTTTCTTTCTTACAGGTCCAATGCTGTGGGGTATGATGGATTGCATCCACAATTTATTAAACTTATTCTTCCCTATATACTGCTACATTTTGCGCATGTTTTTATTATGATTCTGATAATGTTTCATAGTAAGGACAATTTTATATGGTTGTCCGGAACTGTTCTAAAACCCACATTAAAAGCAATTTGCGCAGAATAATATTTTAATAATGGTTCCTAAATTACTTTGGCATTTCTCTACATCCAGATTACATGTAATTAGCAACACCAAGACGGTATATCAATAAATTGAAAACCTGGACATCCATTTTCAAACCAACTGTGGATACTCCGACAATCCTCTCATACTTTCACTATATTAGCTTTGATTTTTTTCTTATTATTTCATAATTTTGAAGTATTGTAATACTTTAATATTTAATATTTAAATTCATATTGTTCGTTATATTCATATAATTATTGTTCTTAGAATACATAATTCTTATTCAGTATTGCTCATAGTACTTACCTTTTTTTGTTTTTTGTTTATATTGAAGGTTTTTAGGTAATAGTTTTCCTTCAGTTTTTTGTAATATTTTATGCCGCTAACTTACTTTATTCTTTTAAAAATTGTGTTAACATTTAAGATATAAGGAACAGACGAGCCTGTGAACAAGATTTTTCTAGCACGTAAGAAATTTTTATAATTTTCTATTTAATAATAAATAAAACTTCTGAGGTCTACTTTTCTAACCAGGTGGATAAATGGCCAACCTAACTGTTTCATCGACACATATTTTCTAGATCTAATAAGGGTAACGATATTAATAATATACGGTATAATACAACAATTCTTTATAAATGTGATTCGCCTTTGTAGCCAACTTCACTCTTGAATACAAACCTTAACAATGCAAGATAATTTAAATCTGCGTTATATGAATACTTTTTTGACTGTCAGACTTAAATCTAAAAAATACCACAATGTTTACTTAACAAATATGTATATGTGAATATTTCTCTCCTTCCCCTTTTTTAATTAAATTTCTTAATTTTAATTTTTCTGTTATTTAATTATTTTTATGTAAGTTTGTTTTAATTTTTTTTGCTTTAAATTAATTCTGTATACTTTTTAATTTAATTTAATTATTTTCGTAAAATTTTATTTTTTTTTTTTGTATATCATATTGTTGATTTACGTTATTATTATTATTACTATTATTATCATTATTATTATTATTATTATTATTATTATTATTATTATTATTATTATTATTATTATTATTATTATTATTATTATTATTATTATTATTATTATTATTATTATTATTATTATTATTATTATTATTATTATTATTATTATTATTATTATTATTATTATTATTATTATTATTATTATTATTATTTTGGAGAATCATATTCTTTTTAATATATACATATGGACATATTTATTTTTATTATGTGCCATTACCTGCCCAGTACTATTAAATAAGTTTTATATTCTTGTTGTACTAAATTAAAATAAAAATAGACAAATAAATAAATCTGGTAATAAGTCCGATGTAACAAATTATAGGGCATTGCTAAATTGAGTGCTATTCCGAAAATGTTTGAAAAACTAATTGCTGATTTTCTCTGCCATAACACTTCGACGATAATTTTATCTTATCAACATGGTTTCATAAAAGGCTGCTCAACAACAACTAATTTTCTGCACTTAACATCATTAATTAACGTCGCAATTACTCAAGGAAAACAAACTGATTTCAGGAGATCGTTTGTTTTTATACGTATTTCAGTGAAGCTTTTGATAAAGTGAATCATTGACTTCTGCTGGATTTGTTGAGTATTTCTCAGATTAGCTTAAGCTGGCTTGAATCGTATTTGACGAGAAGAGAGCAGGCTGTACGAGTTTACAATGGTACTTCAAAAAACCAATGTGTTCCTTGTGTTCAATTTGACTGAAATACGATTCAATGGAAGGTAAAGGGTTATCCTGAGACACCTTACCATTCATGGCCCATCCAAACGTGGTATTTTGAGCAATAAGATGTCATTCGGATGCTTCTCGACACCGGGTAATAATATTTGTGGAAACACATCTCCCCCCAACAGAAGATCCATACGGGCTGTTTAAGTACAACTCAAATTTGATTTAGTTTATTTTACCTTTTCTTTAAGTATATTTCATTACCTTTTATTTTCATCCTTGATAGAAATATAAGGTACTTAAGTATTGTCTTTGGCCTATTAGCTTTAACCGTATTTAATTCGGTTATGGTTATCATTATATATTCAACCACTGCAGTGGAAACAACATATGTATATATTCCATATATACATATTTAAATTTTATATATAACCATTTATAAGGTAATATTTTTTAAATAAAGGGATTTATTCTCAATTTGGTTATAATTAAAACACTAACTTTCTTTTTATTTCTCCTTTTGGTGATACCTATAATTTTTGGGTCTACGCCTAAGCACGGGTAAACTTAATATGATTCCGATCGATTCTCTCTAAATCGAAGGATTGAATGTCAGCCATAGAGCACGTGGGCAATCTCTCGGTGAACTCCACAACATATGCTTCACACTGAATCTTAAAATCTTTTTATGTTTTAGATTCAGATTGTGATATAACATATCTTAGAGGCTGTTGCCGATAGGCTACCATTTAGGAGCGTAAATTTCGACCAGGAGGATGAATGTGTGGGAAAGCAAAGTTTCTGTTGTAATTTCCGTGAAATGAAAGTAGATCTCCATATAACGGATCTATCTCACACGGAGGTAAATGAGCTGAAATAGTGAATTCACGCTCCTGCTCTTTTTTATTCTGCGAAGCGTTATTTAATTGCTCCATGTAATCAGAAATGAAGAAAATACCGCGGGCATAGGTGTCGAAAAGGTGCTATATTTTGTTTTCATCGCAACAATGTCTTTTTTTGAATTACTTTCAGCTAAAACTAGCAGAGTCGTGTGTTTACCTAATTGCCTTCCATAAACGAAGTAATTCGTTCTCATGAATTCCGAAAGAACAAGTTCTATGCTCCGTTGGAGGTATATCCCTAACATAAGCCTCAACCTCTGCTAAACGGTCGCCATTCCTTACCAATGCACTCACCCTTGACATTTTATACGTAGGTTTGGAAATATTGTATGAGACGGGCAAAATTTCAATAAAAATAAAACCACTTAGATCAAATTATAAATTTGGTAACAAATAGATCAGAAAAGTGGACCTTATCGGGTATTTTACTAAGCAAGGTGTCACTGAAAGGATTAAATGCAAATGTGCTGTCCACTGTACGACAGACAATTGAATCCTTATAAACTCGGGCTTTAACTCAGCTTTTTATTTAAAAAAGTTTCACTTTGATCAATTTTTCAAAGTAATTTTACTCAACCGCAAAAAATATTATGCTTTAATAAAGCATAAAAAAAGTTGGATTCGTATGTATTACTAATTTAATACACGTTGTACATGGTATTTCAATCAAATAATAGAATTGTATGGGCAAAAAAAATTCAACAGTAATATTAAAAATATCGGGTACTCGGATTATTCGTTTACTCGGGCACAACGCACCAGTAGTGTATGTTTGTTACAATATAGATATAATAATTTAAAATGCACTAACTTCAATCAGTAAAAAGCTCTCTATTCGCATTAACAAAACCGTGATTCTAATTGTTTTTGTTACATACGTATATCTCATGTATGTATGTACGTAAAAAAACACTTCTTTTTATTGCAACACTTTTTTTTATAAAAAAAAACACTTTTAATTATAACAAATGACTTACCGTTCTTTTATTTTTTGTTGATTAAGGGGGTGGGGGCTTACTTAAAAACACTTCGGCAATCCTTAAATATTTGAATGTTTGTACCCTTTCAGATTTCTACTGAGTATATTTCGGCGAGTTAGAAAAAAGTAATATATTTAAATCCTTTTTTTAATATTTCACTGGAGTTTATATATAAATATTCCGGTCGAAGGACCAAAAATGTTGATACAAAATATTTCATCAAAAAAAAAAAAAAAAATAAGAATAAATAGAAAAAAAATATTAAATCAAAATGACTTTAATATTCAATTCAAAATCTTTTATCTTGCGGGCTTATCTTACATCTATTCGGGTTGGAGTTTAGAACAACATTAAATGTTACATTAAACATTAACATTAACGTATGTATAAAATAAAATAAATTTTGTGTTTGGTTTTAATACAAAATCTTTTATTCAATACAGTTTTGTGTAGCACTGCTTGTAGTCTAGGTATACATATATGTACTTAAAAAGTATAATGGAGGGAAATGTTAATCTGGGGTTAGATTAAATATAAGTGTGGGGTATTTCTTCCGGAAACACATGGAAGAATTTCTTTTCAAGTTAGAGACCGAAATTACCCCCTCCACGATTTAATACAAGCATTTTGATTATAAAACGTTATGTGGAATTGGAATTTATATATTGCAGCAGCAAGTAAAGTGTTTATATGTACATGGTAATAGATTAGAAGCATTGATACATATATTTTAAAATTAATGAGTTTTAAGTAAAGTTTTTTTTACCTTTTTTAACACTTTAATTTGTCTCCAAGGTAGCAAGCAACATATATGTACTTAAAAAGTATAATGGAGGGAAATGTTAATCTGGGGTTAGATTAAATATAAGTGTGGGGTATTTCTTCCGGAAACACATGGAAGAATTTCTTTTCAAGTTAGAGACCGAAATTACCCCCTCCACGATTTAATACAAGCATTTTGATTATAAAACGTTATGTGGAATTGGAATTTATATATTGCAGCAGCAAGTAAAGTGTTTATATGTACATGGTAATAGATTAGAAGCATTGATACATATATTTTAAAATTAATGAGTTTTAAGTAAAGTTTTTTTTACCTTTTTTAACACTTTAATTTGTCTCCAAGGTAGCAAGCGATCGGAAAAGATATTTTATATTTACCATGCTGCCATCACATCTATTAAATTATTTTAAGAAGTGTTCTCGATGAAAAAATTTAAAAATTATCAGGGTCTACTCTCCAATTACTAAATAGATTAGAGACACTTAGAATAAAATTCACAAAATTAACTTTAAGATTTGAATTGAAAATCAGAATGTAAGCGATGCTATTGTTAGAGTATCTGAGATTATTAAGTCTTAAAATAAAATAACCACGTGATGATTATAAAGAACTTCTTCAACTGTGTATAAGGATACAAGCGCCAGTTGCAGCAGAATCTTGCATAGGGTAGGATTTAAATTGTTTAAAGATTTGCATGATTATAACAGTATTGATGACAAGATAAGTCGTGGGTTACTAAGCAAATTAAGTAATCATACGTGGTATTTAAGAATCGAATCGAATGGCGTAGATTTCAGGAAAGTATTTGATACCATCAGATGAACTGCAATATGGAAAGCACTGACAGCAAAAAGAGCACCATAAAAAATAATTCGAATAATTAGAGCGATGTCTGAGGTTGCAAACATTTCTTGACAACGGGAATATCAGTCAACTATTTCACACCGATGCTGGAGTTAGACTACAGGTTCCAGACGTACTATTTGAACTGTACTTGTACTGATGATCTTCATATATACTTTTTATGAAGAACACCTTAAACAGCACTAAAATGTACTGATTTCACACCCAATTCGGCAGTTCTGTTTGACTTACCCATTGAGTCGAAAATAAGCTTCGTCACCCTCCTTAAGTCTTTCCGTCACAAGCCCAATTGTTGACTATGGCAACGAATTGACATATTCTCCTCGATACGTCTTCTTCGCATACGGACAACAGCTTGAATAGCCTGTTCGGTTGGTGGATTATAAAGACCATAAAGTAGACATAATTTACGAAACACATTTATTGTACTGTCTATTCATGGTGAAATGGCAAACTTTATTACGCATTTTCGGCATTGTCACAAAAAATCACCCGTTACATAATATTGAGCGTTGGAAAGAATTAATTTATATTTAAAAAGTAGTAGTTATGTGCCCTTGTGTATGGACTTACAATTTAAATTAATTTACTTACAACTTTTATAACTAAGGTTATGATTTATTATTTCTTTTTATTTTTTGTTGGCAAAAAACCTAGTTGGTTGAATAAAATAAATAGTTAGGTTTTTATAAAATAAGGTATAGTTTTTTTTTTTTAATTGTACTGCATATTTTTCCTGAGTGTACTAATTTTACAAACTTGAAATCTGGCTGAGTTTGGGTATATTTATGCTTGCGTGGGTATGTGTATATTTCTACTCGAGTATACACAGAGTATACTTAGAATATATTTCTACAAAATAAAACCTTTTGAAATAGCTGTGATACAGTTAATAAAAGTTTTTTATGTTTGGCAGTTTAGTAATGCTAATATGGCTATATACATATGTGGACTATTTTCAAAACACGTTCAATGGATTTTATTTAAAAAATTGAATTGCTTGTTTTGTATAAAAATACAAAAACTGATAAAAAGTTTTGATAAAATTAACATTCAAATTCATATGATAAAAAAAATTCTCTAATAAATATTTGTATATTTAAAATACTACTTCCGCGGTCTGTAACGAACACCAAATTTGATATATCAGTCACATCGAATTCTTCAAAAAGGTTGCTTATTTTTCTTTAATGTTAACTGCTGTATTAGACATAATATTCGAAATTCACTTGAAAGTGTAAAGACGCATACAAGAAATTTCTTTTAATGAAATCGTCGCTCCAGATATCAATTGTAACTTCAGCCTAACCATTGGTAATAAGATTCTTCATGCGTGGTTTTATTTCTTTTCATTTCTCTGAGGCCATCGATTGGATATTTTGTTTTCCTTGCGCTAGGGATAAAGCTGTCTAAGTCAACAATTTTACCACACTTTCCAACGATTTTTAGACACTTTTGAATGAATTTACGAAAATCGGAGTCTTTAACGCTACTGAAAGGACGACAGTCTTCTATAGCAAAATCCATGAATGCTTCAGCGCAACACATTTCCTTTCGGTATTTATTTGAATTAGTGTACTTTCATGAGGTATGTATATGAAAATATTTGGAAATTTGTCATAAGTTAGAGATCATAAATATTCTTTTTAAGCGTTTCTATATGTGCCTTTGAATATAAATATATTTTATGTACGACAATGTTTTTCCATGAAATAGGAAAAATTTATCTTTTTTTCTATATTTAGCCCAAGTTTTTTAATGACTTTTATGGCAGGTAGTGTTCTTCAATGGGTTCTCCCAAAAAATAAAAACCATTGCAATGGGATTTGAAAAATATAATATTAAACGCAATTAGCCTTTGATTTTTTAATGCTAAGTACCAGGAATTTTTTTATAATAAGTTATTAGTTGCTATATAAAAAATTCTTTGAATTTGCTTAATTATTAAAATACAATCATTTCTGTCTTGGATTGTTTCTTGGGCCTGTCAAAAAAAAGAAGAAACACAAGCAATGATGTAAAAGCATACTAATTTTTTATTCATCCATACTCGCATGTCATATGTACTTTCAAAATTTTTCCATTTCCTTTGATACACATATTTGATACCGACATTTGATGTTACCAAAACCAAAAGTTAACTTTGATAAGAACTCAATGGACTATATCCGTTTAATATTTTTTATTTTGGTGTTTTACAAAATTGGTACATAGAATTAGCTTATTTACAATGGATTTTTGTTTTAAACTACAGTATGCCAATGGCTCAGAATGCAAAAATTCTCCAGTTTTGTTTTGCTTCATCAGTGGGAAATTAAATTTATTATCACAACTTCCCAAATTAAGAATGCTCATAAACATTACTTTGGATTAACAATCGATGAATGTAACAAATATTGGCTGCCAAAAATATATTGTAATACTTGGCAAGAGTTTTAAGTGGTTGGCTTGATGGCAATAGTAAGATCATGCCATTTATGAAAACAATGATATGAAGTGAACCACAAAATCACGAACATGATTGTTATTTCTGCATGACCGCTACGCGTGGAGTTACGAGAAAATACAAGCACAAAATCATATATCCGAGTATTTCATCTGCCCGACAACCAGTTCAGTTCTTCGAAACAATAATGTTTCTTTACATATTTATATGTGTATGTATTTTTGCCTATCAAATTTGGCCTTAAAAGAAAAGAAGCCGAAATTTGCCATACGCGACGAACTTAAATTAAATTTAATTTTAATCCATTCGCCGGCGAACGACGAACAAATTAGTACAGGGCGACCAGGTTTCTATTAGTTTTTAATTTTGTAGGAAATAAAGTTATTTTTTATTTTTAATTGTTTTATGTTAATTAAACCATTTAAATTAAAGAAACAGAATAATTAACTATTAAAATTGTTTCAAAGAGTGTTCTTATTAATACTTTCGTTTTTAAGCATTATTTTTTTTATCTCTGTTTTTGATTTTCTTTGTTTATGTTTTCTGGCCGTATCAACCATTTCCTTTGTATAAGTTAAGAACCAAAATATTTACAACTAAATTTAAATACTTCAGGTGATTGCACGTTAAAGCTTACCTAAGCAAATTAGCAACAAAGGTAATTAACTTATGTTGCAATAATTTTAAACATAATTGCTGACTTTGCGTCTGGGTGAAATTTATTGAATATTGCATTATTTATTATTTTAAGTAAAAATATATTTTAGTATCAGTTCAATTGTAACTCTTCATTAATTAACATTAAAAAATAAAGAACGCTTCCGACATTATTCTGAAGCTATTTTAAAAAAACTAAAATTAAAATTTTAGTTTAATTGGCGCCCGAGCAGGGACCGCGGTTGCCAAAAGGATAACCTAGTACGGTAGTAAAACAAATAATCCTGCAAATCAGCACGTTACCACGTCCTCGAAGAATAAGGCAGTGTTTTCCTAAAGGTACGCGTAAAAATTAAATCGTCCTGCAAGACAGCACGTTCCCGCGGTATCCCGAAGAATAGTGAGCAGAAACAAAAGGGCCCCCGAGTGGCTGGTTCGGACAGAAGAAAGGGTGTTGGAAATCAACTGCCGCTGCTCCACTTACATTTAAGGATTATTAGTTTATATTTAATGTAAGTAAAAGGCATGAATATTAAATTAACAAAAGTGTAATAAATCTAAAATATAAAACACAATAACAAGATTCAAGAGTTAAAATTATATCCTAGCTAAATACTAGAAACAAATTATTTTGTTATTAAACAAAAATATTTAAGTAAATTTTAAATTGATAAAAAAAATATAAATTTAAATGTTGTGTGGAAAAACTTAAAAAGTAAATAAAAAAATAAAATATAAGATAAAATATAAATTATTTTTGCGTGAAAGAAAAATTGAAGTAAAGTAAAAGCAAAGTAAAGAAAAAATAAAATATAATACAAAAGATAAATCAATATTTTGTGAAAATTTTTAAAGAGGATAAAATAAAATATAAAGGATACAGAAGTATAAACTAACACTAGACTTAAGAAATATTAAACAATAATCTAATTAAAATCCCACGGGATTCAATAAAACAATAAAATTCGAGCCTGCGATTCCCTCCAGTTTTATAATAATAAAAAATAATAATAAATAATAATAACAATAACACTACATAATTAAAAAAAAAGTTAGCCATCTCATATTCCTTGTTAAAATGTCAAACCCAAATAATTTAATCAGGCGACCTGTAGTGAACGTACAGGCACCATTTAATATGAGGGATTTAGAAATGGAAATAAGGAGAATGATCACTGAGGCAATACAAGAACAAGTTAGAAATCCCGACAATGCTAGGAATCAGGTGATTGACCAAGATCAAGTAATTGATCCGCAACATAGGGCACAACTAAATGACTTGAACAGGAGTACCGTTTTAACAGAATCTAATAGAACGGTTCATAAAGACCATATACAAAAATAATATTTCAAATAAATCTACATACTATGTTGTTTATAAATTATTTTTGGTTACAGACTGTTCCTACCACTGCTTAAAGCAAAAGTTCAAATACTTAATTACACGAACTTGCATGTTGTGATGATAGGTGACGGTTACGGAAAAATTCAGGAAGGAACATTTAAATTTATACATCAAATAGATATAAATTCTTATGACGATTTTTTGCAAAAAACAAAAGAATATATTGAAACATACATACCTGAGACGAATCCTCTACAACCAACGCTAAAATACGAATTATTTCAAACTATAGACTTATTAGAGACACTTAGGAACTACGCACCAAAAAGAAAATCTAGATCAATTATCGTAGTTATAGCTTAGGTTCGATCACAACCTTTTCAACCAGAGGTTATCCACACTTAACTCTCCTTACTGAGTTAGTTCCAACTAAACTGGTCTTTACTTCACTACTAGCTTCACGAGTTTACTCCTTATGAACACTCTTCACACCAATAACACATTCGCTGAGTTAACTTTACTTAAAATGATCGTTGTTCGCATCGATGTGCTTTTTATATGGCTGAGTAAACAATACATCGAAAGCTCTCGAACCTCTCGATATTTTAGGTAGATTCCATTACTTTCTTTGAATTTTTTTTTAGTTCTTTTGTAGACATGCGTATATAAACATCTACCTTTTTCAGCTCTTAGTATTTGGTGTTGCTTGTTTGCTTTGTTGTTAGTTTTTGTTGTTGCTGTGTTATTATTATTTATTTTATCTCTGCTAATGTTTCTTGTTGTCGATTCTGGCTATTTATAAACATTATGTATAGCTGTTCTTGCAGCTTTTGTTTATTTATTTTAGCGAAGTAATAAACGCAGAAGTTTCCAATATTATTTTCGTAACAATACTTTTTGATTGTGTTGTTTCAGAATGCTTCTAACTGGTTTATGTGCTCTTTAGAGAAGTATACTCTCTTTTACCGGTTTACTTGGCTAATGAATTATATTTCTCCTATACCGTAAAATATTGAGGTTGTTTGATATTAATTTGGAGGAGCATGGCGCCATCCAGAGTTAGAAGACTTGTTTATATTGATTGAACTATGGATTAGTATTTGTACCTGAATATTCTAAAATAATAATTTGAAAGAAAAACCTATGCAGTTAGCGTTAAATGAATCCTTTATATTCCATCAGACTAATAACCCGATTGTACGGTTCATATCATCAAGGAACATCAACTGATTACACTATACAACTAAAAATTTATTCTTAGTCACCTGATCTTAATCCGAAAGAGCACCCTTGGGATCACCTAGGCCGACAAAAACGAACACAGGAAGTGAAAGAAAGAGCAGATCTAAGAAATATTTGGTTACAAATTCAAAGCTCTATGATGCACGACTTCGTGAATTCGATACATTTACGACTTCAGCAAGGTATAACAAATGGAGTTTACCCTATTAAATAATAAAAAACCGTACTACCTACTGTATACTTACTTTTGTGATATTTAGTTAATTTTATTATTTTCCATGAAAAATTCAACAAATACAAAAATATTGCAGATTTTTTTTATTAATATTGTGAACTGCCTTTAACTCTACAAAACTAAAATAGTTTTATAAATTAACATTTAGACATTTATTAAAAAGAAATACATAACTATATATGTATCTCACTATAACTCAAAAACAGATTTTGGAAACAACTGTTTTAGTATAAAATTTTGGCCAAGGAATGGTTAAGATCATTTCCCATTTCAAAAACTAATTACTGTAATGGTGGTAATGATGTGTGGTTTGCACTATAATACAGTCGTACGTCAGGTCAAGTTCTTGTATAGAAGAGAGCGGATAGTATAGTGTAAACACAATATGTATGTAATGAGAACGTACGGCATTAAGAGAAAATTTTTTTCTCGTATCGGTAAACGTAAAAAAACCTGTCATAAAATATCTACTCTCATTTTTACAATACGGATGGAATTTTATATTTTCTCTCTGATTTTACGTACGTAAAGTATTGTCGTGTAACTAACCTTTCCCCTTGCACAACATATTCAGGCAGAATCACGGCTGTATTTCAATACTTTACAACACAGACAAGCGTGTTAATTTAACTAAACAGCTACTGTTAAATACTTACATATTTAAATAAAATAATCAATTTGCTCAACAAAATAATAATAAGATCCTTTTTATTTACAAAAATAAACATGCTGAATAACAAAAAATTACATATTTGCCTGCCAGGGATATGGCATTCCCAATTCGCTGCCGCATTTTGGATTGTCATCCATGCCACATGGATAAAAGTGTGGCCAATTCCTAATTATGCGATACACATTGGCACCGGGACTCTTTGATGGTCTTGTCTAAAATATTGAACAATTGTTTTAGAATTTATAATAACTTTTTTAGGAGAGAAAGAAAGATAGAGAGAGAAACAATAGTAAAGAGTGCAAAAATTACCTGATTTTGAGCCACTAATTTATAATTTAAATCAATGTATTTATTAGTTAGAGCATGTGCCAATAAATATTGAGTTGCTTCGATTTGTTTATCATTCGGTACGTAACGTCCGTAGTCTCCCATAAATGTAATAGCCAACGAATTATTTGCGTATGTATTTGCCCAATTCCAACCACGACCAACATAAACGTACCCATCTCCACCAACCTGCAAACATTTTCGCGTTTATATTTAAAATAATTACTTTTAATTAAATTGGCATAAAAATTAAAAAATAATTTTCGTTTGAACTCACGTAAAAATTTGCTTGGATATCTGGAAGACCTTTTTCGGCAATGGCTGAATCTTGTATGGTTCGCATTTTAATTGAACATTTGTAAATATTATAGCAGGGTGTTGCCTGAACACCGATATGTGTTATTAAAATATATGGTATGGGATGTTTCAATGGTATTCTTAATTTGTTGGCCAATTCTGAAGCTCCCCATTGTAATCTATCAACAACTAGATGTCCATTTCCTAAATTTGGAACTGAGAAACTTAAAATAAAAATTCAAATCGAGTCTCGTATAACTAAAAGCGAAAAGTAACGATTCACTTACATGTGTCGTGTTCATAATTATTTCCGAAATATATGGGCCCTTGCGGTAAAGGTCTGTTTTCTCGTGTTACTTCAATGTAAACTATTATTCCGGTCACAATTAACACCAGCACAATAAGAACAAAAAGCAATTTAGATGTAGTGGTAAGTCTTTGCGTTACATTACCTTTAGTAGTCGCCCTTGTTTGATTGATTCCTTCAATTTACAGTAAAAAAATTATTGAATTAACATACAGTATTTATTTGTATGGGTATGAGTTAAGAATAAAAATATTTCTAAAGCAAATTATTGATTGAATCAAAAGTCATTGCACTTTCTGAAGTCGTGACGAGCATTAAAAGTGTCAATAAAGAGGCCCTCCAGTAACTTCTCCAAGCAGTAAAAGGGATAGTACATTTGTACTAGCCGTTCCTCCAAAATAATAATAAATAAACACAAAGGAAGCAAGGAAGAAGTATTAGAAAAACGAGAAAATATTGACGAGTGTTATAAGTACATCAGGAGAGGAAAAATTAATCAAAGTATACTATGGAAACGACAACATAATCACATTAGTAATGTAAGCAAATACTAAAAATTAATCTATTTAGTATAATTTAACTAAAAAAATAGTGTTAAGAATTATAAAAGAACAAATTTCTAAATAAAAACAAGTGCTCAAATGAAAAGAAATTTAATAATCAGATATTTGAAAAAAATTATAAGAAATTAATGTTAAAAATTAATAATTAAGGGACACAGAAAAGAAAGAAAGAATTACGAAAATAAATTAAAAAAGAGAAATCTACTCGATTCCCAAGAAACCCTCCAACGGTATAAATAGTAAAGAAATTAAAATAAAAAAGTATTAAAAAATTTATAAATAAACAAAGATAATTATTTTAAATTAAGATATAATTTTTTTTTTGCATGTTTAATAAAAAATTTCCTCTTTAAAATTAAAATTTTAAAACAAAATGATAAAAAGAATTTGTTAAAATTAGTTGAAACTCGAAATATTAGTTTTTAGATTAGATAATTATAATTTAAAATAGATTAAAAATATACTTACATAATACTTAATAAAAAATAGTTAATATAATCATACATAAAATGTCAAGGCCCAATAATTTAATTAGACCATGTATACTACCCTGTGTTCCTGTACCAGAAAGTCAGGCTAAAATTAATATTAGGGAATTAGAGATACAAATTCGTGGAATAGTTACTGGAACTATTCGAGAACAGATTGTTGGAAATAATTACAATCCACAAATTGACCAGGACCAAAATACCAATCCCGAACATAGAGCACAGTTGGCTGACCTGGACAGGGTACTGGACATGGTCAGGTGTTTGAAAGACACCGGGCGAATGTAGTTCTTGGAGGAAATCTCTCGAACGTCTTAATATTTATAAACTTTTAAAAGGAATCTCTAAACATTTTGGAATCGTAAGTATAATTTTGAACATGATAGTTGGCTGTGCAGACTAGGGCGGTCCTTTTTTTTCGATAAGCGTAACTCCCCCTAAAAACGTTTGCTATAGTTTAAAAATATGGTGTGAAAAATACTATTATGAGTGGGCAAGACTAAAACTGGGGCATCGCACTTGAAGTTTGCCTTGATGTTTATAAAATAAAATTTCGATGTTTATAAAAATTAAATTTTTTCACATGCATATGTTTAAATTGTATAGTACGTACATGAATAATTGAAAATTAATTAAAAATAGACAGAGAAATGTTATTTTTATTAGTTTGTATACTATTTTTTTTTTAGAAAAAGGGGTCAACTTGAGAGGCGATGCGCCACGCTTTCCCTTTTGGGAAAGTATAACCCGTTGCCTAACCCTACATAATGCTGACAAGATTCATGTCAGACCAGGGAACTGAAATAGTCTAGGAATTTTATCAAAAAATATACATTCATTTTTTCCTCATACTTAATAAAATTAGCGCTATGGACATAGGACAAGAATCACTACCCATCTTAACCCAAACTTATAGCGATAAGCTCATAATATATTCAAGAGGACTAAAAGATCTACCTGGACTTTTGGCTACGAAGGAGGCAACAGATTTACCCAAAGCACTGCACCTGTGTCTCAAATAAGAAAATTATAATTTAGAACCAATTATGCACCTAATAGAAAATTTATACACATTGCTTCAAACAGCCAATCAACATTTTATCCGGAATTAGCACATATTCTACCGCCACAACAAACCAAATAAAAGGCCAAATTATTTTCAAAAACTTGATCAACCTTCTTAACTTTTAAGGAATTACCATAATCAAAGTGGCATTCCAAAATATAATCCAAACAAACAAAATAACTATACATCGCCAAGACCTTTCATTCCAAAACTCCAGCCCAAGCCAGAATCTATGGATGTAGATCAAAGTATAAGTACCAGAAATATAAACTACATGAACAGACCAGTAAACAATTTCGTTTTCGGAAAATGGCCGCCACCACAACACCCAGAAGCACGCAAACAGAGAAGGAAACTTCAGAAATAACATTACATGACTATATAGAAGGGAATATAAATGACAAAACGTACTATGGTCATGACAGCATTGAAGAAATTAATTTTTTGGATTAAATTCGTTCACCATTCCATAATTTGAGTGTAAGATGCACAGTGGAAAATTCAATATTTTTAAATAGATATAGATTCAAATAAAAATTATATATAACCAAATCATGTAAAAAATCCGATTCCGAACAAAGAAATTTTTTAAGCAAATTTAGTAAAGGAAAGGCAGAAATTCGTTTTCATAACGATACTTTTCATTTGGACCATAGGTGAGCAGATAAGCTCGTACGAGCCTTATCTGGCCGACAATTATCTACAGCGTAAAATATACAACCGAACAAATATGAGCAGATAATAACAAGATAACAAATAATATAACAAATTTTGTTTAGTTGTGGAAAAGATGTGAATAGAAATAGACGTATGTCGCATTGCTTTTAAAAATTGTTTATTTTTGTTGTTGTTTACCTTTTTAGTATTTCTCTTCAACGCACAGAGCAAAAATTCACTAACACTACTAGAAAAAAAATATCTCTTTTGGGTTACCCTTGATTTGGACGAGCAGATGTAGCAGTAAAATTTTATTTATTACCGGAATTAAAAACATTTCATGGCATTATAGGAAACGATACCCCCAAGGATCTTGATGTAGGAGAAATACGGACAAGAACAGAAAAGCCCATATATTCTAAAACATATCCTTATCCTATGAATTTAAAAAAAGAAATCTAGTCCCAGATAAAAACTTTATTAGAGGATGGTATTATTAGGCCATGGAAGCCCCCATATAATACACCTATGTGGATTGTTCCCAAAAAAGTGGACACAATTGGACAGAAATAATTTAGAAAAGCCATAGATTACCGAAACTATTACAGATAAATATCTCTTACTAGAAATTGATGAAGGACCTGTGCAGTTAGGCAAAAATAAATATTTTACAGCTTTGGATTTAAAAATACCTTTGAAACTCAAAGACATAGAAAAAACAGCATTTTCTATTAACAATGTTAAATACGAGTTCACTCGATTACCATTTTGCGTTTTTATATCGGGTTAGGTGTTTATATTGATGAAATTTATTTTTAGCCCGGACGAGAATCAGCATTTCAAAGATATTACAGAAATATTTCGTACCTTACCCGAAGTTAACATGAAAGTTTAGCTTGACAAGAACAAATTTTTTAAGAGCAAAGTGAAATTTTTAGATTGTGTAATTTCTTGTAAAAGTATACGAACAAGCCAAAAAAGGTACAAACTATTATTAATTTTCCATATTTAGCTACATTAAAAGATTTACGATCGTTTCTCGGTCTCTTTGGATATTAACGACGCTTTTTAAAGGATGAAGCTAAAATAACAAAATCTTTAAGAGGTCTTTTGAGAGCGGAAATTGACGCGTGTCCGAAAACCAGTCAGAAAAAAATTAATACAATTAGATGGATCAGCAAAAACGGTTTTCATAAAAATTAAAAATATTCTAGCTTCAAAAGATTTAATACTGACTTATCCAAACTTGTATAAAAATTTTTAATTAACTATAGTCGCTTCGAACTGCGCGATAGGAGCTCTTCTTAGCCAAGATAAAAGTAGAAATTATGCAGCTGACGAAAAGGAAATGTAGTTTATAATTTAGGCATTGAATACCCTAAGATACTACTTCTACGGTCGTGCTACTTATTTTTACAGAACAACGCTCAAATGAAGCGTTGGAAGAGCATATTAGAGAAGTAAAATAATGAAGTCCACTATAAACCTGGAAGCGGATGCTGTTCCAAGAAACCCACACAATAAGGCTATCGATATCAACGCCTTAACGGCTACTATACACAGTGATGATAGCTTTGATATATATATATATATATACATATATATATATATATATATATATATATATATATATATATATATATATATATATATATATATATATGCAAACCCTTGTGTAAATATATATATACATATGTATATATATATACATATATATATATGTATATATGTATATATATATATATATATATATATATGTATATATAGTATATATAAAGTCTATAGATATGTATATATATATATATATATATATATATATATATATATATATATATATATATATACTATTTTCCAAAGATGTGTGATAAACCAAATATATTTATATATTTATATATATATATATGTACATATATATATATATATATATATATATGTATATATATATATATATATATATATATATATATATATATATATATATATATATATATATATATATATAAAATCTCGGTCGATAGCAGATACCAATAAGGAAAATTATGTTTAAATTTCGCGTTCCAAGAACAGTTATCGTAGATAATGAAAAATCAAATTAAATTCGGAATTACTTTTTTATGCTCGAAGATCAGTTAAATATTAAAGTTTTCAAGACTCCACCATACAAAATTACTGTAAAATGGATGAGTGGAGGGTTTTTATTCAACCTTGTCAGTAATAATACGTTGTCTTAAGAGAAAAAAAATACATAGATGTTTTGAAGAATTATTGGGAAACTCATCGACATGTTGGAAGAAGAGTTACCAAAAGTCCTCAGCAATATAAAAAGGCAAAAAAGAAAATATAGAAACAATTGTCAAAAAGCAAAAAATAGATATAGAACATCATTATAAAACAAGAAAACCATTTAAAGATTATACACTAGGTCAAAATATTTATGTAAAAATTAACGAAAGATTAGAATCGAAATTATCCTTCAGATATAAGGAAGAAAGAGAAAAAGATAATAAAAAGTACTGTAGTGACGGTATCTAATAGGTCTGTACATACATAAAGATCATATAAGAAATTGAATTATATCCTTTGTTACAGATTTTTACTACCATTACTTAAAGAAGAGGTTTAAATGCTTAATTCTACGGATTCATACCTGCTGACAGTACCCCTAGGACGCGAAAAAATACAGGACGGGACATTTAAATTCATACACCCAGTCTACCTTAGCTCTTACGATGACCACCTGAAGAAGACCAAAATTTATAAAGACAATTATATTCCAAAATCAAAATCCACTTTACCCGGCAATGTATTACAAATTGGCTCTGACGATAGTTTTACCGGGCACTATTAAAATACCAATAGGAAAAATAAGATTAATCAATGCAATAGTAAAAATTTTGAAGTTTGTAGCAGGGTCACCAGACCATGACGATGTGGAACTTATTTACAAAACTTAGAGAAAATCACAGACAACAATCAAACAGGTAAACAATGATCTCACAAATCAAATTAATAGCATTACAAAATTTTTAAATAATATTTCAGATGTAATAAAAAATAATAATTCAATAATTAATGAAGATATTGAAATAAAAAGACTTACTAAGGATGCTATGGGCAAAAAATAATATCATAAATAAAAAGTAATTGCATTAGCCACAGATCAGTTAAAAACTGAAACGATGCATTAGAATTAACAAATATTAATATTTTAAGTGATATTAGAAATTTCATAGGTATATGTTATTAAAATTCCAATTACAAATCCCATTTTTTATAAAAAGATAGTTGTAAAACCAATTATTGTAAAACCAATTATTATAAAACCAATTATCAAATATCGGTTGGGTCGTTTAAAAGTTTAAATTTAAAAATGCTATAAAACAAAAACGGTTTAAAATTTTCACAAATTTAATTTTTGGTTGTGAAGTACAATTGATCCGCTTAGAAATAAAATATTATTTCATTCATATGGCTGATGCGGCCGGCCTCACAGTACCCCATTCGTTCGGACCAATTTTCGAGTGTATGGGGTCGTATTTCGGCAATGGCATTTCGAATGTTGGCCTTCAAATGCTCAATTGTCTCTGGTTTGTCGGCATAACACTTGTCTTAAACGGCGCTCCACAGAAAATAGTCAATGGTGTCAAATCGCAGCTTTTTGATGGCCAACTGACATCATCATTTCGGCTAATTAAACGTGCATCAAACAACTAACGCAATAAATCGATTGTGGCATGAGATATATGGCAAGTTGCACCAGCCTGTGTAAGCCAAACATCGTTTGCATCAATAGCATGAAGAGCGGGCACATAAAAATCGGTTACCATGGTGCGATAGGTGTCTCCATTGACCGCAATGGTTGCGAAATATGAAATATGGGCCAATGATGCCTTCGCTCCACAAGGCGCACCAAACAGTCACTCGTAATGGGTACATTGGCTTCTGTAAGACCAAGTTTGGGTTTTCTGAACCCCAAATACGGCAATTTTGCTTATTAACGTACCCACCAAGAAGGAAACGGGCCTCCTTGCACAACCCGCAATACTATATTTATCATATATGTCGTGTTGAAGAGATAGCGGATGTTTCATTCTTTTAAATAGCGTAAGCAAAACCCTGTTAACAAAATATACAGTTTACAGCAGGGATGAGAAATAAGATTTTGATATTGTACTAACTTAATGAAAAAGTGTACTGTTTGCAATCCGCTTGTACTAATTTTTTAAATTTTGTTTTATACATACGTACATACTGCATACATACATATGTGTATAAAAAACTTAACCAAAATACACTGCAAGCTTTTTTGTTCAAAACACTGTAACTAAATTTAACAATTAATGCATAATTTTAGAATGTAAACAATATACTAATAGTTGATGAGAACTAAATATAAGAGGATCATTTATGATACACTTTTAGCTTATTTACACTTTTCTTAATTGTAGTAGCAAAAATTAGATGACTTCAGCAATTCATTTTAATTTTGCTGCCATTTTTTTCTACTTGAAATTTTAATTTTATTATTCCGGTTAGTTAATATGGAACGTTACAAGAAGGAACAACGTGTTTTTATTATTAAAACTTTTTTAAAAGAGGCAAAATTTTCATGATGTAATTAGTACAAAATTTGGTAGAGAAAATGTTCCAACAAATCGTGTCATCAAGCTGATGGTTGAGAAACTGTAGAACAATAATCCATAAATAAAATTATTTTTAATATCTAATAACATCTTTTTTATTAAAATTAAAACGATACCTCAATTTTGGACACCTCTTATTATATTTTTATACGAATGCGGAATTATGAAATAGTGCTTAATTATTCTTCGGAATGCTTTTGTAATTGTGACTTACAAATAGTGCTAAAAAACGTACATTTGTACCAATTTTCCCATCACTGGATCACAGATTGAGAGATACGTATCCTATTGTTACGTTTTAACCTTTTTAAAACGTTTGAGTTCTTTTAAATTGCGTTAAAATAAAATTAACACCGCTTTGTTGTTGTTACAGTTTTTTTATTTACTACGAAATAACTTTTATACAGTTTACAACAACTTAATATTCGCTTATACAACACTTTTATTTCCCCTTAAACACGTCTTTATCTTACGACAGCAAAACGATAACTAAAACTACAAAGGTCTTTATCTTTATTCATCCAAATATTCCGTTCTTACATAGTTTATCTTAAACTAATTAATCATGTATATACTTATTCTGTGCGTAAATGATACTTATCATAGACTTATCAACTAAAACTTAAAATAATGCAGAATAGCCGCAATCCATCACTAAAACAAATCAACTCTTATAATATATTCCGCAAAAAATAGAAAAACGGAAACACTCATATGCTTAAAACTAACTTAAAACACTACTTACAACTAATTAACAACAACAGGGCACAGACATCCACCTCACTGTGCAGTGTTATACACCAGGCTGTCCAAATACAGCGTATTAAAATAGCAGGCCCTCGTCGCGATAGAGCAGCCCCTCGTCCCTCAACGTTAGGAGATCCACAGGCAACAGATATCTGTGCAACCTTAGGGTCTCCATATCACTCCTCCCCTCGAAGCAGCCAGTCACCATCCCATTCTCCAGGGCGGACGATCGTTCCAAAAATCTCA
This sequence comes from Wohlfahrtia magnifica, assembly GCA_023159175.1. Taxonomy (NCBI): domain Eukaryota; kingdom Metazoa; phylum Arthropoda; class Insecta; order Diptera; family Sarcophagidae; genus Wohlfahrtia; species Wohlfahrtia magnifica. The sequence continues at coordinate 362,722 of JAKWBJ010000032.1, read as the reverse complement.
GCGCAGTCCTCATAAGAAAAACATCGATCCTCTCGAAACCCGCATGGTCATAAATGACTCGACAAGACGGTCTCCGGAACGAACCATCGGGGAACTGGCGAGCCCTTAATCCAAGGCAAGCCGACAAAATACGCCTCTCCCAGACGCTAAGCCTCTCCATCTGATGGGACGAAATCCCAAACCAGACAGGGAAGGCATAAGACATCAGAGGTCTGATGATCTGCCTGTATATAAACAGCTTTACCTCCCTACGCAAACCTTCCCTTCGGCGCAGTAACCTACAGTAGGAGTGGTATATCCCCTTCATCCTATCCAAAACGGAATCCACATGTCGATAAAACTCAAAGCTTTCGTGGAAAATCACCCCGAGATACTTAATCCTGTCGGAGACTCTTACAACTTCACCGCCTACCCTCAGCACCGGTACGAACTTCCTTGCGTTGGGATACAGCCGTCCACGCCGTCCCTTAAATATTACGCAATCCGTCTTTTCCATATTCAGGCAGAGACCCCATTTTGCAGAAGTATCCGTGCAGTCTACCCAGGTATCCGCTGAGTCTCTCATTCACCCTTGCCGCTCTGGGTCCAGATGCCACAACCAGCACATCGTCTGCATACAAGGAGTAAATCTCCGTCAGGTGGCCGAGGTATAACCGACATGAATATGTTGAATAGTACAGGTCCCAGTAGTGACCCCTGCGGCACTCTAGCAACAACATTTCTTTCATCAGAGAGTGTATCGCCCACTCTCACTCTGAGGGAGCGATCCCCTCAGGAATTCCGCAACAATTCCGCAGAGATGCCTGTCGAAACCAAACGACATCATCTTATGAACTATACCCTCCTGCCAAACATTGTCAAAAGCCTTTGCGAAGTCCAGGCTCACAGCAATCGTCGGATATCTCCTATTCAGTCCCCTTGCTACATAGTCCGCAAGTGCCATCAGTGCATGGGACGTAGAGTGGCTCCTCTTAAATCCAAATTGGCAATCCAGCAATATCTCGTTATCGTCCATGAATCTTCTCATACGCTCCAAAATAAACCACTCCATAAGCTTACCCAGGCTAGAGAGCAGAGATATGGGTCTGTAGCTACCAGCACCCCCAGGGTCAGACCCCGGCTTGGGTATAGGCACAATGATCGCACACTTCAATGCTTTCGGGAAGTAACCAATGTTGAAACAGTGGTTAAGCACCAACTCCAAGAACCTCCATGTGGTGGCGTCCATCTTCCTCAGGATCAGGTCCGATATGCCTTCCGGCCCGCTGGATCTCTTGTTAGGTCTACTGGACAATGCACTGCCAATATCAGAGGGAGTCAGCAAAGAAAAACCTCCTCCAGTGAAATCCCCACCTCGAACACCGTCCGCCGTTAAATCCGGGCTAAGTTCAATGATCGGGGCCTGATTCCTCAGCCTCGATACCTTCTCCAAGACCATCCCTACGGTAGTGGAGGACTGGAGATTCACAGCAGCTCTCTGCACACCGCAGAAACGTTCAGCCAAAACATTCGCCTTGCCACCGTCATCCGTAATGAGTACTCCATCATCCCTCATTATATCAGCAACCGCCAACCTTCGCCGCACACCTGCTGCACCCTTCACTTTCCGAAAAGTCCTGTTGTTCACCTTAATACTCCATAGATAATCCGTCCAATATTTCTGCTCAAACAAAGCAATCGCTCCCTGGATTATCCTATCTAGGTTCCTTATCTCAGCCCTCAATATGGGAATTCTCGAGACATCTCCCGTCCTCCTCAGTATCCTCCGAAGCCTCCTCTTCTCCGATATGAAGCCGAGGATGTTGTCGCCGATTTGACGTACTGGTAGTCTTGGAACCGATTCCTCCATCGCAGTTCTAATGACGCCAGTCATAGACTCGATGCAGTCATCAATTTCGCGGGAGGTCACATTCCGATCCGACGGAAGCATGAGGTCAGGCAAATCACGAGATAGTACCGCGTTGAAAGCCCTCGTATTTATCTTATCAAAATCAAAGAGATATCGCTGCTCTCTACCGCAAAGTCCATACATCCCCAAGATCAACTCCACAGCCCTGTAGTCAGACTCGTAGTGCAGAGTTTTAAGCCCATCAGCACTTTCCGGCACCGGTACAATATCAGATGACGTCATGACTATGTCGATAAACGATGGGTTTCCCACATGGCAATATGTCGGGCCCTCCGCGCGACGTATCTCCAGCTCAGGACACATCCTCAGGAATTCTCTGAGGCAGTCGCCACTGCGGTTGCAGACACTTCCACCCCAGTACTCGTGCTTCGCGTTCAGATCCCCTCCAACCAGGAGCGATCCCGCCGCTGACAATCCAACCAGGGGATCCAAATCTGATGGGCAAAGAGTGTCCCTGGGTCGCAGATACATTGACACAATAGTCAATGCCATCCCACCAGAACGACGAATCCTCACCGCCGTGCACTCCACATTTCCCATATCCAACGGGACCCTCTCAGCGTGCAGACTCTCGCGAACAAGTACAGCAGTACCGTTACCCCGTCCATTGACACGATTCTGCCTAAAGGTCGTGTATCCTCTCATCTCAAAAATATGCCTCGAAGACAGTTTATGTTCAGCCACCATCAGAACATCCGGTCCATGTTCCTCCAGGAACAAGTTTAAATAGTGTCTCTTATGCCTGGACACTATCAAGTTGACATTCACAAAGATACACTTAATTGTGCGAACCATTTTGAAGACAGCATTCCCAGGAGTGCCTGGGATTTATCCTCATCAGTCCTAAGTCTGCCGTATTCAAGAGCAAAACCTCCTATCTTGCTTAAGCATTGCAATAAACCACCTTCAAAAAACCTTCTGCAATCTCCATCTATGAGATTAAAATTTCCTCTCGCCGCTTCCAGTGTAAGGCCGCTAGACGGAGCCTGAAGGGGCCCCTGGGGCACTCCAACACCACCAGCCACAGCAGCGTACGATACACCCGTACGAGCAGAGTTTCTCGCAGCCGTAACGCTGCTGTTTTTGGCAGCTGCCTTCCTCTCAGCAGCTTTCCTCAGAAGCTCCTGGCGTCTCGGGCACTCAGCGGAGCTTGCCGCGTGTCCTTCAACGTTACAGTTGGCGCACCTTACCGGCAGTCCAATCCTTCTCACAGCCTGGCCCGTGGTAGGATCAGTCACTACCTTCTCCGCACTATTCTCTCCCTTGGGTGGGACCTTGCATTTCCCCGGTCCGTGGGAACCTATCGCCCATATCGCTGACAGTTGTAGCACTGCGTCAGCCCCTTCCTTTTTGGTTTTTCAATATATACTCTACAGTGCAGAATGTATCTGATGCCCTGGAACGCCTTCAGGTCCGAGTCTCTGCTCAGACTAAGGATCCACTTGTCCCCCTTCAGCTTCCGGAGACTCAAAATCTGCAATCTAATGCCCAGACCATTTAGGTACTCGGCGACTTCATCTGCCTCAAAGGTGCCCGATAGGCCCTTCAGCATCACTGAGTAAGGCATCTGTTCCTTCGGTGTATAGGTGCAGAAGGATACACCACTCTTCTTCAGCATCGCCTTCACCTTCTCATAGTCTGCCAAGGTGCAGACCTCTATATTGGTCACATTTGCGCCCAAAATCTTCAGGTTATACTCCTTGTGCCCCAAAAGTTTGTTGAGGTCACTGGTCAGCAACTTTATGTCAATATTATATGTTGTAAGCACCGGGACCTTCACGCGCTTACTTGCCGTCTTTAGGCTCTGACCCGCTTTACCATCGTCTACAGCCCTGGTTCTTACGGCCTCCTTCGTAGGCTTAGAGAATTCACTCTTATCGTGCTCACTACCCACAGCAGTCCCCTTGTCAGGCACGACTTTACATGGAATGTTCACCACCTCGGTGACCATCTCCTCACTCTCCTCGTCAGTGGATTCCTCTTCACCACTCTCATCGCCAAATTTCCTATTGAACCTCGCCATCATCTGTTCCATGGCCTTCCTGAGACGATCGTTCTCGTGCCTCAGGGAATTCACCTCCTTCTCCTTCAGTTCTAACGTACGGAGTAGCTCCTCCGCAGTTACCACCCGCGCCCTCTTTTTAGGGCGGGACGCATCCCTGTTGTATTCTTATCAGTAGAATACGAACACGTCATTGCTTACTCTCCTTGTGAAATGAATTTCCACGTGTTTATGTACACGTCAGCTCTTCAATCACAGCAATACACAATAAACAACCCCTATGTGTTTTCCGTTTCAGCTAGCGCAGGTAAAACCCACACACTTTGTTCAACAACTTCGTTCGTATTGAAAAATACGCGCAAAGCAAAAAACTTCCGTAACACAACCGTTCGCAATGAATGCACGATACTGAATCCAAAACTACAAAGGTAAAGCAGTCTCCTTATATATATGTAATTGTCAGTGCTGCCAGATACACAACTAAGTATGACATTGACATGGCTGACACAAATTATATAAAAGTCCTACAATTTAGGCGTTGTTATTTTCGTAACATTATTAAATTTGGAAATAATACAATAGAAATTGATGAAAAAAATATAAGAATTTGGAAGTAAACCAAATATTACCTATGCCAGAATACCCAATAGAGGAAAAAACCGTGAATATTTTATTCCTCGAGTCATTGCACGAGTTACACTTTAAGAATATAAAGATGATGCGGAATATTGAAAATGAGGAATGGACCAGGAGTGGCATTATATTTATAATCTTTCTTATTTCAGTTATTTGGCAATTTGGGCATTAAGGCAATCTTAAAAAAAATACCGATTACAACATTGGTCTTACAACCCACCAATATTCCTCAGGCTAAAGAAGAACCAATAAAAACAGCTATAAACAGAGTGTATGATTTACCTTATTTTTGAGTTGATCGGTGACGATTGAAGTTAAGAAGGGAGGAGTTACAAATAAAAAGATTTCTAAAGCAAACAATTAATAAGATCACAAGTCATTGCACTTTCCGTCAATTCTATTTAAATATGTTGCAACAATATTTTAATAAAAATAAAATAAAAATATTTTTGAGGTTGTGTCTGAGGTAAATTAAGTTAAGTAAGCATAATTAATTAATGTAACAAAAATTTTACTTTTTAAAGTTTAGTTTCAATAAAGACGCAATAAAGAAAAGGCGACTTCAAACCTTGGTATGATTAATGGTATATTAATTAATTTGTATAACATTTATTATTATGCTTATTAAATACTCTGACAAACTAAATTAATGGCATAGTTAGTTAGTAACCTTTTTCAACTTAACCCTCTAACGTTTTTGGCTGCCTCAGAAAGCTGTCAATTATTCGTTCACATTTAAGCGTCAATAAATCTTTTAAATTGAAGTTTTGTTCCATTTTGCTGTCAATAATTGTGTTTATAGTTATAAATTTGTCGGAATCGAATTAGATGAGGTTTGTTCTTTCTGTAAACATTTTTGTGAAGAAAACAGTCAAAGCGAACAAAAAATTATTGAGAAAAAAGTTTGCTTTTAAATCGAAAAATAAGTTTTAAACTACAGAATAATCATCACAAAAAATTTTTGAAGAGTATTTTTTTATCTTATTTGATCTAAATGGAAAATTAGCCAAGCAAATATAATTTTATACGATCTGGAACTAAAAACTTATTGAAGGACTTACGGCACTCTTGACCTTTTATGGTATTTTACATATATGCATATTTTTCATTTGACAGTATTAAATGAGTAAAACATGGTGAAAAGACCCAATTTTATGCAATGGAAGGAATAATTTGGAAAATTTTTCAGATGGACAAATAATTGACTCCTTGGATGCGATGAATTCTGATAAAGAAATATCTGATTATAGAAGCGAAAGTGAATTTGAACAACCAAGTTATCACGACGTTCGTGCTGAAAACGTAGCGTTGGTCTTAAATGATAATGCTATGAAAAAATGAAAGTTCTAGCATTTCAACTATGGACTACATCGTCTATTCCTTCTTTAATGAACGATTCATATTTGCCAAAAACTTCTTTATTTTAGCACATGATGATGTTTTTAATGGTTCAGGTAGTTTTTGTGCTTTCATTTTAATTTTACTTTGAAATTTACCTTATCTTTTTTAAATAACACCTACAAAATAAAAATATGTTGATTGTTTTTGTTATCGTAAACGATCAAGGATGCCCTAAGGCCGCCTTTTGTTTATTTTTTCTTTTCTTTTGAGACCAGCATTTGGTACTCGAAAAATAGGTTGTGGGAAGGAGGATAGATAGAGTAGTGTCTGTGGACGTTCGATTTAAATTTGCTCATGTCGTAAGTGGCAGGGAAGACATTCGTGGAAAGATTGTTCCACAAACGAACAATGCGACCAAAGAACGAATTATCCCTATAATGCGTTGTGCGATTTACCGGACAATCAACTATAAAGGGATGTGCTCTACGAGAAATACGAGTACTACATAAAAATATATGATTACTAGCAATTAGTTTCCTAATTTCGTCAGAACACATTCCGTTATAGTACCGGTAGAACAATGAAACTCACGATAGTGTTGGCTACCCTACCGTCAACAATAAGAACCTTTGCCATCTCCCGTATGCCGTCGAGAAGCTTCAAAATAGACTTTGAATTGTATTCCAATTTGGGTCGGATATAGGTCTTATAAATATTAAGGCGATCAGATGGAGTGAAGTGGTTCTTACATCGTCTTACAACGCCGAGGCACTTGAATGCTTCTTTCGATACTCGAAATAGGTGCTCGTTCCAACGAACGTCACAGTGAATTCTTATGCCCAGAACATTAAGAGCATCTGATTCCACAATATCTACATTATAGACACAGATGACAACACGTGGTGTGTGTTAGAAAACAACATTGGGTCTTGCGCGCATTAAAGTCGACCATGTTCGCGCGACCCCACTCAGAGATTTTCGACAGGTCGTTTTTCGCCACAATCCCCAAAAGGCTTGGCCTACGATCAAAAGAATATGAATAACAAATGTTGCCGTCATCTGCAAAAGAGTAGATAGGATTAGAAGTGAGAAAAAGAAAGTCGTTAAGAAATATGAGAAATAGAGTTGGTGAAAGAACAGAGCCTTGCGGTACCCTTGAATTTATCCTGAACTCATCGGATGAAATCCCATCTATAACCATTCTTATAGTGTGATTTCTGAGAAAGCTCGATATGAATCGAGAGAAGTGACTACCGACACCAAAAGCAATAAGTTTGGAAATGAGAGCCTCGTGCCAGACTTTGTCAAACGCCTTGGAAATATCCAGGGCCACAACCATACTCTCACCAAATCCACGAATAAACCTATTCCACTTTTCAGAGAGTAGCGCCAGCAAATCACCAGTAGAGCGACCCTTACGGAAGCCATATTGGCGATCGCTCAGCAAATTGTTAGACTCTTAATATTTCACAAGCTCACCACCAATGGACGCGCAAGCTTCGATGAGTCACTGATACTCTTTCAAGTTCGGGCAGTGTTCGAACACTTTCCGGCAAGTTCCAATTACCTGCAAGCATTTCAGCCGAAAGGTTTGGTTTTTTTACCGGGTTTATGAATAGTTGGTCACTCTTTATAAGGACTGGAATCGAACTATCGCTGATCCTAAGCCTTTTAATGAATGACCAAAAGCTGTTACTTCCCTGCGGAAAAGTAAGAACTTTAGCACGTAGGCGCTGCTCGTATAGAACCTCTTCGCATCTAATTAATGCAGCACACGAAGATCTCGCCTGTTTGCGTAGCGAATGAGTATGATTGCATTTGTCATTACGCCAATTTCTGAATGCTTCCTTTCTGGATCTGACTGCAAGTTTGCACGTCTGGTTAAACCAAGATTCATTTCTTGATTTAATCGGAAGCTTTCTGGATGGGATGAAATTATCCATCCCTAGCTTTAGTATATTAACAACTATTTCGGCCATGGCATTCACATTTGGATCAAGGAAACAAACTTTCCAATTAAAATGCCAGTAGAAATCATTAAGTTCAGTCCAACGAGCTTTTCCGTAATTGAAAACCAAGCGCTTCGTAGTTGTATGTGAAGCGTTGTGAAGAGTAGAGAACGGGAAAGAGGCAGAAATGGTGCAATGGTCCGTTTGTTTCTCTTATCTATTTTATCAAATAACACAATTGTAGAAAAAAAAAACATACAATAAATTATTCTTACACAGATAATTATTCGAAAAAAATTCCTATGTTGCTCGTATCAAATTTAAGCTTTTCACCGTTAGAGGGTAAATTGTTTTGTTAAAGAGATTTTTGATAAACTAATATATTAGTATGTTATATAAAAAAAAGAAAAAATACCAAATTTCTGTGATCAAAATTATTGACACTTTTCATTAGAAACTATGAGATATTTGTTATAATGCAAAAATTAATATTAAGTTGTTAATGCTTTTTGTTTTATTACTTTATTTATTAAATATATTCATATACAAATATGTTTACAGATGCATCCACCCATTTTGGGTAGAATTAACTAATTTTTATGTGACCTCTGTATCAATATATTGCAATTTTTAGCCGAATACCTGCTTTTTCTTGGATGCGGTTGAACGTGTGAAACGTTGTATGCAGGCACATACGCCTCACATGAGGCATTATCGTGTTCAAAAGGGAACTAGGCTGGTAAGTTTCTCTTTTTTAGGTTTTTTTTTATATAATTAAATATTTTAATTTGTCCAAAATTTCGTCAATGAATACCAGCTCGCTCACCAATGCAGCGGACACATATCCCCACACAATCACTCCTTAACGAACATATTTTACAGTTTCGTTTTTCTAGCTAAGTATTTGACTTTCTTTTGAACTTGCTTTCATCTAATAATATCACTTTGCCTTCTAAAATATATATTTTGCTTTATGTGGCGTCCTGTGCACGGTAATTGCAAAATAAACATTTTCTAAACTATTCTCTAATCTCAGCAGCAATCTGTGTTAAGATTATTTTTAGAATATTTTTGACATTTCTGACTATTTGGCTGCAAAAACACTTTTGAAGGTTTAGGCTTAATTGAAACACTGCTTTATATGGTAATCCGACATCTACTTATTATTTCTACAATCTCAACGTAAGATTGGTGTGATTGTGCAGATTTAGAATCATTTTTTTTTCTGAGATTCTGTTGTTTTTTTCTGCTTGTTGTCCATTCTTTTTATCAAAACTATTAATTTTGGCTTAATTTAAGTCATAATGAATTTTTTATTGTGACATATGAAACCTGTTTAATTAAGTCCACTTCTTGTCTTTTTGTCTTATTTCGAAAACAAAGTTAGCAGATCCATGAAATTTTGAAAATGTAGCTAAGTGTGTCAATAATTTCATTCAGCGAAATTTTTATTATTATCTTTTTTTTTTATTAAGAAATAATATAAAAAAAAAAATTAAACATAGTGACTTTTGTTGGGAATTTATCGTTCTATCTAGTAATTATTAGTTTATCGGAAACCTTTTTAATAAGACCATTAATTCACACATTAAGTCAGCGTGGTCAAAAACTTGTCACAAAATACCGTCAAATAACATATCAAAACCCGCTAAAAATCACCAACTCTAAAAAAATATCGCCGACTTAAACTACTAAATTATTTTAAAAAATATTATACATATGTAGCTTTGTATACAATAAGAAAGTAATTTAGAAGAAAATGATATGTTAAATAACGAAAATAAAGTAGAAAGTTATTAATTGAAGTAATAAATTAATCTGAATCAACTATTCGTCTGACATATCCTAACCACCTTGAGAACTGAAATAAATTTCACTGGTTCCAATTAAACTTAAAAACTTTTTCATAACTTTATCATCAAAACAACGTTCCATGTTACGTCAGAGTCTATACTATAACAATACTTAACAATATTTGTAATACTAATAATAATATTTTGAGAAAATATTAAACCAAGTAGCTTTTTTTCACTTACGTCAGAGTTAAAATTGCGTTTACTATATCAGTTTGCAAACGATTTCTGAGGGACTGTCGAGTGTTGGTGTGGCAAAGTTGGCAATTTACATTTTATTTTTAGTAAAACGGTGAAATTTGTTTATCCCTATATTCGAAAAGAAAATGTAAGAAAAGTGCGAATTCCATCAATATAACAATCCGAAGCACATATTAGGTGTCACAAAGCTTTAGTTGATACGTGACGAAGTCCAGAATCTTATGTAACTGAACACCTTCGAAAGAATTTGAGTACATCAAAAACAGACCTTTGTCCAGCTATACGTGACATTAATAGAAATATTGAACTCCATGTAGCTGGAAATATGCCAAAATTCTTCAAAATCAACTCTAACTCTATTTACTTATTTTTGTTTTCCTATTGAAACTTACAATTATTATTGGATAAAAGTATATTCTTTTTATCTTATATAAATATAAAAATTAATGTGTGATAGTATGTTTGTTTGTTTGAGCTTATGAACAACTAAATGGTTAACCCGATTTTTTTTTACATTTTTACAGTATCTTTTTGTATGTTTGGAAGAAAATAGGCAACATAAATTTTAAAAGAATTATATTCATAGCCTATACAAACCATCAGTCCAAATTTTTAGAAATCGGACAAGTGGGCATGATACACTCATGCGAAGTAAGTATTGATTGTAATCTTGATAACGATTAAAGCTAAAGTTTCAGAATTTGGTCTCATTGACTTCACGTTCAATGCAAATCATCAGTCAAAAATTGAGCGGAGTTGGACAAGAAGGCAAGGTACTTCCATTTACTTTACAAGGTAAATATTGTTTTTTGTTTATCTTGAGAACGGTAATAGTAGAAGCTCTAAATTAGGTTCAAAAAAAGTCGTGAACAAACACATCATCAGCCAGTGACAGGCCGAATTGGATAAGTGGGTGTGGCGCTTTATATTCATACTAAATATTGAATTTAGTTTATGTGGAGAATGGCAACAATTAACGCAGCGTTAGCTACAAGGCGGCTATTGCAGAAAGCACACTGGAATGAATGAATGTGTTTTTGTATGAAGACTGTCTACTGTGTCTATCGGGAAAGAACTATAGGGTATCTCAAATGTTTAGGTTTGGACCGGAAGGGAACAAAAGGTGGAAAAATCTAACTAAAATAACATGTAAGATAATAGTTAAGATGGTAGTAGTAGCGAGAACGCCGAACCTTAAGTATCTTTCTGGAAAGAACAACACCGGAAGGGGATACAATTGAGAAAAGGATATAAAATGTAAATAATATAGCACTTAAGTCAATAATTAACGAGTTATTTTTAAGAATAAATTACTGAAGTATAAATGAGATCACGAAAAATCTATGTATTCATTATATATCTTACGTTTTTACTGTAAATTGATTGAATAACGCTAGAAACTGCCAGCTAAAAAAATTTTTAAGTGGTTATTTACTTAACGGTTTATTCACGAAGTTACCGCTTTTAACATCAAAATACCTTTAGATCTAGCGGAAAAACCGTCCTTTTGGCAACACTCAATGAAATTAAAACAGCTTACTGTGCCAATAATTTAGTTTGTCACTGTAAGTTTAGTTCTAGGTTTTTTATTGTAAGCATTTTATTTTAAAACTAGGCATGCTTCTCTACCCATACGTTAATTATTATCTTAATTATCCAGTCCAAACATTTTAAACAACTTATAGTTCTTTCAAGGAAGCCATTGTAAAAAATTTGAGATAATTCAGTATCGCCAGAAGTAGTGAAAAATCCCTACATGTAAGTATTTTTGCTACTAAAATGGAAGCGTAAGGGAAATTGGACAGATTTTTCATATTGTTATATTTTAACTTTTTTAAAACGTTTGAGTTCTTTTAAATTGCGTATAAAAAATAAACGAAGCGAATTTGTTTTTGTGCTTTATAGAGTCTCTATTTCCAATTTAACTCAATGTTCAACTAGTTCAACTTCCGCTTAATACATAAATTTATTCAATACTTAATTCTTAATACGACTTTACGACTATAAAACTACAATTGACTGTAAATTAACATTAGTTTCGAATATTCTAGCAGTATATTCTAGTATTCAGTTTTCGTTAAAATATAAATTACATATCCGACTTTCCATAATAAAGTTTATATCTTTTTTGGTGTTTTAATGTTCGTAACAATATATTACCAAAAGAAAACATAGTTGTGGTTTATAAAGTTGACAATACTAATATATATGTATTCATGTTGCAGAATTCAGTTCAAAAGAACTATATTAAATTTAAAATAACCTCTTATTTAATTGAAATTATTAATATTACGCACACATAATTTTTTTGTTCACTGAATGAAACATATACGTATTTTTACGAAGGGCTACATATGGTGGTTAATTATCCCTATTTGTTTTTGCACGTACGCGTCACAGTTTCAATATGGATAAGTTTTTTGTGAAGACTTTGGAGAAGACAAAACCGCTGTTTCGATACTTTCCGAGTATTTAAGAGTCCCTTAGCCGACGATAAACGGCAAGCTTGAATTTTTTTAGTACTTATAGTTCGAGAATTGTACGGAAACTAAAAACGTACAAATTGCGAAAATATATACTTTATAAATGTCTCAAAAGCTTGACGTCCTAGATTTTGTTCACTATTTTCCCAAAGTTAGATAGTGTTACTGTGAACAAAAACCTTATAAACTAGTGCTATTATTTAAAAATGTAGATCAAAATTAGTTCTCAATTTTAAAAGAAATCATCTTATTGTGTGTGTATAATTATTTTAATTTTTTTCTTTTTTGTTATCAATTTATATTTAATAATATATTTATAAGAAAATAAGGAACATTTCAAAACAATTTTAGGTAAAATTAAATAAAATGCTATTCATAAACGAATAATAACTTATATTGTAAATCATATGTAAGTTAATGAATTTTAAAATTGATTAGGATCGAATCAGAGCTAAAAAAGCTTTTTTAGGAACATTATTGTTAAAAATTAACATAAAATCTAAGACTTAAACAAAATTTTCAAAATCATGGACACGTCACATTTGTACTTGAAAATTTTATGTTTTTATTAACCATAATAAACTGTTACCAGAATTTCAAACCATACTAAAACGAAAGTTTTATATGACTATATAAAGATTTTTGGCTGTAAACGAAAAAAAAAAAAAAACATTTCATACCTACTTGAAGAAAAATTCACTAAAGTATTATTCACAAACGAACTTTAGCTTAAAATTCCTATTTTAAATCAATATTACATAAACATATTTTAAAGTTGGTTCGACCGTACTTTAAAGCTTTTTTAAGAATATTAAGGTAGAATTACCCGAACGTACATGTAGAAGCCGTAAATGTAGTTGAGACAGCTGATCGATTTTGGTATATGAAAGGCTATGAAAGTGCTTACTTGACCGTAATGCAATGTAACTGTAACGTCCCAATCTGTTGAAAATAGAATTTAACGGCAACGTTACGTGACATTTTTCAAGCAATGATGGGCTTTATGTGTAATGTTATGTATGTAGAATGTTATAATGGTATTTTTACTCTTTTTTTGCTACTTAAATTTTTTGGTAAATAAATAAAATATTAAATATGTTTATTCTTTCAAATTATTATTATTACTATTTTTTTTTTTTTTTTTTTTTTTGTAAAATCTAATAGGAGCATTCGTCAATCTTATGTGTGTCTTTGTAACAAAAGTTATAGGTTAGTATGAATTATATATTATGCATATCTATAGTACGTTTATGCCAAGCATTGCAAAATAATTGTACGTACAAGCGTAAATCATATAAGTAACAACACACATAATACATAATAAATAACAATAAGAATAAAAAATATTAAGGTTTTTATAAATATAATACATTGTATATATCCGGTAATGTAATGTGGAAAACCAGAATTATAATCTGATTACATATAAAAGTTATTCTATTGTTCTTGTTTTACGACCTTTATTAATCAAATATTAATAACTATTCCAGCCTAAGATATTTTTAAATGAAAATTTCTTTACACTTTATTGTCGATATTTCGCTACTTCTTTGTGTAGCTTCGGCAGAAAATATGTAGTAATTAATTATATTTATTTGTAATAAATTACATATAGATGTATATATTTATTGATATAAAAATAAAATAAGTTTCATTTAATAAACTTATGCTTCAGAAATTATTAAAATTTAAATATGAAAGTTTAAAGTAATGTCTTGGTACTATTTAAATAATTTCCGTACTTTTTTCACATAATTTTAAATAATATGCAAATATTTAAGTGCCATCAATGTTTTGCACAACTGTTACTATTTTTTTAATATACATAGGTACACGCACGAAATAAAAAGCACGACACGATCTTAAGCATTGTATATGGCAAAATGCTTACATTTACGACTTATACGGTCGGCTAATGAGGCCTTTATTGTGAAAAAAAACATAGAATCTAAAGTTTAACGAAATTGTTAAAACAATGGACATAATTTATTGATAAAATATTTGGCCAAAACAATTTGAAAATGTAATAAAATATTTTTTAAAGGAAAATTTTACAGCATCAAAGACCGAAAACTTTAAAAACTAAAACGAGAGAAGCGCTCATTTCTCCATTCCAGGTAAAAATTATCAACAATGATAGTTTCAACATGATGCTGAAGACTTTCAAGTTTTTGCATGGTAAACGGGGTTTGTTCAAAACCTGCTCTCGTTTTCCTGGACACTGTCGAATAGATGGTAGTGCGACAGCAAATGCATTCCGTGACACCATACATATATTGTCCCGGAACCTTAATGTGCAGCACCACTGACCACCATTCTCAATCTAGTCGAAGACTATGAAAATTCAGGATGCTGGGAACACTGGTATGCTCAAGGGGGACTTCGCTCTAGATCTGCGATCTGTCCGTTCTAAGGGCGTCGTTCTAAGGTTCTTAAATTTTGCAGGACGGACTTAAAACTCTTAACGGAGTTTCTTACATGCCACTGTGGTAGATCCCTTGGTCGCAATGTCCTGCAATAGTGCCTGATCGGTATAAACAAAGAAAATAATGATAACAATAATGCTCTCATTTTGACTTAATATCTGTTGAAGAAGAAGTAAAAAAAAAGTTGTGAAGTTAGCTTCGTAAGTTAATTTCTTTTTTTAACATTTTTGTAATTTTAACAGTCACTGTTATTTAACATGAAAAAGTGTGAAGTTAGCTTCGTGAGTTATATTCTTTTTTCAATAACAGTAGAAATAAAAGAATTTAACATTGCAAAAAAGAATTTAACTCTACGAAGCTAAGTTTTTTTAGGTGTTATATTTTAATTTGAAAGATAATTAAAAAACATTAAAATCTAAAAAAGTAATGTGAATGAAGAAATTCTAAAATATTTACTAAAGAAAATGTAGAATATTTATTGTTATTGTACAAATTGTAGTTTTATAAAAGCATACAGTAATATAAAATAAATTTAAAAAATCAGTTAAAAGATAAAATTCTGGGGGAATCGGACCTATTTGGGTGGAAAGGTATTCCAACAAGCAATTCACGAGTTTTTACCCCATGACCCAAAAGTCCTTGTGGACCGAGATATACCCCCTTGAAAAAGGCCATATTTGGCCATAGACACATAAGATATTAGAAAAATCGGGTAATAGATAAAATTCTGGTGGAATCGGACCTATTTGTGTGGAAAGGTATTCCATTAAGGAATTCACGAGTTTTTACCCCATGACCCAAAAGTCCCTGTGGACCGAGATATAGCCCCTTTTAATGTGCGTAGGCATTTTTCAAAAAATCACTGACGACACTGATTCCTGCGAAAGTTAATATGGTATGTCTTGGTAAAGATAAGCGTTCAAAATTTTTACATGCTTTTTTACTATAATTGATATTATCAAGTTGCACATTAAGATCAAAAATAAACTTCACAGGAAAAGATTGCATGGCATCTCCCATAAAAAAGTAATATTTATTTCCGTAAATCTCAATAAATATATCATTTTCTTTATAAAGACAGGTGGCAAAACAAAAACGGATAAAATTGGCAAAAATGGAAATTTATTTATTTACTTATTTGAAATCCGCCAACGCCGGATTTTACCATCTTCTTTACCATATGTCTTATCGACATATTTAAATTTTTAGAGCCAACATCCTTACAGAACAAAATCAGAAATTTATTAAAAATTCTTAAAGAAGTAGAACAGACATTAAATTACACAATATTAAGAAAATTAATTAAATTAATTTTTTAATTAATTTAACTTAATTAATTAAATTAATTAAATAAATTAATTTAATTTAATTAATTAAATTAATTAACTAAAATTAATTTAAATTAATAAAGTAATTAAATTACACATACACTATGGGACAAAATAAAGTGCAAATAATCTTTGTTATATTTCATCCAAAAAAAGAGACACAAACTTAATATTATTGTTGAAGAATAAATAGAATTTATTAATTTCGTTTACATTTCAATATAAAAACTATTAAGACTTAAATATTTAAACTAAACTTTTGCAACAAAACAACATAAATTCAAATGCAAAATCTTGGATGATAACCGCAGAAATATGAAGGCATATTATAATAATCAGAGCTTAAATATCACCTCACAAAATATTTTAGGCCTTTAGTCTTTGGCGAAATTGCCAAAAAAAAATTACCATTTTCTCAGACATCTCCACAGGATATCAAACTGAAGCCGTTGTCGAAAACTATTAGGAGTCTATTAGTATAAAATGAAAAAATGAAGTGAAATACAAGGAACTGTCCAAAAAAAGAAAATATTCAACATTAGAACCAAAAATAGCCCTTGAGCTTTGCGAAAAAAGTTTAGTTAAAATATTTAAGTTTTTATGTTTTTTATAGTGTTACAATAAATAATAAATTCGATTAATTTTTTAACAAAATTATTGAGTTTGTCTCTTTTTTTCTATGATGAAATACAACAAAGGTAATTTTCTCTTTATTTTGTCCAATAGTGTACAGTAATATAGTGGATGTAGGCGGTAATGGTAAATAAATTTAATTATTAAAAAAATGTTATCTAAATTCACACCGCTGTATTCATAAAAATTTTATAATTTAGGTTTCAGGTACAAATTGGTTAATTTGCACTTTAAGACTAAAACCCCTTCTTTAAAAATCCTTATTTCAAAATCTGCAAATCTTAATTGCACTGCAAGGAAGATATCAAAAATATATCATTTTATTTGTCTTTTTATCTTAATCCGTCTAAAAAATTGTTTTAATTATTTATTTTATTGAAAAGAGGCTTTAAAAATATGCTTTCTGAAAAAATATAGGTATGTTGAATTGGCATATTGTATATTATAATAAGGAAAAGGATGTAACTTCTTGTCGTAATTGAAAAAATGTTGTTCTTATAATGTAAAAGTTGTACAGTTGGAAAAAAAATCCTGTCCAAGTAGAAAAAAAGTTAAAATCATATTTTCATTTGAGAATTCCAACAACAAATTTTTAACATATTAATTTTTTTTGACACATGCCATTACTGTACCTCTTAAGGACTTCGAGACGCCAAAACTTTTAAAATATGCCCACACATTTGTTTTCAAAAATAAGAAATTATTGGAGTTTTTTTGGAAATTGTGCCTTTTTCTACTTTGAAAAGATTTTTTTACAAACTGCATGTATGAAAACATCTATAATTACGAATTAAAATGGGCTATCAGAAGATGTGAAGTAAGGATATAATTTACAGAATTATTTTATTGAAAGTAATAAAGTTATGGAACCGATTTTTTATTGGTTTTATTGACTACAAAATAATAATTCATTATCCAAAGCTTACCTTTGTTTAGTGTTGCAAAATGAGCATTATGTTTACTTTCTTTCTTTTCTTAATATCGTTAAAGTAACCATGAAACTGGCCTCTAAATTCATTATTTTCTTTTAAATTTTAATGCGAACTTGCCGTATATATTGG
This sequence comes from Wohlfahrtia magnifica, assembly GCA_023159175.1. Lineage (NCBI taxonomy): Eukaryota > Metazoa > Arthropoda > Insecta > Diptera > Sarcophagidae > Wohlfahrtia > Wohlfahrtia magnifica. The sequence goes on along the minus strand of JAKWBJ010000032.1, from coordinate 344,900 downwards.
ACAACATAACTAAACAGATAAAATAAGAATTTACGAATAAAATCAATTCTTATTATTTAGGGTCGGCCATCTAACGTTTTTTTTTTTGAACTAGTGCTTATTTCGTGAATTTAGCTCATGTCTGATTTGACAGATAATTGGTTTTATCCTTCCGCTGAACGAATATGGTTGTGTATACGCTTGAACAACGCTGGGAAATATTGCGACATTACTTTGAAAATCATGGTAATGTTGCAGAATCAAAAACCATCTTTTCAGATGACGCTCATTTTGATCTTGGCGGGTATGTAAACAAGCAAAATTGTCGCATTTGTGGCACAGAAAACACGCACGCATACACCCAAGGCGAGTCACTCTTTGGTGCGGATCGCATTATCAGCCGCAAAGCTGATGTCGTTTGGCCACCTCGGAGCTCCGATTTGACACCGTTGGACTATTATTTGTGGGGTGCCGTCAAAGATAAGTGTTACGCCAACAAGCCAGAGACAATTTATGCTTTAAAGGACAATATTCGTGAAGCCATTGGTGAAATACAGCTGCACACAATCGATAATGTGCTTAAAAATTGGACCGATCGTGTAGGCTACTACATGGCCAGCCGAGGCAGCCATTTAAATGAAATTATTTACCATTATTAACCGGAAGGATTGCACTTTCAAATAAAAAAAGAAATTTGAGAAAATATTCAGTAGTTTTTTTAATAGCATTTTCAAAAAAAAAAAAAAATATTTGGCGGACCCTATATATAATACTTCCCTAGATCACTTCCAGTTTTCTTATTTTAACGTAGGTTTCATTTATAGAGCCAGTAATACCGGGAAACTTTCCAAATTACCTTAAATTGTTTTGACTTTTTTACCTCATCTTCAACAGATATTCAAATAATTTTTACTAAGTTAAGTCAAGGCGAGAAAAACTTTTGCACATATCTTGCTTACCTGGTTTGCACAGACTTAAGGTATCCAGCATCATCCTGAAACTACGCATACCAATTTGCGGAAGTGTTAAAATTTTTTTGTCTGGTATAGGAAAATGACCGCTTGTCTCTTTTGAAACTTTCGTTCGATGCTTTCAAATTTGAAAAAAAATATATTTTTTTCAAATTAAAATTGTTCTGATCAATTATTTTCATCAATATGGTGTGTCCATTATCCTAAAAATTTGGTTAAACATTAGATTTTTAAATTATTTATCACAATAATGTTCTTCAAAATGCTTTAAAGTAGGGTCGAGCCAATATTAAAATTTGTTTATTAAAAATTTTCTTCTGAATAACACTTTAGTGAATTTTGCTTAATTTAGATACGAAAAGTTTTTTTTTTTTTTTTTTTTTTTTAATACGGACTGGTTTTTTATTTTTTTCTATCAAACTAAGTTCAGAATTTAAAAAGTCTAAAATCAACATAAAATATTAATCCTATGTTCGTGATTTAATAACTCCAGAACCACTCAATTGATTTGCAAACATGCGTCGGAAAGATATACTTGCGCCGATTGTTTTTTTTTAAACAGGCGGTGTAACGCTAACAAATTTATTTAATTGTCTATATCTTTTAAAAGGCAAAAGTAAGACAATATAAAGTTGGTACAAATAGGTTGGTCATAGTCAAAAATAGGTTCATAGTCAAGAGGGTGGAATCGTATAAATCGGCATTCTATCTACCATACAAAGTAAATATTATTTTTTGTCTGTCTTGGGAAAGTTTAAAACGAGTTTTTATATTTGGTCTACATCAGTTAAAAAATGGACCGAATTGGTGCTCCCATACAAACCATACAAACCGGCTTATTATTCACTTATTTCAACGTAGTTTTTTTTTAATGAGGGGACTATACGTAACATTTTATAATTTGGATGAATTGAGCAAATATTAAGGTGAAATTATCATTTTGAAGCACACCTTATATATATATATACACTTATTATTCTAATACGTACGTTTTTTTGGTTTTAATGGAAAATCACAGACTTCTGGATACTTATGGCGTTGACGAGTCTTTTGGGAGTTCACTCTTATTATAAGTTTCATATTTAATATCAAAACTTTTATCAATTTTCAATTAGTATTTGTTCAAATGTTAGTTTTTAATTTTTTCCGATCACATGTAAGTACATATGAATTTATATTCTGCAATGGACTCTGATATATTACAAATATTTAATAATATTCAATGTAGGTATTTAACTTTTTAATTTTATTTTAAAAAAATATAGTTTTTTCCGTTAGTAAATTAAGTGAAATTTGTCATGAGTTAGTGTTTAAGTGAAACAATGCATATGATTTAATTTTAATTATTTCATCTAATCTCAATTTTTGAATTCTGTATTATGAAGAAGAATCGTTCCTTTTTTGTGTTTTTTTTAATTTTTATTTTCCGCGTAATTTTTTATTCTCCAATTACAAAAATAAGTTATGATGAGTAGTACTACATTTATAACACTTATTGTGACCACTTAACAAAATTAATTTCTTTGCCGATTGAAAACTAAAATGAATTTCAAAACAAATTAAGTTTTCAATAATTTGCTGATAAATGCCAGTTTTTGTTTAACCGGTGACTAAAATTATAATTTTTATTATGGTGCTTCGTAAATTACGACACCCAGACGTTGGGCAATACGTTTACAACTGAACGTGTTATTTAATTTCTTTTAAATTCAAACAGAATACGATGTGGAATTTACTTAGAGAGTAGAAGTACTAATACAGTAACAATTTCGTTAGCTTGAGTAATTTTTTGTCTGCTCTCGGTTCTCTTTCTTCAAGTTTATTGCAAAGAAGGTTGTTTACTCAGTCTTTATGTCGTTTGACGATGTTGTAGTGACATGAATATAAATTTTAATACAGGGATCCAAAGTACTTAATTCTTTAAATTGTACGTTCACAATTTCACATTGCAAAATCATAGTAGCCTTTATATCATGGCTTATAACAGTGTTGCCGTCGTCATATTTTATGCATACCTATTTTTTTCCGTATAAAGTTTGACAATTGTGTAAAATGAGCTGATGATCAACTGCGAGTATGCCCTGAGTTACGTATGTGTTTCGGCTTAAGTTTTGACAGAAAGAAAGTTTCATGTATTTTGTTTCGTATTTTTGTTCATATTTGCAACAAAATAAAGGAAAATGGACAAGTAAGTATTACAGTCCCAAATATTAAATTATATTAGCTTATAATATATGTTAACTTGAGATTTGTGGGTAAATCAAAAAGAATAGATGAGCAGCAAGCTGCATCCAGCAATATGGAAAACTAACATATATATGTGTATATATATTTTCGCGGGTATCAAAATTTTATGTTGAAGAATTTCTGAGTAAAGTTGTTTTGAGCTATGAAAGTAGGAGTACTATTAGTGTGACGAAAAGAATATAAGTTCCGACATAAAATTTTGACACTCATGATAGAGCCTGTATGTAGGTAGTTATGCTATATTATGTTTAGCGTAATATATTGGCGGCTGGAGTTGACATTTAAGCTATTGTTGAAATAATTATTGATCGATTCAGATATTTCAACCTAATCGAATATGACTCGAGACAATCTTTGAATGAGATAAGTGTTTTTGAAAGCTGGTACTTCCAACAATGCAAAAACCCAAAGCATACAGTAAGTATTTTAAAGGATTAGTTATTATACAACGTTCGCAAAGGGATTATTCTACTTATTAGACACCTGACATAAGCCCTACAAAAAATTTATTTGATAAATTGGATCACCTGGTACAAAATAAGTGCAATTAAAAAAAAACAAGGGTCTAAGAAGTGAAAAGCAAATTTAATGAATAAATATGGCTCTAGAAAATATAAATTAACAATAAAACAATTTTTAACATTTTTTTGAGGATAAAAAAGAATTCTTTAAAACTATCACTGATTAAAAATAAACTTACAAACAAACTTAGAATATAAACTTGCGAATTCATGCCTTACTTTCTCAATTTGCTGGAATCGGAACTGGAAGAATGGGTTCCAACTAAAGAAATAATTACAAAATATAGAATAAATAGAAGTGATAGACATTATCAAGTTTTTGTAAAAGTAACTTTTTTTGATAATATGTATCTGTGAATTGTTTTTTTAATTTTAACATTGATTTTTAATTTCAGTATGTATAATTACTCATATTTTAGTTTAATGTATTTAATTAGCTGTTATTTTTTGTTCCCAAAAATTTGACCCTATTTTACTTTAAAATACCCTTTCTTTACCACTTTTTTTTTTCTTAAATACTCTTTTTATAACACTTTTTCTCTTACACATACATGTGCTCACCTGTGTTACCACCAACTTTATGGTTTGCATACAACTGGAATTAAAATTACACATCTGAGGTAAAATTACACACAAGTTCCAATCTTTGTGTAAAATTTCCAGTATTTAATACTGGTCGAAATGATGGAACTAATGGCAGCTATAATCTATTTTTTTATGACTGGAATTGTGGCCGACTTGTACCTGTATACGAGAGGCTTCACGTATGTTTACAAAAGAACTAACTCATATTTTGTGGCATTTGGTACTGTTTTGCTGAAACCTCGTGTCAATCGAGTTCAAATCGTTCATTTTGGGCAAAAAAGGTCGTTAAAGGTCGAACGATGCCTTAATTAGCTGCAACGTTGCAATTTTCAACCTTTTTGAAAAAGTATGGTCCAATGATGCCACCAGCTGACAAACCACACCAAACAGTATGTCTTTCAGGGTACATTGACACCTTTTGAACTACCTCTGACTGCTCTTCACACCAAATTTGAAAATTCTGTTCGTTAACTTACACATTGAGCCATTTATATTGAAATAGCAAACCTTAGTGCATATTTTTGGAAATGCACATGTTATAAATCTTTTTTGACACTGAAAAACTACATAATAAAAAACCGCCCTTTATCAATATAATTACCATATAATTACCAAATATATGATCTGGTAATTAAAAACCTAAGAAGGATAAAAATTTTGTTGACCGAACATATTATCAAATTCCGAATTGTAAAAACGAGTTAACCAAGTCTTAATTGATAACAAAGTCCTAAGGAGGAAATGGAAAGTCAATTCATAAGATAAGATCACACATAGTTCCATTGATTAGAAACCAATAGTAAGTAAAAGAAGAGAAACAGCGGCTTATACCTGGAGAAAACAGCTTAAAAATAAAATTTCAGGAAACGGAACTAACGGGAATGAATTTAAAAATACTGAATTAAGGAGTAGCAATTGAAAAATGTTCTAAGCCGACTCCAACTGGTATACATATCTATCAAAAAATAGCGATCAAAGAAAGCAGTAGAATAAAAAGTAAAATTACACACAAATTACACATAAAGCTAATTAACACGGGCTACACATACTATCAAAAATTACACACAATATGTGTAATTACATGCAAGCTGGCAACACTGGTGTTCTCACATTGAACAAAAATAACAGCAAACAATCAAACAAACAAAAAACTCAGCGAAATGTTTGATTAAATGTTTTTCGATAAACCCAAATATTTAGTTTGCCAATGCGCGTTGTTCAGCTGCCCTACATATAACGTGGCAAGACATTTTAACTCATGTTATAATGAATATAAAAATTTATCTCATTTTTATTTGTTTAAAAAAGCTCAAATTTATCTCAAATATATTTCAATAATTTAATAGTATATTTCTGTTTATTATTATAATATTTCTAATAATGTTAAAACTTCGAAATACTTTATTCGCTGTTTGAATTACTTATATGGACTTCTCATTCACATACCAACTTTGTAATTCGTTTTGATGATTCTTCTTCTTTTTCTTATTATTTTTATTTATTGTTTCGGCCTGAATGTAACAGTACGTATGTAATTTGGAAGGTATTCATAGTTTCTGAAACGTAATATATGTACATTTAGTGTAAGCAAAAATTGCTTCCGTAAGTTTCGTTAAAAAATAGAGTCTTTACAACTTCTTATCAATTGAGTATTAGTATAAAGATCTTAAAGAAAAAATTTTGTAAAATATAGGGAGATCCTATAGGGCAGTATACATATACACTTATATGTCACATACTTTAGTTAATACAATATGTTTTGAAATGACAAAAAATATGAACTTGAGTTACGAGTAAAAAACCGGCTTTTCGTACTTTCACGCACTTACATACATTCAGGCCTACTTTTTATGTGATCAATTCGATCCACGAAAAACAGCATACACCCAATTCGCATAAAACGATACACTATCTCTATATAAAAACTACTGATTAGTTCCTGAATTTGAAAAAAACGCACAAATTTTAATCAAAGCAAAAGTCAAGCAAAATCGCATAGTAAAAGTCAACAAAAAGACTTTTATATTTATAAAAACAATAAAAAACAAGCAATAACTTTTATAATAAGTGTTCAAAGAAGAGAAGAGAGATAAAAATAATTTTTTAATAATATTTTATATATCACAGCCATTAAATACATATGTACGTGTTTACACTGCGGCATAGGGCTGCCGTTGTCTCTGCCTCTTCGCTTATAAAATTGTTTTTGTGCGTCGCCAGGTGTTTCTTGGTCGACCGCCGTTTTTTGCTCCATGAGAATTCCACTCAAGTGCTATCCTTGCAATGCTATTGGGATTTTTCCTTAAGGTATGGCGGACCAATATCTACTTTTTTTGCCTTATCTGCTTCAGTATGGGTTCATCATTTGTTAAATTCCATAGATCTATTGAACTATGTATCTAAGGCACTTGTTGGCGAATGCCTCTAGCTTTTGCGTCATGGTGTTTCACCACCGTACAACAGAATTGACTTTACACATGAGTTCAAAATTCTGAGCTTGGTTTACTGGTTTACGATCTTGCTTTGTTGATCCTGTTATTAACGTCCGTTTCAGCACCGCCGTTTGTTGCCATTGCGCTTCCCAGATAGCACAAATTATCCATATACTCATTTAATTGGCCCTGTAGCATGATGTTTTCTGTGATATTGTTGTTAATCCAAGTCTGCTAATTTTGACTGCATGTTGGAGATCTTGGGTGAGAGTAGACAGATATCTTCTGCATAATCTAGATCCTCGAATTGTCGTTAGAGACTCTATGTTATACGTCTCCTCTGTGAACAGACTTTGCTCATGATCTCATCCAGTACGATGGTGAATAGTAGAGGCGAAAGTGGACATCCTTGCTACTCCAGCAGAGGAAACACGTAATTTATTAAAATTAATAGTTTTGTTATAACTAGAAGGAACGAAGTGAACGATTTTTCAGCAGATTTATATTGTTCTTTTCTTGTAAATTAATATTCCGTCAGACTTTGTGATGTTGAATTTTTCAGATGTTTATACAGTTTCTGATCACAGAAAATAGGTCGTTAAGACCACGCTAAAAGCTATTCTCGTTCTCTATCTGAATTAAGCATTAACTTTGTTAGGAATTTTAGAAATTCGTTATGAAGTAGCTGGTTCAACTATTTCTTCACAATCATCAGTCAATCTGTCGTTTAACTAATAATATCGTCACCAAAAAATAGCACCTTTGTAAGTTCTGCTTATGGTTTAGAGAATGAAATCTCACGCCTGTAATTCGAAATTTTGTAAATTTTATCCGCTAATGTTGATATTACAGTTTGTAAAAACAGTACAGTTTGTAAAAAGGTCTTTTCAAAGCAGAAAAAAATTAAAATCTTATTTTCATTTGAGAATTCCAATAACAAATTCTTACATGTTCATTTATTTTTTGTACACATCACCTTACTCTATCTCTTAAGGACTTCGTGAAGTCATAACTTTTAAAATACCCAGCCCCAGACATTACAACGCTAACAATAAAAGGATTGTGGTATATCCATTGCTTTAAAGCAGTATCGCTCAAAAAGAGAGCCACACTTAAAATGAGAGAAAAAATAAAAAAGAAAATTCAATTGTATCTCATTTTTTGATAAAGATGTTAAAAAAATGGCATTAGAGTGTGGAACTTTTAAAATAAGAAAATATTTTAACTAAAAATCAGATTCAGATTCAGATTTAAAGAACAGTAGATGAAGTTAAATCATTTTTCTGTTCTGTTTTCTGTGTTTGATAAAATCCATCGATTTATCAATATCAATTTCCTTCGGATAGCATTTGATGATGGCCGCATTGATGAAAATGCAGACTCGTTGATATGTGTTGTGCCAAACACTTAAAAAACGTTTGATATTAAATAACATTAACATTAAAATTAAACAACATCCTAACAATCGGATGTTTTTAAGTGCAAACATTTTTCCAAAAGTAGACATTTCCGTTGAAATAAATAAATCTTGTCTCATCAGTGTCAATTCCTCTTTTATATTATGTTGTAGATTTTCTAACGAACACGTTAAAGGATTATTAAAAATATGTTTATAATTCATTGCGAGCTCAAGAAAACTTCAAATTTACCTTGAAAATTTTCCAAAAGTAAATTTATTTCCTTTTTTATTTTTTCTATTTTTTCTACATTTTGAAATTGTGTAAAAATTATCTGAATTTTTGAAAAATTAGATAAATCTTCGCATTGAATTTGATTTTTTTAAATGAAAAGTTTTCTTGAAAACTCATTTATTGCATGTATAAGTTCTGTCATATTTTTATCTTTGCCTTGTAACACAAGGCTTAAAATATTAATGTGATAGGTTATATCAGCAAAGAAAGCTAAGTCGTAGAGAAAAGTAAGGCATTTTTCAACATTTAAAATGTCTGCATCTTTGCTACAATCCTGTGTTCGGAAAAAAAGTTCTAACTGCGATCTAAGATTGAAAAGACGCTCTAAGCATTTTCCTCGACTTAGCCATCTAACCTCCGTAAACATTAACACGTCACCATAGTGTGCATCTATTTCTTTTAGAAACGCTATTAGTTCCTGTGAAACTTTTCCTTTTTTTTTGGCTGTAATATTCACGAAGAGAACAATATGAATGAGCGTCGCTGTTTTAAAGTGAAACCAGCTAGCAAATTTCTGATTTGTTTGCAGGGCAGTGTAAAAGATCACATTTTGCACTGAAAAAGTATGAAGAAACGAGTTATGAAGCCATCAGGCAGACAGAAAATAATTGAAGCTGAGAACCAAAGAGGTTTGGCGCAAAAAACAAGTTATTATGACATAAAAACTTGATGCTAATGATAGAGCTGTAGGCAATTTGGTTATGATTTAGAGTTGCATATTAACAGCTCAGATTGGCATTTATGTTTTTATTGATACGACTATGGATCGCTTATATTTGAATTAACTAAAGATAATTCAATGCAGTCTGTGAACAAAGTGGGTGTTTTGGAATCTGGAATGGAATCTGATATTTGGTATCTGATACATAATACACAGGGTTAACGATCTTTGAGCAAAAGAATATAGAAACAGTTAGAAAAATTTGTTAAAGAAGTGTTAACATCAGTGAAAATTGTTGCTTATTCAGATCAAAGCCATTTTTTCACATTATGTACAGCGTTTTTGAGAACAAAAACCAACCAAAAATGTAAGATAATTTCAACAAACCAACCAAACTATCAAATTGTTTTTAAACAACGAAAAACTACTAATTTTGGTCTGATCGGCAAGGCTGCATGCAATATCGTTGGATAACAATTTTTAATAACTCACAAAACTGGTATATTTTGGAAATGGAATTATCTGCTTTTAATATATTTGGGTATTATTTTCCCATACGGGCATTAAATTTACCCCATAAACATCCATGAGTAACAAAATGTGCACGCCAAATATTTATCTTAAAAACAAAACAAAAATAATGCAGTTTGTTGCATATTTGGTTGAAAATTATAAAATACAAAAATATTAAGTGCGAAAAGTTACGACAGTAGTATTAATTTAAAAAAATATTGGCAACTAGAAAAAAGCAAATCTATGCATGGTGTACTGAAAAAAGCATTTTGTGTGAAAAAAATAAAAGTAAGCACAAAAGTTTTTAAAGCAAAATGTTTATAAATCTTGCCTTGGTTATAAATAAAATGATATTTCATTTTCAGAAATCCGTTAGAAATTTATAGTTTTCGATTTAAAAAAAATAAATCATCATTAGTTGATTTATTTAGTAGCAAACTGTCTTTTTTATGACTTAGAAATTATATTTATAAAAAATTTAATATCCGCCGCAGTTTGGCTGAGCTGCGCGCACCTGAAATGTTTAATTTTCCATGTGTCCGGCGCATAAATGGTGCTGATTATAATCGATGTTGTAGGTTATGTTGATTTAGAGGACCGCTGTGGTTTGTGGCTTACTCGCAGAGACTTGCCGCTTAAGAAACCCCACAAGAATAAGTTTAACGGTGATAAATCGCACAATCTCGATGAGATGGGACTTCACATTACCTCCACGTGAGATAACCGTGCTCTAACAGAGAAATCCCATTTTGATAAAACAGTTATTATTTGCGTGTTGTAACCAGTGGTGCCATTAAAAAAAATTAATTCCACCAAAATATTTAAAAAAATCTATCAAACTCGATACAAATCTACCAACTTCAAAAACCATTAAAAACTTACATATTTTGATTTCAATAACATGTTTTATCAATTTTTTTTTTTTTACATGTTTTGATATACTGTGAGCGGCAAAAAAATTTTACACCCTCATTTTTTATTTTACGCAACAAAAATAGAAGATAACGCATCAAAAAAGTGTATAAGGGAGACAATATTTTAGTATTTGGTCCCTTTTCCTTGTGCTTAATCGCATCTAGTCTTCGAGAAATAGATTCCACTAGGTTTTTGTTGTAAAATAAGATAAGATTTTTCGTCGTTCCTCTGTTAAAAAGTATTCTTTTCTTGTTATTATAAATTGACCTTTTTTGAATTTTATAATGAAAATGTTCCCAAAACTGATTGATGGGGATTAAATTCAGGTTTTAGGAAGAATATTACCTTTGGTTAGAAGTGCGAAAGAGAACCCATTCGTGCAGTGTGATTAAAATCATTGTCTTGTTAAAGAAATCAAGCCTAATTTTTTCAAATTGTTTTTGAATATGTTGAAACAATCTATTTCATTCATAGCACTTTGTATGAAAATCAGTCTTCTACCAAGCATTCCCACGCTATTACCAAAACTTTACCAAGCTTCACAGTGAATATATAATATTTTCTGAAAATCGTATATAGTTTTGCATTTTTAATGATTTTTTTTCTGACCATATACATGAAATTTTTTTTCATCGCTTAATATGACATTGTCCCAAAAAGAAATATTTTTGGTTTTATATTTTTCACATAATCAAGAAGTCATTTCTAAATCACTGTTGTTATAAATGACTTCTTTAAGTTAAATCTAGCACAGAAACGAGCAGCGCCGGATAAAAGGGCGGGCGAACCGGGCGCTGCCTGGGGCACCGAATTTCGAGGGGCGCTGATATATAAATAAAATATTTTTTACATTCATTATTTTTTAAATTAAATAAATTAAAATTGATTAATTTTTTAGCAAGCAATAAACTGTTTTCTCTTTAATACCAAATAAATGTCACAACGCTAATTATTTTAGTACAGAAAACTTTTCTATATTCAGAGTTCATAATACCTTAAACAAAATTAATAAACAAAAACATAAATTGACTAATAAAAATAATGAAACCTAAAGCTATGTTTGCATTTGTCAAATATTTGACGAAAAAAAAAGTAACTACTATTTTATAGAAACATTTTATGATTTTGATTTTTTTAATAAATAATAAAAAAGCAAGAATGTCTATAAAAGATATAGTTTCAAGAAATTTAACAAGTTCTAATAAGTACTTTTGCAATTAAACGAGGAAAATTTAAGCGAAATATGGGAAAAAATATGTAAGATAATTAGGCAAAAGGTTTTTAGATATGGTATTATAGAATGATACGAAAAAACGGTGATTTAGAAATTGTGGCAAATATATGGCAAGTAAGTGCGAGGCAATTAAGCGGGTTGTACTGTATTATTTTTCTTACTTTGAAGTGCCAATTGTAGAAAAACAACAACAATTGGAAGAAAGACATGCAACTAAATATCCCTTTTTTTGTTGGTAATCCTTTTTTTTATTAACTGCCTTAAGCCTATTCATGGTTTTTATTGTATGTGCATATGTATGTGTGCACATGCGAAATAGAAATCAACATCGGCGTACATAAATAACATAGTTAGAAGATTCCAATTTTTTCTTGCCATCATTGACAACGAAGACAGCATTGCAATGTTTTTAAAGCTCTTGGCGCATTCAAAATCAATACTTCCTTAAACATACACCTGTCGAAAGCATACAGCACTGGCTCCGACGGTAATTGCCCGCCTATAGGAGATTTAATTAACTTTTATTGTTTTTACGTTACATAAATAATATACATTGTTTAGCTCTTTATATTGACCTTAGCAAAGCCTTTGACACTCTCAGGCATAGTAATTTGTTACAAATGGTGGAGAAATGTGCTATCGGAGGGAATTCTCTGACATGGCTTACAAGCTACCTAAATTGTAGATCTTACAGGGTTAGAATAAATAACAACCTGTGCGATGAAGAGACCATAGACTATGGAGTACCCCAAGGTTCAAAACAGGGACCAATACTTTATTAAATATATGCTAACATAGCAGCAACACAACTTATGTATATGCAGACGATACTGCAATAATCGTTTCAAGTAAAATATTAATGATGCCACACAGATTATGCAAAGACAACTTGATTCAGCAACCAAACGGTGTCATGATAATCGATTTGTCATAAACGCTCCAAAAACGAAGCTAATGCATATCAAACCTCGTCATCTGCCTACCGTAACAGTGAGCAGTAAATTTTACAATTATGATTGTCTTTATGAAAAAGCACAACAACGCAACAGAAGAAGCAGATAGAGTTAGTTGAAACTTATAAATATTTGGGAATTTATGTCGATCAAAATTTTAAATGGAAGGCTCACATAGAGATGCTGCGTAAAAAACTGCAAAACCGCATATGTACTAAACCACATAAGTTATTGTTCACCGTATAATGTGCTTAGGCAAGTATATATATCACTTGCCAAATCACATATGAGACATGGCATAATAGTATGGGCAGTTCACCACATTGTAAAATATTACAAAAAACACAAAATCGGTTTATCAAGATATTGAGGAAAAATTGCCGTTTGGAAAATTATACCAATGATTTTAATGTAAGTAATAACAATACAAAGAACTGCCTTTTCCAATAAAGGAAACGTAGCAGGTTACAATATGGCATATAATACAAATCAACATATTAACGCAGTTATTAACAACAATACGTCATCTAATAATACAACCAAGAGCCTTCCCAAACAGTTAAATCTATTAAACATAAACAGCATATACTGCATGACTTTAGTGAACGAATTTTGTAAGGATAATCATTTTCTAAAGCCTATGACCATTTTCACAACACACGACGTCGAGCTGAAGGAAGATTCAAGGTAAAGCGCTTCCATAGCGAATTTTATTTTAATAAAACAATGTATTATAGGATAACTTCAAATGGAGAACGTCTTCTACGTTCATGGTTATCTTATTCAAAAAGTGAAAATAAGGCATTTTTTATTTGTTGTAAATTATTTTACACAGATAAAGTCAAGTCGACGTTAGCAACAACAGGTCTTTCTAACTGGAAACATCTAAGTGAGTATTTAAGTAATTTTATTAAATGGTCTGAAAACAGAAAAGATTTGAAACAGAGAAAAGATTTCGTGCCTATACAGAAATTGATAAAAATATTCAATCAGCCATTGCTAAAGAACGAGAACACTGGAACTATGTATTAGAATGACTAATGAATATTGTGCTATATTTAGCAGAACACAACTTGGCTTTTCGTTGTTCATCCGATCAATTTTTCACTAAAAATAATGGATATTTCTTGGGATTGGTTGAACTTGTTAGTAAATATGACGTTACTTTGCATGAACATATTCGACGGATAATATTAAATGAAACACCAATTACTTATTTTAGTAAAACTATACAAAATGAGATAATCAAATTATTGTCACCTTCTGTTAGTGATGATATTTTGGACCGTGCACGCAAAGCGAAATATTTTAGTATTATTTTAGATTGTGATCCTGATATTAGCCATAAGAATCAACTTTTATTTACGTTACATTTTGTAGATATTAGTGACAGCGATTTAAAAATCAGGGAGCATTTTATAAGCTACCAAGAAATTGAAAAATCAACTGGCCACAATTTACTTCCTTTTTGGTATTGCACAACGTTTATACACATTTTTTCTGCTTTCGTAGGGCGATGGAAAATTGTAACCGACAACGTGCCTTTATCTTTAAAACCTTTATGCGAAACACGCTGGGAAAATCTATTTGATTGTATCAAACCTTGAGATTACAAATAATTGAAATAAACAATGGTCTTTTTCAAGTACACCCAAATTCGAAAGATGCTGGTGCACGACATGAAGTATTTATGTTATCAGAACAAATATGCGAATATTCATTTCTAGTAATAGCAGTTGTTTGGTATGATCTGTTGTCCAACATAAACACTGTTAGTAAAGGCTTACAGGCTAATTCAGTAGATTTAAATAATGCTGTTAACTTATTACAATCTTGCTCTAAATATCTGGAAAATTAACGTTCCAATGGTTTTGAAAAATGCTTGGTAGATACGAAAGAGCCAGCTGAATTAGTAAATACTGAACCGATCTTTATACAAAAACGCATCCGCCGTATAAAGAGCATGATTATTAAGCTATTGATGATGTTGTTGTTGTAAAAGTATTCAACATATTAGTAGATCAAATTAAGTCTTTTTTAGTTGAACGTTTTGAACAAACTAATATTTTTTTTTAATAATTGTGAATTTTTATGTAATTTAAAACACAATCTAAATTGTGAAGAATTACGCAAATGTTGTATGAATTTACATATGCTTTTAAAAGAACAACAAAAATCTGATATGGATGGTACTGAATTAATGACTGAAATTATATCTTTCAGAAACCAAATTCCTGAAAATGTTAACAGCTGTTTAGAGATTCGTAATTTTATAAAAATTAACGAGCTATATACAATTATATTAAATTTGTGGACAACTATAAGGATATTGCCCACAATTCCTGTAACCGTTGCAGCTTGCGAACGTAGTTTCAGTAAATTGAAACTTATTAAAACATATTTAAGATCACCGATGGTAATAGAAACAAAATTGCAAAAAATATAAATATGACCGAAAACATACAAAATATTGTAGATTTAAAAGGTAAAAAAATCATTTTTAAATTATTTTTATGAAACATATTTATTTTATTTATATTTACTTTATTTTATTTATATTTAATTTACATATTTAAATATCAAAAATTGGAATTACTACTTCTTAATAATATCTAGTTTGATTATGAAAAAAATTAATTTAAATAATAGAACTATTTTTTTAAATAAATAAATTTTTTACACTGATCTTCATTGTGTATTTTTGATTTTCTTTGTTGCCTTTTTTAAATATTTTTTAAATTGCACAATTTTGTTTTGAAAAAAAAAAATTTTTTTTTGCTGAAAACTCTAGATCCGGCCGATGAGAGTAATAAAATACAAAAAAGAATTTATTATATGATAACATCAAATGAATGCAGTACTCTTTTTGACGTCTAAAATATAAAGTACATTCCGTAACACAACTATAGTTATTGCAAAATTCTTTTGTAATTTTTTTAAGTTTTGTAAAGCCTAAGATAGTTTTAAAAAACACAATATGTTTAAATTTATCTTATTTCGATAATAATAATTCCCATAACATTTCATGAAGGAACACGCGGACTTCTCTCAGTCAATGTGATGTACAGGATTATATTTTTAGACTAATTAAAACATACATTAAACTATAGCACATGCAATAGTGAAGTCGAAAAAATTTCAGACGCTCTGGCCTCGAATTAAACCGATGACCTAATGATCGGTAAGCGGGTGTCGCACCAACCATACCACACCGGCAAAATTAAAACTAAATTGTAATAAATGGAGTTGTACACTTTAATCTGACGCTCACAGTAAATTTATTCTTGTTGTTTTGCTGTTACTGTAAAGTTTTTTTTATAACAATAGCTTGTAAGTCATTCTGTAGACTCTTTTGTTTGTCTGCTTTTTGTTTGGAAACAAATAGGATTGCAAGCAATTAATAAATTTTAATAACAGTGATTTTTAAATCTACCAAAACTCTATTTAGCCTACCATCCCGCCAAACGCAAAATTTTCTAAAATTTTTAAGAATTCTGCCAATAGCGGGAACACTTGTTGTAACCGTTAAATCCAGTGTTGCCAATTTTTTATAGTCAAAATCATTGTGGGGTTTAAGAGCCTTCTGGTTTTTCACTGCCCATGTGTCGAATAAGATTCGAACGTTTTGCATAAATTTGGCATTTACAATAAATGCATAAGGCTTTGCTTTTTTCTTCTATAATGGCCTAATCCATTTGTTGAATAAGGCATCAGACTCCCATGCCTTTCTGAATTTTTGTATATAATGTTCAACCTTAAAAAATTACATTAAATCAGTTTCGAAGAAAATAAGATTTACATTTTATCAATATTGTTAACAATTTTATAACTTTAACTTCTTTAAAAGCAAATTTGTTTCCTTATTTTTGTTTCTGCATATTTTTATTACAAAGTTACCTATAATAACTCTAAACGAAAAACCAAGAATGAAGAAATTAACTCACTTAAGAAAAATCCCCTAAAAAAATGCACAAGTTTTTCCACGCTAACCTAGCGCGTTAAAAAACGCTGAAGAACTGCAATGCAATTTCTGGATACTCGAAACGCGCTAAATATAGCGCCAAATGCGCTTAATTGGCAAAACTAGTTATATCTATCTAAGGGGATTAGGCAAAATAAACAATAAATTACATTGAATTCGACAGATGTAGCTTCAACAATAGAATGGACTTGGAAATTTTAAAAATTAAAATTTAATAAGATAAGTAAAATTCCACGCCTGTCTTCTGTTTCATGAACTTTAATAATAAATGATTTAATTCTTTTACAAAAGAAAACATTAAAGAGGGTGTTCAACCACCGGACACAAACATTGTGATATTTAATGACATGACATTGACGGATGATATCTGGAAAATTATAATTCTCTTAAATTATAACTGCATTTATGCGTTAAAAAAATAAATAAAAAAATAAAAAATAAAAAAAATATAATTTCATTCTTACATACTTCAGACACAGTTCAATAAACTGCTCATGAAAACTAAACTATATGAGCGAAAATATTAAAACGCAAAATTTTACATATTGATCTGTCATGTATGCACATATGATACAAATATATTTTTTTGTCAATAACCTATTGCAAACTGTTGTGAAAAAATACAAGTAATTAATAAAAAGCACTTATAAAAATTTAAAATTAAAATTTATTTTTAAATCTGTTTGTACAAAAACATAACACATAACAACATAAAAAGTACAGAGATTGAATATTTTACTTTTTAAAAAACCGGTTTTCGAATAGTTCGAAAAGTTACAATTTTTAATAACCCGATTTTCGGTTAAAAATTAATCTAATAACCAGTTCAGTTATTAAAATAAAATTCTCTTCAATTGTTATTGCTTTATCAAATAAAATTTTAACATTTTGTCTTATGTTGAAGTTTTTATCAAATAAGTATGCTTGTACAATATTTGGCTCTTTTATAACCTTAACACACATTTTGTCATCGATAACACAGCATGTTAATATTTCAACTAGTAATTCATTTTTAACAGCGTATTTTGTAAGAGTATTTTTTAGTCGGCGTCTTGGAACTATTTAGTGTAGAAATAAGCTTCCCTTGCTGCAAAATTACATTTTTTTTATTATTTTTTATTATTTATTAATTATTATTTATTAATTATTATTTATTATTATTTATTATTTACATATTTAAGGTGGTTAATAAGTCCTAGTGTCGAAAACTTTTTACTGCTTAGTATTTTAGGACACTTAATACATCTAGGCTTATCCTTCATATCGCGTTCGAAATATTTCCACACTTTTTTTTATTACACGTACAAAAAATACGTGTTCAAATTAACCGGTTATTTATCTTAAATTAACCGGTTATTTATCTTAAATTAACAGGTTATCTATCTTAAATTAACAGGTTATTTATCTTAAATTAACCGGTTTATTGGATATAATAGCGAAAAATATTTATAATTTATTCCTGGAGATACTATTCCTTTAAACTAACTGTATATACATGTTTGTATGCATATTAATTAGACTGGTCCTTATTTTCCAAGCTCAAATTTTTTTAATGGGAAACCTCTTAAAATGTTCTTTTTAGTAAAAAAAAGGTATTTTGCGAAAATTTGAAATCGATATCTCAATTTGAACACATGCCTCATTGATGTTGAACTTTTTACTTTTATATGACGTATCATATAGGTATAAAATTCAATAAAACTTGTTTTTTAAAACAAATTTAAAATTATCGAAATGAATTTTTTAATGAACTTTAAAAATGTGTTTTATAACATTAGCAGTTGGAAAGCTTTGCCAGAATATAATAACCATTTACAAAGTGGTGCTTCTAATAATATAAGAATTTTACATACAAGAATTTTGTATCTTTAAAACCAAATCATTTGAAGATGCTTGTTGAATTTTAAACTGCAATAAATTTCCTACAGGATCTTTATTTATATTTTTTGTAACAAATAGTTCAAACATACAATGCTTTATACGATACATACATTGTCAGCCGTTAATCGCAACAAGCATTAAAACTCTATACACTCTATATACTCTTGTACCCCAATTTTTGTTTTGTTTTATTCTTCCTTCTTATTTAGGGCATATTCAAATTTTTGTAAACCGTTTAGTTCAGTTGCTGTTGAACTTTACTATTATAAATAAGCAAATATATCGAACAAATGAATTATTAAAATTAAATTTTAAAGTCAAATAGAAGTTGTTCAAATTTCAATTTTTAATAGTAAAATATGGCAAAAAAAAAGCTTTTGTCTTCAAACACGGTCCTTTGAACCGGATAGATACACGTGGAGTATATCAAATCAATCATCAAACTTAACCATGCCAAAGAATGACTTTGTGGTGCAAACGCCAGCGTCTAATGGTGATGACGGCGGAGTAATTCATATTAAAGAATGTCAATGCAACGATTGTCTTCGTGAAGTAGTCAGAAAAATCTCAAGTTACAACACGTTTTCATCTCACTGGTTTGAGGTAAAACTTTCGTTATTAAAACGACAGTTAGAATAGATTCAGAGTCAGCTTAAATCCTTAAACGAATCGCAATTTGATCAGATATCATCGCTTTAATTTGAGGAAGGTTATTTCAGAATGAAGTCAGTGATTCTAGAACGTTTGTCTGTAGTTCGACAAAACTCAAATCAACCATTGATGAATAGCATACAATATCAACCCACGCTAATGCATCAGTCATCAAAGCCTAATCTTCCAACATTGCAACTTACAAAATTTAGTAGAAGCTACAGCGATTGGACCGAATTTTTCAATATGTTTCCTATGGTTTATCTCTTATATCTAAATTCCAATATTTGCGTTCCTGCTCAACCGACGGTGCAGCAATATTAATCTAATCTTTGGATATAACACCTGAAAATTACGACCAAGCTGTAGAAATTCTTAAAATAAAAAAAAATTAAATAAATAAATTAATAGTTTAGGCTCCCATAGAAAAAAAATTTACTATAAAGGAACACTCAAAACCAAATGTAAGTGAGGTAAGAAATTTAATAGATTTAGTTAATGCAAATCTTTGCGCCTTAAACTCGATCTTTTTTAAATTTCAAATTTCTGATGGAATAATCTTATATATGACACTTCAAGGCTCGACCATGAAACCTAAGCGAAATGGGAAGAAGAAACTTATCCAAATTAGAAAGAGCAATCCTCACTGCAATTGCTTTCACTTCCAACTCGGAAGGACCTTTCAAAAGAAGATGCAAAACTTTAGAAATTGTGTCTAGAACTTCATCATCAAAGAAAATAGTGTCGCATGGGCAGCTACTAAGTAATACCCATTTCTCGTCAACAACAGAAAGATCTCAGATGTCATCACACATTGCAACAAACCAAACAACATGCTGCAACAGCACCCACTCCCACAATGCTTTTCAATGTAGGAGATTTATTGAAATGTCCACATATGACAGATTTCGCTCCGTTAAAAAGTTCAAATTGTGTATAAATTGTCTGGGAGTCAACCACTTAGCTAATTCATGTCCATCACATAGTAAATGCCAACATTGCAAAGCAGCACACCACACACTATTGCACAGCGATCAAATGTCCCAATGTTCACCCACCACCAACAATCAGCACACAAATGAAGCAACATCTATGGAAACAGAGTCACGTGTTGTATTATAAACATTAGAAGAAAATAACCAGGTCATTTTGGGTACAGCCAGAGTGAAGTTACAAGCACCGAATAGAAGATCAATCATTGTACGTGCTCTATTAGACTCTGGATTGCATTTCCCAATTGTATTTCATCACAGATATAATTGCACATTACTTACGAGTTCAGCGTAACAAAGTAAATATAGATATAATAGATATTGCTGATAGAACATCTGATGCCTTCACTGATTGCCATATAATAATAAAATCATCTACAAATAATTATTCTACACCAATCACAGCAGTAATAGTTCCATCAATTACATCATACCAAACTCAAAAATTTAACATTGAAAGCCTCCAATATACCAGGTAATATTATTGATTAGCCGATAAATACTTTTTTATAAACCGAGACACATTGATTTACTTATCGGAGCCGGGTTATTTTACGAATTATTAATGGTTGGAAAATAAAAGCCAATATTTCAAAAAACCTCGTTACGCCGGATTGTTACAGGTGCAATCAAAAGAACAAAAAGAAAGAGAATTAAATAGCATAACAAAAATGACTTGAACTTACCTCAGCAAACATCTAATAACCAATCAACGAACAATGATAACTCAAAACACGTATCAGATGGGTTGCTTTCATTCGTTTGTTTACACAGTGCAATAAAACCATTATATACATCAATCAGCAATTCCGGCGAACCCTCAATAGCATATTAGAACGATTTTGGAAAATTGAGCGAACAATTTGCGACAACATTCGTACAGCAAAAGAACAAGAATACGAAAGTTTTTTGAAGAAACTAACACCGGATGTCCTGGAACAAACAAATTTATTGGGAGACTTACATTTAAAATAGACTCACAGGAACTTGGAAATAGATTTTATTCACTGGAGAAAAGATGGTGTTCCAATGAAGTTATTCGAAATCAATATTCTTATTTTATTAATGAATACATCTCTATTCATCATATGGTAAAGGCCGAATCTGATATTAATTCAAAATATAGCTCGACAACAAAATTACGTGTTGTCTTCGGTGGCTCTTGTCCAACATACAATGAACTGTCGTGAAATAGTGTTTTACGTGTGGGACCTACTCTACAAGAGGACATTTTTTCAATACTGTTAAGATTTCGATTTCACAAGTGCTGTTTATCGAAAACGATGTCAATTGGCAAAGTGTTGATGGAGATACAGTCCTCGTGATATACTATCAACGTATTGTTACGTTTTTACCTTTTTAAAAACGTGCATTTTTGAGTTCGTAGATTTTAATCAAATTAAAATAAATCTTATGTTTGGTTTTTAATTAAAATCCTTTATTGAACACAGTTGTGTGCACCACTGCTTGTTACAGGCAATAACAATTTTCTATTCTCAATTACTCCGTCCGTTTACAATCTTTGCCAACAACAATTAATCGACAGATCTTTCTATTTAAAGATCTTCCAACCCGATCGTAGTTATAACTTAGGTTCGATCACAACCTTTTCAACCACAGGTTATCCACACTTAAATCTCTTTACTGAGTTAGCTCCAACTAAACTGGTTTTTTAATTAACGATTTACTTCACGAGTTTTCTCCTTATAAACTCTATTCACACAAACTGCACTCGCTGAGTTTACTTTAATAATTTACTTTTATGTGGACAATTTGATGACAGGCGAAAATAGCATTGATGAAGTGATCGAAATGAAATGTCAAGTTTTTGAACTGCTAAGAAACGGTGGCTTCCCGCTACGAAAATTTGCTGCCAACCGTGAAGGTATTTTAGCCGATGTTCCAGATTCTGAAAGGGAAGAAATCGTATTACCACAAAAGGACAATTTTAGTTATCTGACATGCCAACAAGATTTATCTCGTACTGTATTCACCAAAAGAAGAATTCTTGCTCAACAGCAAGTGTTTTTGATCCATTAAGATGCAAGCTGCTATTGCAACGAAATTGGTCGTTAAAGCTAAACTGGGATGAGTCAGTACTTCAAAACATATGGACAAGGTGGGTTGAAATACAAAATCAACTAAAAGTTATCACAAAAATGCAACTACCCAGGTATGTTAAATTTAACAACTATACTAATATTAACGCAATTGCATATTCAAGTTCGAAAGCTTATGATGCTTGTGTACATGCTGTGACTTTTGAATAATCTCCTTCTCTTTTATGTTCCAAATCACGTGTTGCTCCTCTAAAGCCTACGAGCCTTCTCAGACTCGAACTGTGTACAGCTTTATTGCTAACTAAACTTTTGAAGTCGATACTTAAAACATTACCAGAACAATCAGAAAATAATATACTGTTCGGGATTCAAACATTACGTTACATTGGATATCTGGAGATTCATCACGCTGGAAACCCTCTGTTAAGCATCGATTTGAGAAAATTTAGTAAAATATTACATTTAGGGCGGCGTATATTCTTTCCCTAATTTCTTCGAGAAATAAAAAAAACCAGTGTGTTTTCCTCTATTACAATTGAAGAGCTCCTTGCTTTATTGATAGTTTTCTTATAACTGAACTTATGACTACAAATTTCGACAAATCTTATGATTCAACTTAAAAGATACAAAATCAGCAACTGTATTCCAGTACATGTAAATATATAAAACTGCCGCATTCGAGGCGAATTTAGTTCGTATGGAACGAAAAACTCCTTAATTAAGATAGAAGGGGAAATAAACCAATTATATAATCATACATTTTCATATATAAAAGATAAAAGCAAGATATTAAAAAATAGCAAGATATAAAAAAAAACTATTGTTGAATGGTACATATTCCATCCCACTTAAATCCAACCGATATATTATCACGTGGCTCAAACATTGACACCCTTATACCTAAACTATGGTTTTGTGGGCCTGAATTTTTGTTAGCCAGTAATTTCGAATACCTATCCTGATGATGTTTGCCTTTAAGTACGAAAAACTGCATTACAATAAGAGTAGGCCTGCATCTTGATAATTCAAAATTACCATTCTCAGTAAAGCCTCCCATTGTGTTACCATCATCGCATTAATTTGTGCACACAATAATTCAATATTATCATCGTAAAAATTTTCATGCTGGGGTACAAACGTTATATAACATCATTCGTGAAACTCTATGGGTAATAAAAGGCAAGCAAACAATCAGACAAGTAATTCGCAATTGTCTCTTTTGTTATAGGTTTCGCCCTATAGCTGAACACTAAATAATGGGAGCATTAGCAGCAGATCGAGTGAGGCAATTCTATCCATTTGCAGTGTCTGGTATGGACTACTGTGGTCCTTTTTACATTACACAACAAATACGTGGACGACCAGGACTGAAGGTGTATCTGGCGGTGTTTATTTGCTTCTCGGACATGGCAATACATCTTGAATTACTGCCTGACCTAACAACCAACGCACTCAACGCGGCTCTTAAACGATTTATAGCTAAAAGAGGGCAATCTTCAGCGATATACACGGATGTGCTACCAATTTCATAGGTGCTAATAAAGAGCTAAAATATATGTTAAAACACTTTTTATCTGAATAGCACAAAAAAATTGTATACGACAGTTGCATCGAATGGAAGTTCACACCACCACGCTCACCACACTTCGGTGGTTTATGAGAGAGCTCGGTCAAACAGGCAAAACACTATAATCAACGAGCCGTTGGTCACACCACATACTTACTTTTGACGAACTTCACACAGTGTGTTGCCAAACGGAAGCTATTATAAATAGCAGACCTTTAACTACGATTTCTAGGAACCTGAATGATTTACGTCCACTTACACCAGCACAAGTTCTAATAGTCCGCCCATTATTACGATTTTGGAGCCATCGATGTCGAATGTTAATCCTGCATTCATTTCATATTCTGCGGTGGACTCATCAAGAATATAAGGATCGCTGGCGCAATGATTATCTAAAAACTTTACAACAAAGAACCAAATGGGCCACAATACAACGCAATCTCTAGAATAACGACCTCGTTTTGATTAAAGAAGAATCAAATACATCCTCTTATGTGGCCAATTGATCGGGTTTTGGAAACATATTCAGGAAATGATAGTCAAGTTAGAGTAGCAGTGGTAAAGACGGCTGACGGTGTATTTAAGAAATATATAAATAAAAGAAAAATATAATAAAATAAATAATATAAAAGAACAGTAATGAAACTCTGTAAACTTCCTCTAGAGACAGTATTTGAAGATAATGTTGGAAACAATGTTTCCAAGGTGGGGAGAATGTTGAATTTTAAAGTGTAATAAATTTCCTACAGGGAATAAAATACATATGCTCTGTATGGATCTAGCATCAATTGTTGTTGTCAGCAGCTAATCGCGACAAGCATTAAAACTCTATACATAAAAAAGCGTAGCTTGTGACCAAAGTTATTTTTTTGTTTTATGCTTCCTTTTTATTTAAAGCAAATTAAAATTTTTGTGAATCGTTTAGTTCAGTTGCTGTTAAACTCTACTATCATATATAATCAAATGTATTGAACAAATGAATTAATAAAATTGAATTTTAAAGTTGTTCAAATTTTAATTTTTAATAGTAAAATAGGGCAAAAAAAAACTTTTGTCCTGAAACAATGCTTTTACATTCTCGTTATAAATACATACTTATTTTAAGAATTCCTTATTTTTTATGTTTTATCTTTTTACTAATGCAGCGTTAATAGCTCATTATTTATGATTAAACAATGTTTTTAAATATACATTTCCTTGTAACCAAAAGTAGTATTTCATGGTTAATGAAAAAAGAAAATTAACTCTTGAGTTGTACATGAAAACCAATTCAAATACTGTCCCATCAGGGAAATATTTGCAGCAATATTGTTTGCTCTTATTTGCACAAATTTTGTCAGTAATAACCACAATTTTGTTTTTTGGTAACACTACGCGCATTTATTTGCCCATTTCTGTTAAGTTAAAAAGCGTCAAACAAAAGTACGGCAAAACATGTCTCCATGCTGACACGAAATTTTTTTCATTAAACTGTAAAAAAAATATTTGCATACATTTTATAAAAGTTCACAATCGAGAATAAATATTTTCCAGTTTTGTGTTGTTGACCTAAGATTTCAAACAAAAGGAGAAGTAAGATGACAAAAATGACTATCGATTAAGAAGTGGATTCAACGCAGTAAAGAGAAAAGATGTACAGAATTTTTTTAAATCACTACAATATAAATTACAAATTTATTTTAAACAGCTGTTTATGATTTTTTAATAACAAGAACAACAGTAGTTTTTTGTATTTTTATTTGAACCAGTTCGAATATGTCAATGACAGCTGAAGAAAAATAGGGTCGTCAGGCCTTCTGTTTTATTAGTACATGCACTGCGTTCTCCATAGATATAAAATATATTTCAAAGCAAGCTGGTAAAATACTATATGGTATTTATCATATTTTTGGAATTAACATTAATAATTCTTTAGAAACTAAAGAAGCTGGTTATTTAAAATTAGATAACATAACAAGTGTATTTGTAGTGTTAGAAGTTATCCAGATTTAATAGATCTTAGTTGTTTGTGTCATGTTTTTTACAGAGTATTTAATATTGTATAAGATTATGAAAATATGACCCTGAAAACATTCAAATTGAATGAATTGAATTATGAATTTAACTTTACAAAGAAATACAAGCTTTTATGAATATAAACAGCGTTGTCAACTCAGTGCTTTTAGCACAGTTCTTAGTGCTTTTTTAAATTCTCGACGCGAAAAATATTCGAGTTAGTGCTTTTTTGGTGACACCGAGTAATTTTTTCAATTGGCAGTATCTACATAAAGAGTAAATAAATTTAAATACAACAGTATACAAATTGTGTCTTGCATAAAAGTGCAACAGTGTTAATAACATTCCTTGCAACTTTGTAATATCTTGACGCCAAATTTTAAAGCGTCTTTTGCAAGTTATTCTGTGTTTTGCAAGTGAACGAGTGTTTTAAAAAAGTGTTCTAGAAGTGTTTAAAATCGTATAAGTGGCAAATTATAAATTTAAAAAAATTTTCTTTTTGTATCCCAATATAGGAAACAGTATTAAATTACAAAAGTTGAATAGTGGAAGTTGAGTTGGTCTAAGAGATTTAAGTGCCAATATACATTATTGGCAAAAAAGAGCCCAGGATGGGATAGAAACTTCTTTACGTGGTAAGTCTTGATTTCTGAATTTTAGTAACAGTTTTAAAAATTTTATCAAGATGGTGGTATTGCCTGTTCTGAAGACTTTTTATTTAAATTATGTTTATTAATTGTCAATGGTTTTATTAAGCTTACACTTAATCCTGTTTTCACAATATAATTTGGACGCTATCATTTGGAATGTAAATGCAATCTACAATCAGGATCAGGTGTATTTAATTACAAATGTTTTAAATCTGTGGTTATATGAAAGGGAAGCTTAAGAAGACATAAGCGCATAATTAATATATAGTAAAGTGTTAATATATATCCAATTTTGTTTTACCGGTCTATTTTTACACCAATTAAGAACAACTAAAAGTAACATTTAAGGAAAAATGAAGTTAGATAAGTTCTAATGTGTGAAGAAAATTTGTTGAATGCGTCCCAAGGAGACTGTAGGCTTTGAAAATAATTGCATATTTTTATAAGTAGATATAAGAGTCTGCCCGACTTTCAATGTGAGCTCTAATTTGGTTTGTTTTATAAAATTTTATTTTACAGATAGAAATATCTTTTCTGTTTTTCTTTATTGCTTAATTAGTGCTTTATTAAATGTAATTAAAAAAAAGTAATTTACATTTGTTCCTTTAATGTGCATTTAAAGTTTTTGTAATGAGTTGCCCGATTTTCAATGTATATCTATACATAATGGGAAATTACACAAATTTCAACATATCTGAAGGCTTAATTTTTCGGCTTAAGCTGTTCTTTTATACCGACACAGAAATATTTATATATCAAAAATACCACCGAAATTATTTTTCTTAAATCGTATCATTTGTAAAAAAATTTTAAGTAGATTGAGAATCGTTTTTAACTTAAATGAATAACGAATAAATAAATATATAAATAAAATTTGAGAAATCTAAAGTGAAGTGAAAGGACTGTATTCGACGCTCTCCAAATCAAAGAAAAGCTGAATGTATTTATGTAAGTGCGATGTGATTTCTACGTATGCAGATTTAATTCGGCATGTTGCAACAAAAGAACACATCATAGCTATTACAGTATATTTCGTTTATAAGCCACACCGCCTATAGTGGAATTAGCAATATATTCCGAAAAAGGTTCACTTTCTGTCATCTATTAGTGAAATTCATACAAAATATTCGCTATTCAATCCATTACCAATATAGTCAATTTTGCGTTATACGCCATCTATATGTGAGGCAAAAAAAATTAAATATGTGCGAAGATTCTCACATATAGTCCAATTGATAAATTTTAGTACATAATATGCAACCCAGTATTATTCTGACACTTTAATACAAAAATCAAGTGATTTCCCTTTTAATGTTGTGCAATTAAACAAACTGACTTATTTGAGTAAAATTGTATGCACAAGTTGTTTCCAAAATGGGTAAAGAGAGAATTAATTTAACAGTGAAAGAAAAACTAAATTTATTAAATGATTTTAAGTGCAATTCATTAACACATACAGAATTATGCGCTAAATATAAAATTGAGTTATCGACTGTATACAAAATAATAAAGAATGAAACAAAAACTCGTCAGAGGAAAGGAGTCCACCACAATATTGAAAGAGCTTTGACAACTTGATATAACGAAATGCGTAGCCAAAACGCTGTCATACCCAGTCTTATTCTTTTAAACAAAGCAAAAGAGTTTGCTATAAAATTGGATGAAGAGTTTGAACCAAACACCAGTTGGTTATATCAATGGTGCAAAAGAAATAACATACGTTTTGGAAAAATTCAGGGAGAATCCAAAGCAAATGACGAGGTGACCGCCATAGATTTTAAAAATATGATTTTACCACACCTTATCGAAAAATGCACTCCCGATTGCATTTTTACCGCGGACGAAAGTGGCTTGTACTACAAAGCACTACCTAATACAACTTGGAAATCTTAAAAAGCTCGCCTAGCTTTATTATTTGTATGTAACTCCGACGGTTCCTACAAAAAGGTTTTTTGTATAGGAAAACCGCAAAAACCCAGATGCTTCAAAAATAAAAACATACCGGTGACCTATTTTTCAAATACAAAAAGCTGGATGACAGTTTTTACCTGGAATGAAATACTTGCCATACTTGATAATGAAATGATCAAAAGAAACAAAAAAATCGAACTTTTCATTGATAATGCGTCTTGCCAAAAAGTGACCATTACTTTGGCAAATATAAAAGTTGAGTTTCTTCCACCTAACACAACTGCTATAATACAACCATTAGATCAAGGAATCATCCATGACTTTAAACAGCATTATAGACAGATTATAGTAGAGAAACAACTTTGTGCGATAGAAAATAGGGAAAACAGTACCAGAATACATTAAAGCCATTACTTTATTGAACGCATTGCATTTTGTTAAAAGAGCGTGGTGGCTGGTTAGGCCAGAAACAATTGCAAATTGCTTTAAAAAGGTATTTAATTAGATTTTTTATGTTTAGAAAAAATTTCATTTTGTTCAAACGTATTTTGTTAAGGATTAGACTTAAACAAGATAAAAAATCTTTAAATTACATATATGAATGTGTTTTTGTACATTAGGCCGGCTTTACGAGCTGTGATTACCAATGTGAGAATGAAATCAATGATGACTGTATTGCCGAAACTAAGAGAATTTTGAAACACCGTATATAGACTCAAATGAGGAAAAATTCGAAGAAGCCAATACAATTTCTCCTTCAAATGCTGAAGTATTGCAATCGGCAAATATTTTAAGAGCATAAACATATTTGAAAAGATAGAGGACAAAGTTCTTAAAAATTCAGTAAAATTAAATCAGTCAAAAATAACAAATTTCTTTAAATAATATAAGAAAACTTACATACACACTATAAGTATGTATGTATGTGTAAATGTATACATGCAACAAGTATGAAGATATGTATCTAGTTAAATGCTTTCAGACAGATTTCAGTAAATAAAATTCTATTATCAAATGAAGAAAAAAATTTTTTTTTTTGTTTTTGTTATGTAAATATTGGCATTTTGTTATATTTTTTATATAGTCAAAAAGAAAATTGTATACGAATTCACCTAAAAGAAAATATTGCCTTATAGAAAAATTGTGCTTATAGTCCAAATGGCGCTATAGTCCAAAATTTGTTTGCAAATTTGACCGTGGATTATAAGCGAATTATACTATAGTTCATTTAGTGACAAGCGGCATCAGCAGCCAAAATTAAATTTTCAAGCTTTACCCCAAAGAAGAGACGAAAAACAAAGAGCAGAAGGAGAGCGAGCACTTTTTATAGCATCGTATTGTTTCTTTCGTAGTATTGACCATTTATCCAATAAGGTATTTGTGGATAGCAAAGCAAGTGGCTTTTCACTGCTCAAAACTAAATGCACTTGCATAATTAACAATATTTTGGCACCATACTACTTAAAAAACTGTTAAAAGATATCGGTTAATCGCAATATAGTATAATAATTGACGATTCAACAGACATTTCGGTTATGAAATTTTGGGTATAATAATACGATATTACAGTGAAGAAAAAACAAAAATTTAAACCACATTCTTGGCATTAACGGATGTTTTTTCTGCGACATCTGATGGTATAGTTGAAGGCATGATCCAATAAAAAGTTGAGCTCATTTTAACTTTGAATACAACACTGTGTCAATGCTTTACTCTGCCGTCACAAAAATGCAACGCTGTGGTAAACAAAAATAATGATCTGTCAAAAAAATTTAGAGTAATGTAATCACATTCAATTTGCAATAAACGTCAAACTAAAAGAGAAAAACAGCTTTTTGACATTAGAGTACAGACAGTTATGTATTAGCTGTTATTATTTTGGTAAAATGAGACCACCTTCTAATTGCATCTTGTTTGAAGGCATTGAAAGAATGTTAACTCTATTTAAAATGCAAATTACAAATTTGATCGGTGCTGCCACCGATAATACTGCTGTTATGACAGGGGTGGTCTTAATAAGATATGTTTGTCATTCACAGCAACTAACAGTCGTATCAGTATCCAAAACTTTACCTGATCACTTGCAATATCTTTAAAGAGAGACTCATAATTAGTTTTCCCAATCCGCTGTAAGGCAAAAAACTTACGAACGAATATATCAGTTGATAAACACTGATAAAAAATATCCAAAAAGTGCCAAGAATTGCACAAACACGTTGGCTTTCTATAGAGAAATCCGTTAATGCTATTTTAAAAATGTGGCTTGAATTATATACTTTATTTAAAACACTACCAGTATCTCAACAATGTGTTGTCATCTTAAAGAAATATACAATGATGACAAAAATTACATTTATCTGATATTTTTATCAGATATTCTTAAGGCTGTTCAACGTGTAAATCAGGCTAATATTGACTGACAGTAACTACAACGTTTTATTAAGCCATATTAATATTTCTTCAGAAACAGTATATTTTATGTGTTATAGACAGTGTTCTCAGAAGAAAAATTGTCACTTAAAAAAAAATTTTAATTTTAGAAAAAAAATCTTCATTTTTTAATACAGTAAAAAATGTTATTTATTAACAAAAAAATAATAATAATAATAATGTCATACATAAGTACCAGCGTTGTCAACTCAGTGCTTTTAGCACTATGCTTTTTAAAATTTTTGACCTGAAAATGTTTTGAGTTAGTGCTTAGTGCTTTTTTGTTTCTAATTTTAGTGCTTTTTTTACAGAAAAGTAATAACATAGTAAAAATGTTTAGGCTGTACAAACGAATTAAAAATGCTAATTTATTCCGTAGATTTAAATCCTCATTTCAGCCTTTTAAAGTACGGTGAATTTAAGCATTTTATATATATAGGTGATATAACGTCGTCAATCCTCATAAAAATTTTTAAAAATGAAGTATCGTTTTATTCATAACAAAAATAGCGGGATTTTCATATAGAATATCGTGTACATATATTCCTAAACTTGGAAAATTTGGAATGAATCGAACAAAACATATGTTTGCTTGATAAATATAGACAGATTCCTTAAGTTAATTTATGTAAAGTTTAGACCTATAAATAGATCTGTTTCTCTTCTTTCAAAATCCTTCAAGATTTTCAAAATCTGTTATCATTTAGCTAAGCTATTAGCTTATATCTGCATGAAGGTAGGAAAAGTCAGTTTTTTACCCGTAACTTAAGATTTGGAGCTGTTACGAAGATTCCAAAACATGATTTTTGTTGTATTCGATAACATTAAATATATATATATATTATTATTTTCCAGGTATTTCTATTTCATTCCGTGGCATAGTTTTTGTCTTGTCGAATTTTTTTTGACGCGTAAAAAATAGAGTAAATTTCGTTTTTGTTGCATAACTTTAGTTGTTGTAAGTATTTTGTTGTTTTTTATGGATTTTGTAAAGCGTTAAATACATTCTTTAAAAAACATAAGATATTTAAATTCATTTTAAAGGGCTGAAATAAAGACTTTATTATAAAGAATAAGGTTGTAGAGTTTCTTTTGACGTTCACAGTATGTTAATATCGATTAGCAAAAAGACAAACTATTTCTAAATTTTGGTTTCTAATTTAAAAGTTTACAGAATCGATTTGCAAAATCGTACTATATGCCTCTATTAGTACAGAATTCAGCTTGCCCTGCATATCGTTGAAAGACAAGTGTCTTTGGAGTTCTCAAGGTTTAACAGCCTTGTTTTAAGTTTAGGTTATTTTGACTTTTAGCGTCTTTGTAACACACATTCAAAGGGAACACTGAGTTGGAAGTTGGCACAGCTTTGTCTAATGCCAACATAATACTGATTGTACATTAATTTTGTACAGCGATCCACAATGTTGACGATTTTCCTAGGACTTCTC
The DNA here is from genome assembly GCA_023159175.1 of Wohlfahrtia magnifica. Lineage (NCBI taxonomy): Eukaryota > Metazoa > Arthropoda > Insecta > Diptera > Sarcophagidae > Wohlfahrtia > Wohlfahrtia magnifica. Next base: position 312,631 of record JAKWBJ010000032.1, on the reverse strand, counting down.
GGTGTCAAAAGCCTTTTCGAAATGTATAAGATCAATATTAATTAATGAACGCTTCTCAGCGGTCTGATCTGCTTTTTTATGTATCACTATTCATTACGTAGCAATATGCAGGTGTACGCATTTTTCAAACTTAAAAATAGGTAAAATTGCATGTCTTGAGAACGGTAATAGTGGTCTAAATGACTTCATTTCAAATACAAATTATCAGTCAAAAAGTAGCAATGGTTAACAGCACCCAATTTTTGTATCAAATACATACATACCTAACTTCAATAGGTACAAATTAAACGATTATATATACATCGACTTAGTTACTGTTATGTTTGAATTATTATTAAAAAGAACGGAAAATGTAAAAAAGGTTGAATTTATCACACTTTTATTAAAATGAAATAAAAATCTCTAACTTAAAAAAAAAGTTAATTATTAGTGCTTTTATTTAAAAATTACGTGATTTTTCTCGACTTTTTGAAATTTAAAAGTTGACAACTCTGATGAGTACCTAAAAATTAACAAAAGCAAATACAGTTTAATTCAAACAATTAAAAAAACTAATATTTGTTCAATATAGAGATCAAATCATGGTGAAATTATATAGGGTCCGCCATCTAACGTTTTTTTTTTTCAACTAGTGCTTATTTCGTGAATGGTAACATTTAGCTCATGTCTGATTTGAGAGATAATTAGGGGGTACAGAAAACTCGCACGGATACATTGAAAAGCCGATACACGCAAGACGAGTCACTTTTTGGTGCGGAGTTTGGTCCAGAGGCATAACAAGGCCATTTTTCTTCGAAAATAAGCAAGGAGTCAACAGCCGAAGCTAAACTCGATGTTTTGCGCCCTGTTTTTGAAAATCGCATTATCAGCCGCAGAGCTGATGTCGTTTGTCCACCTCGGAGCTGCGATTTGACTATTATTGGACTATTATTTGTGGGGTGCCGTCAAAGATAAGTGTTACGCCAACAAGCCAGACACAATTGACGCTTTAAAGGACAATATTCGTGAAGCCATTGGTGAAATACAGCTGCACACAATCGATAATGTGCTTAAAAATTGGACTGATCGTGTAGGCTACTGCATGGCCAGCGAGACAGCCATTTGAATGAAATTATTTTCCATTATTAACTGGAAGGACTGTACTTTCAAATAAAAAAAAAATTTGAGAAAATATTCAGTAGTTTTTTTATAGCATTTAAAAATAAAAAATAAAAATTTGGCGAACCCTTTATAAGGTTGAGCTGTTGGTCCGCTTGATTATTATTATTTTTTTTTGTTTATTCATATCTGTCAAAAGTTTTTCTTGCACACCAAAAACTTACTAAATAGAACAAGCCAAAGATATCGTTAAACAATGGTATATCTTATTGCAAAAAAAAAAAAATACTTCAAAACGCGTTAAAAAGTAATATATTTATAAATATGTCTAAATATTTAAAGTTTATAATTAAAAAACGTCCAGAAAACGAAATATTTTTAAATTTTAATTTTAAATATATAAATAAAATATTTCTAATTTACAAATATTGATTGTATACAACTTTTGTTTACGTTTTACTATTGAAATTTGCAATACAATATACAAAAAATATTGCCTCTTGTTGTTGTACAAAAAATAGTTGTTGTACAGGCAACCTCACCTTATCTACTTTCATCATGGATGAAATATACATACATATGGTTGGTTTTAAACCAAAACATTAAAATTATTAAAATTCTATCACTTATTAAAACCAATCTTTTAGTAATTAAATTAATAATAATAATAAGTAAATTAATGATTTTTGTACAATATTGAGACCAAATGTACATTCATATCTAATTCTGGTTTTAAACAAACACTTTAAAATTATGGCACGACTTATTTTATAAAAGATTTAAAAATTCTATCAGTCATTAAAAGAAGTTTATACATATTTACTTATAATACCGTGATGGTTTTAGATGTTTTAAAAGTGTAAAGTCTATTTTTAAACTATAGTATGAAAATTTGCTCACTAACAAATAATCTTGAGTATATAAAATACCCTCCAATGTCATATTGTCGAATCTGTTCCTGTATTTTGTTTTGTTAAGATTAAGTTTTGAAAAATCCTTTCGATATTAGCTGATGAACTAGCTAGATAAAAAGCGCGAAACTAAGGTTGTTTTTTAAGAGATCTTTATTGCAATAAACAGGCAGTGACGCATTTTTAAGTATGTTATACGTTATTATTTTATAAAGCTTGCAACAATAAAAGACATATGCATGTGAGCTAATAAGTACTCTTAATAAATTTCAACAGGTAGTGTGACGAATTTTATTCTTTAAAAAGATCTTATTTTATGGAAAAAGATCTTCAGGTCTTATTTTGGTTAAAAAATCTTGAAAAATAAATAAATTCTTCATTCTAGCAACACTGGTTATAGGTTTGGAGAACCATGTCAATTAAATAATATTAGCCTTGAAGTAAGAAGAAAAGTATCAAACCATGCAATAAATTCGTAAAAAAATTAGTTGAAGAGATACGGCCCAGGTTACCTGAAAATTTTAACATTTTAAGCAAAATAAATACCATTAATTTGAAAAATGTTTTATCTCACTTTAAAAATTATATTATCCCAATAGCTATCCAATTTAAACCGATGCTGAAATTTTATCTCATGTAGAAAAAGGATGGCGAAAGTTTCACCTTATGCAGTGATATAATATTGAGTGCACTTTAGACTTTTGGAATGAGGTTAGAGTTGTAGTTGAAGTTAGTTGTAGAGATGCTGCTGATCTTAATCCATTTGAGGAGCTATCCAGTTTTCAGTGAGATGAACTTATACAAATCTTAAATTTGTAACCGATTGTCTATATCTAATATTATCAATGCCTTACTTCACATAAAAAATGGAAAACTCTTGCTGTGAAGCATACCAACTACCTGATAAAGTAAACATTCATATAAGTAGCAAAGATGTATATAAAACATCTGAGTTTGAAATTAAATCTGTTTTATGGCCAGATGAAAGTGATGATGAGGACGCTATAAGCATTACTGATTTGTATTAATTGCATAACTTAAAATGTTGAAATTAACCAAATATTTGTATACTGATTTTGTTACTGTTTTGTTCATTACAAGTGCATTTTGAATTATTACAAGTGCAGTAGATATTGGATATTGTCACAAAATTGTTTTTCTTGTAAGTAATTATTGTTTATAAGAAATAACTTTCTCACAAAGAAATAACTTTCTTATAAACATATGTGTACATAATATGTGGGGATATAAGAAAATTTGTTCTTTAATATAAAAAAATTAATACTTTGTACATATGTAGTATTTCTATATAAAAAGAAACAACAATAGCAAATAATTAATAATTTCTATATGTCACCTTCTATCGCTATTATCTGTCCGCGGACTAAATTTTTCCAATACTTTTTGCATATTCAGTGCTGCTAAAAAAAGTTTTCCATGTAAAATCTCTCATATTATTTATTGTTTTTGCTACTTGGGAACAGTTTATTAAATCGGATTTTCTACATATATTTGTGTGATTTTCTCTGATCCAAATTATTATATCCCATAACTATTGTACTAATTTTTTATTAGCCATAAAAACTGAAAATGAAAAAATTTCAGCTTTTAATAAAATGACATAAAAAACGTAATACTAAAAAATATATGCATATATAAAAGTGAAGCTAAAAAATTTAGAATTTAATGCTTTAGTATGTATTAAACACATTATTATTTTTATATTAAAAAAATTTATATCAATTTATTTAATGTTATGTGTGAATTATTATTATTTTCTATTTTTCTTAATTTGTTGTCAATAGTTTTATTTAGTTTACACCTAATCCTTATTTTGCTTGATTTTTTGCACGGTATTTTTTTGGCCGGTTCGGCTGACTGTTTTTCTTTTTTAATGTAGTGCAGTGATTCTTCATTGTCAATAGTTTTATTTAGTTTACACGCAATCCTGATTTTGCATGTTTTTTGCACGATATTGTTCGAAACGTAACTAAAATATACAAACAGGCTCAGGTGTATTTTATTATAAAATTCAAACGTTTTTTATTTTACATCTAATCCCGTATTTATGCCATTTTTTGCACAATATCGATTATAATTTATCCATAGTCAAAGAATTGGATTGGGTATAATTTATTTAAAATATAATTTATAGTAATTTTTTTTACATTCAAAAATCAAAAATAGCAACAAATATATGTTTTTTTTTTTTGTTAAGAAGTTAGTTGTTGTACAGGTAACACTTCCTTTTTCAATGTGCCTTGACTGGAGCCATCTGTAGTTTGTTATTGCTTTATTTGGAAAAAGGGTTATGTCACATAGATTTCATTAGACACTTGTATCGAAGAGCGTTTTTAAGTGAAGGATATTAAATTCGAAAAGCTGAGTGTATGCAATTCAAGTTTTGATGCTTTATTTTATTATTTTCCCTATGTATCCAAGATGTTTTCAATTAAAAATATTGAAATTAATATTCTTATCGATGAGTATACATATCAGAACTTTTACCGAATCAGTTCAAAAAAAATGGAAGTTTAAAGAGTTTTGAAATTCTAGAGCATTTAATAATTTTGGGAAAATATTGTTACGAATATAAGATTGGCGACCTCTGCGTTTATTACTTCGCTAAAATAAATAAACAAAAGCTGCAAGAACAACTATACATGTTGTTTATAAATAAAAATAAATAAAGTTAATAAAAATAACAAAAAGTTAATAAAAATAACAGCAACAACAAAAACTAATAGCAAAGAAAACAAGTAACAGACAATAAACAAGCAACATAAAATACTAAGAGCTGAAAGAGGTAGATGTTTACGTACGCATGGCTACAAACGAACTAAAAATATATTAAAAGAAAAAAATTGAATCTACCTGAAATATCGAGAGGTTCGAGAGCTTTCGATATATTGTGTACTCAGCCATATAAAGAGCACACCAATGCGAACAACGATCAGTTTAAGTAAAGTTAACTCAGCGAATGTGTTATCGGTGTGAAGATAGTTTATAAGGAGTAAACTCATGAAGCTAGTCGTGAAGTAAAGACCAGTTTAGTTGGAGCTAACTCGGTAAAGAGAGTTAAGTGTGGATAACCTCTGATTGAAAAGGTTGTGATCGAACCTAAGCTATAACTACGATCGGGTTGGAATATCTTTAGGTAGAAAGATCTGTCGAGCAATTGCTGTTATTTACACACTTGTAAACCGACAGAGTAATTAAGAATAGAAAATTGTTATTGCTTATAAAATGTTACAAACAGTGGTGCACAAAATTGTGTTGAATAAAGGATTTTAATTAAAAACTAAATACAAGATTTATTTTATTTTTTAATACGTTGATAGTATATGACGCCACAAGCTACCGTTTGCATTAAAAGCAGCTTTCTCCTTTTCCTTGTCTGCGATTTCTACCTGTCAATAGCCGCTTTGTAGATCCAATGTAGAGAACCACTTTGTTCCAACTAGCGTGTCGAGCGTATCGTCAATTCTTGGCAGCGGGTAGCTGTCCTTTTTAGTGACATCATTTAGCTTCCTGTAGTCTACGCAGAATCTTGTACTACCATCCTTCTTTTTGACTAAGACTACGAACACTCAGGCGTACTTCTTTAGCAACTTTTTGGCTTTATTTCTCTCTGAAGCTACTAGACTTGCTGCCTACTTATTTCTTTACTTTTTCGTTAAATACCTGTTGGTCCTTGGCTGATATATCGGCATGTTCCGGCAATCGTTCGCTGTTTATTACCGGTTCTACTGGAGCACATTGGTCTACCTCGGCGTTTTCGTAAATTAATTTTTCGTGGCCTGATAAATTGACCACTCTCACTGGGACTATTCTTTTTTATTAGATTTGACAAGGGCCTTTGCTGACAACAAGTCCAACTTAATTGCTGCTGGTTCTACTACCCACAAGCGGTTGTCCTCACGATCTCCCGCTATACGCGCCCATATCAATGACTCAGTCTGAGGTGGTAGGTTTTGTTGTTTTACAGCAACTAATCTTCTGTTGTGCACTTGATGTTGGTATCCCACGTCAAGAGGTATACATACACTACGCCAACACATTATCTGTTGCCACATATTTAAATTGATGCCATGGACTATCATAAAGCACCAATGATTGATGTTCGTTATAGTCAATTTTTCTGTAGACGGTGGCAGACTCTCTAGTAGCTATTCGTAGTCTGATATTATTGAGCCCCACATACTTTCCCTTTTCAATATTGGGTCTGATTATAGACTGCGTCGCACCGGTGTCTATAGTGAAGGTGTATTGTCTGGCATTAATGTACCTGCACGCTGTAAGGTTGCTGTTATTTTTTTGCATCACTGATATGGAGATTTTGGGGCCCTCGTTTGTGGAAGCTAGCTCTTGCCACTCAGTGCTAGCTCGTTTTAGTGTAACGGGGATTCTTTTGTTGTTTGATGGTGTTGGCCCTTTTATTTGCTTGTTTTAAAAGGATCTGGGCCTTTAGCGTGGCGATTTACAGTTTCTCTGGAAGTGGTCGCTCTTTCCACAGTTAATACATTTCAATTTGGATTTCTGCTCAGCTAGGAGCTGCCTTACCACCTTCTCTATTTTGTTGATCTCATCATCTTTCTCTGCCTCAACTTCTAGATTACGTATTTGGGTATTTGTGGCTTTGATATCGTAAGCTGTTGACGCAGGCTTCGGTCTTCAGATGATCTACTAGTGAATGATTTTCCCCTGGATAGGTTAGCATCAACCTCTCGACTTCCATTGCAAAGGCTGCCAATGATTCATTAGCCTTCTCTGTTCGGCACCATAACTCCATGCGGTACAAATCGCATTTGTGCTCGTCGCCAAATTTACGCTTTTAGTCATTGTAGTTGTTTCTGCAGCTGGCTGGCATGGTTTATAAAATTTCTGCTGCAGCACCTTTTAACGCCAAAACTAATTCTAGAGCCTTCTTTTGATCGTCCCGTCCATTTCTGTTAGCAACTGTATCGAGTTCGAATTTAAATACGGATAGAGTTGTGCTACCATCAAAGCTAGGTGCTTTTGTTCCGCTAGAAACCTCTGGTATAATACGCACTGGTTCGTGTTGCTGGAACTGTAGACTATTGATTATCTCTTATTTTACCTTAAATTTTTCGTCAACAGTCTTTTCTAGGTTTGTCACTCTTGCGTCGACGTCATCAACCCTTTTGCTTTCCGTCTCATATGTTTCTTGCAATTTCTCTGTTGTTGCACTCGACGCTTCTTCAAATTTCTTTTCAATTTTTGCCAGAAAATTCTAATTACCAGCTGTAGAAGCTTCTTGTGCACTCGACAGAGCATTAATTTTTTCTATAAGCTTTAGAAGATTCTTTTACCTGCCCCAACAACTTTTCATTATCAGCTCTAGAAGTTTCTCGTACCTCAACCAAAAGCACTTTGCTCTGTAGTTGCATTTTTTTTTTCATCATAGGGACAAGCAGTGCATTGGTATCCGTATTACTTTTAGCTTAAAGGGCACTCACCTCAGGCTTTTCCTTATCATCAAATACGTGAGTATCAACGTTGAAAATCCTCATACAACCGCTTTTGCAATTCGGTCTTGGTTCCAGTTGACGGCAAATCCAATTTTGCCAACTCCAGCCTAAGGCGATCCCCATTATGTTCTCTGAACTTAATTCTATTATTTTATTTTAATGAACTACAATCCCAATTCTGTTACTAATTGTTACGTTTTTATCTTGTTAAAAATGTGTATGTATGAGTTCGTAGATTGTATTTAAAATAAAATAAACCTTGTGTTTAGTTTTTACTTAAAAATCCTTTATTCAACAGTTTTGTGCACCACTGCTTGTAACCTTTTTACAAGCAATAACAATTTTCTATTCTTAATTACTCCGGCTGTTTACACAAACTTGTAAACAACAATTACTCGACAGATTTTTCTACATAAAGATCTTCCACCCCGATCGTAGTTATAACTTAGGTTCGATCACAACTTGAATTCACTTCGACCAAAGATTAACCACTATAAACTCTCTTTATGCTGACTTTAAACCAATAAGATTTGTTCGCTGTTGTTCGGTCAGACCTTCATCGTTCTACGAAATTTTTATGTAAATTGTCTCATTAATTGACTATTATTGTTATTAGTAATGAATTCATCGGTTTAAGTCTCATTTATTGTATCATAATGCCGTATCGGTTATTAAAGAATTTCATTATTTGCTTTTTCTTTACATTCGTAACCAAGGCGAATTCAATAATGTGGTCCTAATTTACTACGTAAGCAACAGCTGATACATTCGCGTATGTCAAAAAACACAAACATTCTGTATTTTGTTGACAACAAATATTTTTGATGCTACAGCTTTTTGCTTACTACAGTGTTGCATTATATTGACACATCGAAATTTTGTTTTACTGTGTTGTATTCATTTTCAATTTAAGGCCACCTTATTAAATTCGCCTTGTTCGTAACTGTTCTTATTTAACACAATGTTAAAATGTTAAAACAAAATAAACCAACAACAAATGTAAGTAGAAGTAATTGCTCTGCGTTTTCTCATTTCCTTTATTCTTACTTAAAAACAAAAATAATAATGATCATATATATATACATATAAACACACACGTTATAACAATGGTAACAATTCATCATTGTAGCAACTTTTTTCAAACTTCACCAATGTTAGCCCTTTGGTACTTTTATAAAAATTTGTTTGGCACATATTAAAATTGCTAATTAATATATTTTATACAATTTTAATACGATTTATTACAAAATGAGCACATATAAACCGGAAACATTGGCTTCGTTGAAGTCTCAATGAACATGAATGAAACGAAATATTGCACAAATGAAGGGTAAAATTGAGAAACATGGCGAGTCATCGGATTATACAACATTAGACTGTAGACTTCAAATTCTTGAGTCATACTTCAAACAAGTGTGCCACATCCAGTCTCAGATTGAAAGATTAGATGAAACTGACACTAGTGATATAGAAGAGCTTTTTATTTCTACTAAGACGCAGTTGATAACTCTAATGAACCATACGCGAACGGCCGGCGACATGGATTAAAGCATCTTGAATGTTACTCAACCAATTTTATCACGACAAAACCGTTTACCTCAACTTAAATTACCTAAGTTTGACGGGAAATATTCTGAGTTTTCGCGATTTATAAGTACGTTTAACACTCTGGTGCATAATGAGTCACAGATACCAACCATTGACAAATTTAACTATTTACTTAATTGTCTATCAGACCAGGCTTTGGCAGTAATTGAGCCTTTTCAGGTTATTGAGGTAAATTATTAAAGAGCTACGATAACAAAGCTCTAATATTCAATGATAATATAAATTCCTTATTCTCATTTGCAGCCATTTCAGCCATTAAAGATACTGTGTCCACTCTAAAAAGTGCTCGCCTTAGGATCAGAACTTGATGTAATAAACGCTATTATAATTCATATTGTATTATCCAAAATCGACGGAGATTCGAAAAAGGTTTACTAAGAGAAACAAGATTTCAGTTCTTCACCTTCATGGTATAGCTGCTACTCGATTTTGAGTCGCCATTGTCGACATTTAGAAAGCCTTAAAGCGGGCACAGAATCGCATCAATCTCGTGATACCAAACAAAACGCGAAGCGACCAGGGTCATCGTTCATTGTTTCGAGTATATATTGCGAGTATTGTAAATCCAAAAAACATTTTATTGGACGCTGTTCTACTTATCTATCACACCCTGTATCTCGTCGTTTCGATTTTGTGCTTTAAAAAGGGTCACGTCGTATCTCAATGCCAATCAAAGTCTCGCTGTCGTATTTGTCGCATATCACATCATACATCGCTTTACTACTCAGATGATACAAATCTCCCTTCGCACTCATCGCAACAACATCGCTTACCTTCGAGTTCATCATTCGTACAACATCAACCATCTTCAAATTCATTAGTTCAGCGCCGTTCTTTCAACCTTCATCGTCTTCGTCATAGATAGGAACGCAAAAATCAACTAATTCAGCTTCAACTCATTTCACAAAATTTTCGTCGTTCGTCACACGTCATCATTGCATGTATTTGCTTCCAACAGCCATTGTTTTCATCAAAGATTGCTTCGGTAATCTTCAACCTCTTCGAGCGTTACTGGATTCTTATTCAGAAATCAACCTTAATACTCAAGAAGCGGTCAATCGTCTCCGTTTAAGACAAAACAAATCTCATCTAGAAATTTCCGGTATTTCAAAACTTAGGACGCATTTAAAATATACAATAACTGCTACTATTAAATTCCGTGATTCCATATTTGAATGTACAACTTGTTTTTCGATAATAAAAATTCCAGCTGTAAAAATAGACGCTTCTAATTGGATTTTTCCAAGTGATCTTAAATAAGCAGGTCCTCTATTTAATGTACCTCCACGTATTGACATGTTACTAGGTTCCGAAGTGTTTTTCGAGTTAATTCTAGAAGGTAAAATTACCTTAGGAGGTGGTCTACCTTGTCTGATCAACACAACACTTGGTTGAATTGTCAGTGGCAGTATCTCCACACAATCTGCACAACGTGCACTATCGTGTAACATCATAACTAAACATGAAACATGGACTTATTGTTAAAAGCATTTTGGGAGATTGAAGAATTCAAAAAACGTGAATCGACTTGGACCGAAGAAAAGCAGCTATTTGAGGATCATTTCATTAAAAATATGATTTTTCATACAAGTGGAAGAGTTCAGGATGGCCTCCCATTTAAATCTACCATAAACCAGCTTGGTACATCTTTAGAAACAGCCCGTTGAAGATTTTTTGCATGGAAAAACGCCTCTTAAAAAACGAAGAAATTCGACAAATGTATTCGGAGTTCATGGATGAATACCTTCGACTTGGGCACATGTCACCCGTTAGCTTCAAACGACTGAATTCTTTGCATTACATAATTCGCATCATTTGCATTACATCATGCTGTTTTACGCCCTCAAAGCACAACAACAAAACTGAGAGTAGTATTCGATGCCTCATGTCACATGTCAACTGACATTTCATTGAATGAGACAGTAATGATTGGCCCAACTATTCAAAGATAACTCATAATAACAATTTTATCTTTTCGTTTGAACAAACTTGCTCTATCAGCCACATTTGTAAAATGCATACGCAACCATATGAAACAAAATTTCCTCTGTTACTACCTAAAAATCATCGCTTCACAAGCCTTTTCGTCGAATATCTTCATCGTAAACATCTACACGCCGGTCCAAAAGCGCCTCTTGGTATTCTTCGTCAACAGGTCTGGATTATTAATGCCATAGAAGTCATTGCTTTAGGTACAACCTAAAACTTCTGCAACAAATAATGAGTAATCTTCCTGCTATATATATATATATATATATATATATATATATATATATATATATATATATATACATATATATATATATATATATATATATATATATATATATATATATACTTTGGAAACCGAAAAGAAACGCTGTTTTTAATTCTTCTTTTAAACATCTAACTTATTGCAAAATTACAAAAGTGCTTACTATGTATATTAATATATTTTGTATATAAATTTCACAATAAATAGTTCAATAAACTGCTTACTGCTAATCTTATTTATTCTTAGTAATTTTTAAAAATAATTAGGTTAATAAACTTTAAAAAATTATTAAATGCTGTTGCAGCTATTTAACCTTGGTGGTTTCTTTGGTGGCTCTGTTTTTGTTGTGGTTGTAGTTATATCTATAACTCGCACCACAGCGTTTATTACATCGCTAAAATAAATAAACAAAAGCTGCAAGAACAACTATATTTGCTGTTTACAATTAACCAAATCTACAACAACAACCATTAGCAGAGACAAAGTAAATAAAAATAACACGGCAACAACAATAATTAAGCAGCAAAGAAAACAAGTAACAGACAATAAACAAGCAACAACAAACACTAAGAGCTGAAAGAGGTAGACGTTTACATACGCACGGCTACAAAAGAACTAAAAAGAAATTAAAAGAAATAAATGGAATCTACCAGAAATATCAAGAGGTTCGAGAGCTTTCGATGTGTTGTTTACTCAGCCATATAAAAAGCACATCGATGAGAACAGCAATCAGTTTATGTGTCGTAAACTCAGCGAGTGGAGTTTAAGTAAAGTTAACTCTGCGAGTGCATTTTGTGTGAAGAGAGTTTATAAGGAGTAAGCTCGTGAAGTGAATGGTGGAGTAAAAAACCAGTTTAGTTGGAGCTAACCAGTAAAGAGAGTTAAGTGGGGATAACCTCTGGTTGAAATGGTTGTGGTTGTGATCGAACCTAAGTTATAACTACGATCGGGTTGGAAGATCTTTAAATAGAAAGTTCTGTCGAGTAATTGTTGTTGTTTACAAGATTGTAAACAGACAGAGTAATTAAGAATAAAAACTGTTATTGCCTGTAAAAAAATTAAAAGCAGTGGCGCACATAACTGTGTTGAATATAGATTTTAATTAAAACCAAACACAACACTTATTTTAGAGAGATAAAACCCCATACACTCGAAAAAGTTCTCGAACATATATATTGTTACGTTTTTACCTTTTTAAAAACGTGTTTTTATGAATTCGTAAATTGTAGTTAAAATAAAATAAATGTTGTGTTTGGTTTATATATACGAGGGCGGATTGATATTGAAGCTACCTAAGTAGGAAAAAAACATTTTTTTCAAATACCATTCGTTTCTCAACATAGTCTCCTTTTAGCTCAATACACTTAGTAAGACAATTTTCCAACTTTTTATACCATCTGAATTATACGATTTTGGGAACTCCTCAAAATACGCATTAGTTCCGGTAATCACTTCTTCGTTTGAGATAAATCTTTTTCCTGCGAGCCATTTTTTCAAGTTTGGAAACAGTAAAAAGTCACTAGGGGCTAAATCTGGACTATAAGGTGGATGATCAACTAATTCGAAGTGGATTTCTCGTAGTTTCAGCATCGTATCTAATGCTGTGTGAATTGGTGCGTTGTCTTGAAGAAAGAGCATTTTTTACTTGTTTAGATGTGGTCGTTTTTCCTTGATTGCATCAACCAATTGATCCAATAACGCACGATAATACTCTCCTGTGATTGTGGATCCCTTTTCAAGATAATCGATGAGCAATATTCCGTGTGCATCCCAAAACACAGTGGCCATAACCTTGCCAGTCGATTTCGTTGTCTTCGCCTTCTTCGGAGCGGTTCCACCAGCTTCCACCTATTGTTTCGATTGATTTTTGGTTTCACGTGAGTAGTGGTGGACCCACGTTTCTTCAACAGTTATTAATCTACGCCAAAAATCAGCAGGATTATGCTTTATCATGTCCAAACACCGCTGTGAAGTGATCTGTCGAACTCGTTTTTGTTCAACACTGAACAAACGCGGCACCCATCTTGCCAATAGCTTTTTCATATGCAAATGTTCATGCAAAATGTTGAATTCATATGATATACTTATATGATATACATACATGAATTCATATGATATACTTACCATTTCAGAAATCTCACGGATTTTGACCGGGCGATCATTAATAACGATATCGAGGATTTTCTTGATATTTTCTTCAGTAACCACCTCTTTTGGCCTTCCTGTTGATGGTATTGTTGCAGTGCTTGTTTAAATTCAGTTTAAATTCAGCAATCCAATATTTTACCATATAATCTGACGGAGCACATTCACCGTAATGTTTATCAAGCTTTTCTTTTGTCTCTTTCGCCGTTTTGCCTTTCAAATAATAGCGTTTAATCACTACACGAAATTCACTTTTTTCCATTTTCCAAGAAACACAAAAGTTTCTTACTTCAAACGACTACAAGAAATAAACTAATCGATGAATTTGGCTAAAATTTTAACAGCTGACGTTTGACAGATCGTAATTTCTAAGAAAGAAAAAGCTTTTGTGTTTGTGCTGCCATCTAGCGCTAGGTGGCTTCAATGTCAATCCGCTCTCGTATATAAATAAGTTTTTTAAATTAACCTCCATACATATAAATTTTTTAAATGAGCTTTAAATTTCAAATTTGTTAAACAAAATTTTCTTTAAATAGATTTCAAATACATTTTATTTTTTTATATAAGCCTAAAAATAAAAAATAATTTAAAAACATCTTTTACTTAATTTAAAAAAATATATATTTATATATGATAAATAAAAATTGTAGATACACACATACATATTTTATTTTGTTCTTTATTTATAGCTACCCAGTTGGCCATCGAAGATGGGTGCATGATAATAGAAAATCCTGAACGACACGTAGACGATAGTCAGAACAAATCGTCAACGACTTTTTCAAACAAATGTCGCGAAAATCGTGCACTACAGGCTGAGGGGCAATGTCATTGAGCTTGTCGTCGAACATACCTTGTATGACTAGTTCTTCGCATAATCGTTAACGAATACAAACAAGATATTGTCTATTATGTCGCCGTTAACGACTTCGTAGTCGACAATGTCTGCATTGCTGTCTTTATCGACAGCGTTAACCACATTGTCATTAGGTTGTCGTTGACGACACATTAGGGGATATTTTCATTAATGTTTACGACATCGTAGACGGTATTGTCATTAACGACTGAAGTTAGGAAATTGTGCACTGTTCAATGTTTCTTCTAATAAAATAAAAAGTACATATGTGTCCATTTATTAAAAAAAATACAATAAGCAAATAAAAAGTTACATAATTCGTTAAATGTTAAGCTATGTATATAAAACTATTTAGTATTAAGACTAAGACTTAAACCAATAGCGTGCGAATAAAATTCATTAAAATTAATATGTATACATACAACTATTTAGTATTTAAAATTTTAAGTTAATATTCTTTCATTTCTTTTCTATGTTGTTCTTAATTTAGTGAAGTTTTTATTCTTCTTATAGTTGATTGAAATTCATGTGTAAAATATTCATATCATCCATTTTGGAAGACTCTATAAAAAATTTTAATATATATGTAAATGCTATATGAAATATCAACATACATGTATTTTAATATATGTATCTTTACCAAACATCTTCCAACTGCTTTATTTATACTAAATAAATTTTTTAACAGAGTTCTTCTCTACCCTTGTTTTGTATAACTTTTCCCTTCCGTTTGAATTCTATTATTTTTTAAGCAAAAAATTAAATACAAAACTGACAACAAAGCTAACGCTGCTTTTTTAGAATACATTTCAGACAACGTCTAAGACATTGTCGAGGAGAATTTTGATAAGGGAATGCATATAAGACAACATATAAGACTCTCGATTATCCTATCGATAACGCAGACTACATTTAAAGCAATGTTAAGGACACTGTCGACAAGAATGTCGTCAACGGAGTTCTTATAAGGCCGTATATAAGACTCTGCCAATAACATGTCGACAACACAGACTACATTTAAGACAATGTTAAGGACACTGTCGACAAGAATGTCGTCAACGGAGTTCGTATAAGACCGTATATAAAACTCTGGCGATGAACATGTCGATAACGCAGACTTCATTTACGACAACATTTAGGGCACTGTCGACGAGCATGTGGTCAATATTCAGTTTATTATCGACAATTTCGAGGAAATTGACTACAAAATGTCGTGCACGCACACTTCCGCTATGTTGTCGACAATTGTTGATGACAATGCCGTGTGCGACGATTGTGCCAACTGGGTTCTTTTGTTTTTTATTTGTAGCTACACAAAAAAATTATTTTTCTTTCTATGTGTTAGTAAGATATTTATAGTCGTTTTACTCCCAAAGAACTGGATCGATTTAAATAAAATTGTTATTGTGCACATCTGCACAGAAAAAGCTTTAAACTCATATATATCTTTTCAAAATCGGTGCAGTAGAACGGACGTAAAAGGGTTACAAAGAAATGTGTTAGCCTATTAATCTTTTATATATACTTAGATAAGGAAAAGAATTATAAAAACTCGAAAATACCATTCGAAAGATACAAAATAAATAAATAAAATAAAAAATATGTATATGAAATTCAATTTTATAGCTAAAAATATATTGAAAGCAATTTATTTAGTGTCCATAAAAATATGGAAAAATCGGACCTAAGATGCAATTGTAGATGAATCGGACCTAGTGGGTTTTATAGCCAAGGCTTCAGGGCCAGTTTTCCTTTTGGGGCTGCAAAGTACCTATCGAAGATATATACAGTTAAACTAAGGACACAGGACAAAAATGAAGCATAACTTTCAATTAAATAGAAAAATAAAGAACTTCATTTCTCTAAAGTAGATTTATGAATATATAAAATACTAGGTTAACTGCGGAAATTTGCTCAGCAAAAGTAAGGACACACTTGTAAGAATAATAAGTTTATATTCGGAAAATTACAAAATCAGAAAGATTTTAACCTCTTGGTTGGATAGTCTTTATTATTTAACACAGCTTTAAGTCGCTTATTCATTGAATTTACAAAATTTTCGTAGTTTCAGAGCTTATATTATTCTATTTATCCAGTGAAATTTTTTTAGTTGTGCTTTGCTTTGAATTTCATGTTTTCGAAAATTTCTCTCCAAAATTTCCCATATATGCTCAATGGGGTTAAGGTCCGGACATCTTTTCAGATGAAGCTCATTTTGATCTTGGCGGGTATGTAAACAAGCAAAATTGTCGCATTTGGGGCACAAAAAACCCGCACACATACATTGAAAAGCCGATACACCCAAGACGAGTCACTGTTTGGTACGGATTTTGGTCCAGAGGCATAATTGGGCCATTTTTCTTCGAAAATGAGCAAGGAGTGGCCGTTACAGTCAATGGCGATCGTTATCGGGCCATGTTGAACAAATTTTTGTTTACAAAAATTGAAGAGGAGGATATTAGCAACATTTGGTTTCAACAGCAACATTTGGTTTGGTTATGTGCCACACAGCCGAAGCTACACTCGATGTTTTGCGCCCTGTTATTGAAGATCGCATTATCAGCCGCCGAGCTGATGTTGTTTGGCCTCATCGAAGCTGCGATTTGACGCCATTGGACTATTATTTGTGGGGTGCCGTCAAAGATAAGTGTTACGCCAACAAGCCAGGGACAATTGGCGGTTTAAAGGACAATATTCGTGAAGCCATTGGTGATATACAGCTGCATACATTATCGAAATGTGCTTAAAAATCGGACCGATCGTGTAGGCTACTACATGGCCAGCCGAGGCAGCCATTTGAATGAAATTATTTTCCATTATTAACCGGAAGGATTGTACTTTCAAATAAAAAAAGAAATTTGAGAAAATATTCAGTAGTTTTTTTTTATAGCATTATCAAAAAATTAAAAAATATTTGGCGGACCCTATAGTAGGCTATTAAGAATAAAAAACAAAAGCGAAACTCTGACGGCTACATAAATGTCTAAGAATATTACTTATAAGTAAAGAATTAATAGTTTGTTTGCAGACCCTTGTTTTCTATAACCATTTGGAGTATCTTAGGAATAGATTCGACCAACTTTTGACAGCATCCAGCTGGTATTTTTTCTCATTTTTCTAATAAAACCAGATTTGCTGGAAACCGACTAATGCTGAACATTTTTATTGAGATAACCCACAAATTTTCAATAGGATTTATGTCGGAGCTCTGGGGTGGGGTTTCCATGACGAGTGACACATTATATAGTATTCAGGGGTCTTACTCTGTGGGCTTGTGTTTGGGGTCATTATCTTGGTAAAAGTACCAATCGTTATCCAGAGCAAGCTTATCCACACTTTTTGCAAGGTTTCTGTTAAAATGTTGAAATAAACATTTTCCATGATAGTGTCAATAAAATGCAAATTTCCTGGACCTGAAAATTAGCCCCAGACAAGCACTGAACCACCCCCGTGCTTTACTGTTGGTTTCAAGTTATTCAAAAGTAGTTCCTGATTTTGCTCCCTCCATACTATTGGTTTACCATCCGACCCAAATACATTAAATTTGCTTTCTTCAGTGAACATAACGTTTCTCCAAAAAGAAAAACACTTATTTTGGTACTCTTAGAAATTCAGGTATTTTGGTTTGATTGCGCTTACTAATAAGAGATTTTGTCTACCTCTTATACCATTAAAACCAACCCTGTAAAGCAAGTTTTTTATTGTTGATAGGCTTGCTTTCCTGCCAAGGTCACTTTCAGCAATAGCAATAAGTTTTGGAGCACTTAAGAAGGAATTTTCTTTTATTTTTCTGACAAAAAAACGTTCTTCTGCCTCAGAAAATATTTTGTTGTGGGCATGTTTTGGTCTATTTTGCACCGTTTTATTGACTTTGAAACGTTTGATTATGTCGTGCACAGTTTAATGACTTCTGCCAACAATTTTTGAAATTTTGCGAACGCTTTTCCTTTCTTGCATTCTCAATAATGAGCTTTCCTACTTCGATACTAGTTTGTCCCCGTTGTCTAGCCATCTTCTTGATTTTAGCTCTGTTTATTCATTATTATTTTTGAAAACTGAGCTGAAGGGTTTCCCTTAAATATGTAAATTATCTCAGCGAAATAGGCCGCATTGAAATTGTGAATTCTTTAGATATCTTTATTTTTTTGCCAAAATACAGAAATCTGAAATAATATTAAAATTATGATATTTTGTTTTTTGTCACTTTCTTTTCTTCCCACAGTTTGGTCAAGCAAAGCGTGAGAATTCATACGTCAGCATATGTCGACAAACATATCAAATATTTTTGTTTACACGTGCCAGACAGTATGTAATTCAATATGCGTTGTGCATTGACTAAACTGTGGGTTATATGTTTTTTAATTAATTTGTTTTTTGCTTTTTTGTTGCACTTATAATATATAATTGTAAGCATTTTTTGTATTGATTATAGAGTATAAATACCATTACTAATCACTAATAAAAACTATTCATTCCAAAACGTTAATCACTCAACTTGTTTCATTGCAAACTTCTTCGTCTTGGTGTACCACCTTGACGAACCTCATCAACAAAAGTTATTCTTGTGTATCACTGGGATAATCGTCAAATAAGTAAGCAAGACAAACGAGCCTATCCAACCATTTAAGCCGAGGCACTTGAATGTTTATTTCGAAACTCGAAATAAACTCGTTCTAACGAAGGTCACAGTGAACTCTCTTGCCCAGAACGTCAACAGCATCTGATTTTTCAATATCTACATTACCCATAGAAACAGATGACAACACACCATCACGTCTGTGTGTCAGAAAACAACATTGGGTCTAGCGCGCATTAAAGTCGACCCTATTCGTGCGACCCCACTCAGAGATTTGCGCCAAGTCCCTTGTAAGCGTGTTATTCATATCCCGCCTTTTCGTCCCAATCTCCAAAAGGCTCGGTCTGCGTTCAAAAGAATATGAATGACAAAGGTTGCTGTCATTTGCAGAAGAATAGATAGGATTGGAAGTGAGAAAAAAAAGTTGTTCAGAAATATAAGAAATAGAATTGGAAAAAGAACAGAGTCTTTCGGTACCTCGAAGTTTCTGAGAAATCTCTATATGAATCGAGACACCAAAAGCAATAAGTTTGGATACGGAAGCCTCGTGCCAAATTCTGTAAAATGCCTTGGAAACATCCAGGGCCACAACCATACTCTCACCAAATCCATGAATGGAGCTATTCCACTTTTCAGAGAGTAGCGATAGCAGATCACCAGTAGAGCGACCCTTATGGAAGCCATATTGGCGATCGCTCAGCAAATTGTTGAACTCTAAATTCTTCACAAGGTGGTAATTAATCATACTCTCCATAACTTTGAAAAGTGCCGAACAAACTGCTATTGGGTGGTAGTTTTCAGGGTTACTAGCTTCACCCTTTTTAGTGATTGGCGTTACATTGGCAATCTTCCAGCACGATGGAAAAACACCCGCACGATAAGACGCACTGAAAAGATGGACGCGCAAGCGTCGAAGAGCACTGCTTCAGGACCAGCACTAAATTGCCATCCGGCCCAGAGGACTTATTAATGTCGAAATTTGCAAGAACCTTTATTCGAAAGAATATACTAGGAATTGTCACTGATACTCTTTCAAGTTCAAGTTCGAATTACTTGCAGACATTTCAGCCAGAAGGTTTGCCTTATCAACCGGGTTAGTTAATGTTTGGTCATCCTTTATAAGGACTGTAACCGAACTAGCGCTGTTCGTAAAGAGTCTTTTCGTGCCTAAGTACTGCGGCACAGGAAGATCTCGTCTGTTTGCGTAGCGAATTAATATGATCGCATTTGTTATTACGCCAATTTTTGAATGCTTCCTCTCTGAATCTGACACTTGCACGTCTGATTAAACTAAGATTAATTTCTTGATTTAATCGGGATGGGAAGAATTCATCCATCCCTAGCTTTATTATATTGATAACCATTTCGGCCATGGCATTCACGTTGGAATCACTGAAACAAAATTTCCGATCGAAATGCCCATAGAAATCGTTAAGCTCAGCCCAATGAGCTTTCCCGCTTCGTAGCTGTATGTGAAGCGTTGAGAAAAGTGGACAACGGGAAAGAGGCAGAAATAGTAAAGTGGCCAGAATTTCCGAGAGGTGCAAGGATCTCAACTACGAGTATATATTTCTCTGGGTGTGTAGTGAAGAAAAGGTCGAGTATGTTATTCTGGTGCCCACCTACAAACGATATGTGTGTGATATGTTCATACACTAGTTGCGCAGGGTGGTTATGTGCGGCAAATAACTCTGCGTATTGGCTTCATAGAGTTGTGCGGCTTGAATGGCGTAGCCAAGACGAATTTTGAGCATTGAAATCACCAATCTCTTCCCGCATTTGGGCTTCCATACAGGAACACGAAATGCAAAAGATGTGCTCTGATTTTGAATTTAACCCAAAGACAGTTAAATTCTGCATCATACATTCCAAGTGGTTGCTGAAACTGGTACACAACTTCATCGCGATGCAATGTACATTCACGATGGTACCTGGTACATGGTACGTTCATCAGTTATTTTTGTGGCGCTTGTAAATGGATTCTTCTCAATAGTTTGTTTAATATATCTTTATCCTTTGTTTTCAATCCTGTTCTCTTTTACTAATTTCCACATAAGATTTGTGTTGTTTTTATTCATACAAATTGATTATAATTTGCCAATTTTTTTTTGTTATTAAATGTGTATTCTAAATAATAATACTTTAAATTAAAGACAGACCTTAAATTAAAAATAAATACAGGTATTGTCTTCATATTTTTGCTAAAGTAAATAAAAGCTTAGTTAAATCTTGAAAATATGTTGCTGTGTCCTTAGTTTTGCTGGCGACTGTGGATCGCATAAATTAATCAAATTGAGTTATTTTGATTTTTTTAAAAAAGAACTTCAGACCTTCGTCTGAAGTGTTCTTTATTCCTTAATATCTTTTTAATAACTAAACTTTAATTGATACAATTTTTATTACAATAATTATGAATATTAAATAGTGCCTAATTAGCTTAATTTACCTCAGACAGAACCTCAGCAATATTTATTATAAAAAATATCGTTGCAACATGATTAAATGGAATTGTATTGAAAGTGTAATGACTTTTGATCCAATTACACTCCAATAAATGTTTTTGTTCTTAACTCTTCCCTCCTTAAATTCGATCGTCCCCGATCGATTCAAAAATAAGGTAAGTCATGTATCCTTGTTATGGACTTTTCGATTTTACTTTCTTCTATCTGTGGAACATTTGTGGGCTGCAAAACCAATGTTGTTACCGCTCTCTTCCGTGACTTTTTCATAATCCAAACTGCCAATATGACTTTGATCAGGAAGGTTATAAATATAGCAAAATTTCTAATCCATGCTTCCTTTTTAAGATTATGTAGCTTTTATAGTGATTCCAATGATAATATATTTAATCTTGCTTCTTCAACTGGAGTTTGTTGCATAGAGGCTAGCATAGGTATTAATTGGGTGCTTCAAAATTTTTATAAAACTTCTCACCAATTTTAATCGTGCTGTTTTCAAATTTTATTACAAATGTACCTTTTAAATCATATTTCATAACCTCCGTACTAATTGTTTCATTTACATCATTCAAGAGTATAACGCCATCTGAGATCTCTTCGATGTGTGGGATATGCTAAACATTGCTGGTTTGTTTTCAGATAAAATATTTTTAATACAATTGTCATTACTTAAATTTATTATATGTTCTCTTTTACAAATTTCAATTTTATTATAGTTTTAACAATTATTTTTAATTGCATAAATTTCGTTTTCATTTGTTAATATTTCTTTAAAATTTAAATATCATTTTTTATTACAGGTTTTATGATTGTGTTTTCATACAAAAAGGACTCAGTTATGGGAATTTTAATTACATATATAAGATTTGAAAAATTGCTAAAAGCATTAACATTAGCGAGTTCCAATGCCTCTTCTATATTGCTGAAGGGCATTTATGGCCAGTGCCATTTCTTTTTTATTTAACAAAAATAAGCTTTTTGCATTATTCTTTGCCCATTGAATGACATACTTTACATTCACAATTGATTCTATATCTTCATTTACAATTGAGCTATCCTTTTTTATTATATTTGAAAATTTATTCATAAATCTTGTAATATTATTAATTTGATTTGCAAAGTCTGAGTTTATTATTACTTGTCTATTATTGTTGTCTGTCGTGTCATCTAAAGTTTTGTAAATAAATTCTGCGTCGTCATGGGCCGGTGATCCTGCAACAAATTTCCAACGTGTTGTTGATCGATCTAGTTTGTCGTACTGGTATTTTGATTGTTTCTAGCAAGTCTATTGTCTGTCTTAGTTCATGATACATCGTCGGATAAAAAGGATTCGTTTTAGGGATATATTTGCCAACGTAATTTTTTGTCTCTTGTAAAAGATCATCATAAGAATCTATATTAATCGGATGTATACATTTGAATGTTCCATCCTGAATTTTTCCATGTCCGTTACCTATTGTCACTAAGTATGATCTGTAATAAATTTGCTCTGCTGTTGCTGTTGAGCTGTGCGATGAAGAGAGAAGAAGAGATCTCTGCTACTATGGTTCTACTACATTGACCGTCATTTCCGTAATAAAAGTCCCTGCTGGTCTACTCTAAATCTCAACTTTTGCTACTGCCAAAAGGAGAACATTGTAGTGAACGTAAAAGATTTCGCTCTAAAACAGACTCGTGAGGTACCCGGTTAAACTGTACGCACGTGCTTGCTAGCTCGCTTATAGAGAAATGGGCGGGGATCTTGTTTACCTGAGTTACCTTGCAGCAATTACAAAAAAAAATAACGTGCGCTTTAACAAGCCCCGTACTATCAACACATTTGTTTCCCAAATCTTCCTATACACCAATGTTGGAAAACCCAGATGTCAAGGTTCTTGGCCTCTATACTCTCCCTTCCTATGGTCTCTATTGGCCTAAGTATATGTTAGAAACCCCAAACACTATTAACCTTTTCAGTCGATACCTAAGTTTTACTTAAAAGTCCAAATTATTTCATATATCAAAGCATATACAAATATTTATTCAAATTATCCTCATACTTTATAATAATTTTCATGAGTGTAATATAGAGTGTAAAGATATAAAACATTTTCTTATCTAAAGATTAATTCGTCATCAAAGAGATCTTAAGTTTTAAATCTTTTTTTTTTTCTATAAATCTCTCATAAGTTTAATTTCGATTTTATTATTCGATCTTAAAATCTCTTTGATTACAAGTAAATATAGAAAATAATGTTAAAAGAGTATTGTTAAGTATAACAATAAAAGAAATAAAAGAGAGTGGGACAAAAAGAAATCAATCACTTACAGTTTTTGATACTCTTGTCTTCAAGTCCATCGCTGCTTATTGAAGGCCTCCACCAAACCGATGACTGATCGTTGTTGTTGTAATTTTTTTTTTAGCTTCTCTTTTGTTTAAAACTGTTATACTTGTACGATATTTTGTTTAACAAAAGATCTTTTGGTAATAATATGATATTTTAAGCACAATTTAAAAATATATATGTAGGGTTTTCAGATTAGGTTTTAAATAAGGGTTAGTCGTATTTAGTATTAATTAGGAATATTTTCATAAGGTGAATAGGGATTTTAGACAAATTTAGACTCATATTGATGATTAGGTTAAAATAATTATATAGGGTTAGGTTAAGTTTTAATTTAGTTTAATTATTAATCAAATTTTTACATGAAAGGCTAATTAGTTTAGGTTAGAGTAGATTGTAATCATATTTAAGGTATTTTCTTTTGATTTTAGAGAATATTTTAAGCATTTTTAGATATATTTAAAAAAAATTAATCATGTTAATATACAATAGAGATTTTGGGGTAATTGTAAGTAGGTTATGGAAATTTTGGAAAACTCTAATTATTCTATCATTATTTAGGAGTATTTTTAATATTATTTAGAATTGTAACTTTATATTAATAGTTGTTATTAGATTGTAGATTTTTAATTAGGTTGTATTTTGAGTATTTTAATTATATTGTAGAGTTTTCTTTAGTTAAACATATTTTACTTAAAGTGGTAGAACTTTGGTTATATTGTAGATTTATTGTTAATATTTTCGTGGTGTTCTTTTATAATATTTATGTAATAACTTATTTTTAATGACAATTGTTTAGTATTTAGCTTAGGACCCATTACTTGGTTTATTGGTTAGATGAAACCAATAACCTTTTAAATACCAATGGTAGATGTTTTCTTTCAAGGTGACGATGATACATTTGAGGACAATGAATGTGGCACAAAATTGAAGTCTTCGTATAGATGAGCAACCACATCTTCTTGAATCTTCACAACTGATTTTTAATAGTAATTTTACGGAATTGTCAGGGTAGTATTGTAGATGGTGTTCCGGGGTAGAGTAGGACCATCAGTAGGCCCGTAGGTCTAGTTGCCGTCCCCGGAATCGTGTAACCTAGGAGGAATTATATTTTTCTGTATTATCACAATTCACAATTTCCCACAATTTCCACTAAGATCAATTACCTGTTATGATTATTATTATTTTTTTTTATGATGAACGTTTTTTATTTTATTTCGTTTAAAAATTATATAATTTATAATTTTAAAATGTTTAAAATTAAGTTTTCAATTTAAAATTTTCACTTCTTTTTTTTCTTTGGCACTTATCTCACTCAGTTAATCTTTACGCTTCCAGCTCGATCTTAAAATGAACTTCTCTAATAAAATGACACGCTTATCGAACTAGTGCCCTTTTATACTCATAAAAAGCTCATTTTTTTCACTCTGTTTTTCTCATTTTATCCTACCAAAACCTATATCTTTAACTATATCTCTCTCTCACCTATGGAATTTATGTTAATATCGTGTGATAGTACCGTTATCATGTATGTCTATTGTTAAGACATAACATATACTTAATTTATTACAAGCCTATAAAAGATACTATCATTCTATCTCTGTCTCACTAAAGGTTTAATAATGATCATATGGGTTAATATATTTTTATCACCATCATCATGTATGTGAACATACATGATATTTTATATTCACATCCATGTGATAAATAAAGATAGAAAAAAATAAAATAAATAAATAAACAATACCCATACTGCTCATGATAATACGATATTAATAAGATACACCAATAATTAAAAGATAACTCCGAAATAAAACAATAAAAGATATTTAAAAGTATGAATTCATAAAAAAATGAATTATACGATATTAATAAAAAAAAAATACGATATTACAGATCCTTATGCACCGTTCCATTAGATTCCGTCAGAACATTTTATTTTCCTTTACTATTTGTTCTTTATACCTGGAGGGTAATTTCGATCCCAATCTTCTGTTAATTTTTACGTAAATTTTTGACCTGGTATATGGTCTTTAAAAGGTTGATTTGTTATGATATTCTATATCATTTTTTGGTTTTTTAAAAACTGCTTCTATATTTTCTATTCTTGCCTTTTCATATTGTTCAGAATTTGTGCTGACTCTTCTTCCAAAGAACATTTCAATGGGTTTCCTACCTGTTGTAGAATGTATAGTGTAATTGTACTCATAAACTGCTCTAACTAATAGTTCTTCTAAACTTCTATGTATTTTTTCTGTCTTAAGGCAACGCATTATTTCTGACAAGGTTGAATGAAAACGCTCAACTTGCCCATTTACAGTACTTATGTATGGTGGAGTCTGGAAATCTTTAGTATTCAACTGATCGTCGAGTATAAAAAGAATTGATTCAGAATTTAATGCCTTTTCATTATCTACGACAACCATTCTTGGAACTCCAAAATTAAACAAAATTTTCCTTATTGGTTCTCTAATATCTGCTATAGACCGAGATTTAATCACTGTTGCCTGTGCAAATATTGTAAGCTTATCTATTGCCGTTAGTGTTAAATGTTTTTCGGTGCACCATATGTCCACGTGGAGTATTTCTTCCGCATATTGTGGAATTGGAGTATGTGAAACATGTGATTTATTGGGATGCCTATCGTATTTTTCCTCTCTTCATAACCTACACTGTTTTATTATTTTATTTAGTTTGTTGCTCATCTTTGGGAAATAGTATTTTTCCAAGAGGAAGTTTATTTTCTTTCGCATTCCTATGTGCTCTTTTATGAACCTTTAGAGATTCTTCCTCCTGTCTAGAGGTGTCAACCAAGTCTTCTACTTGAGTTTGTGTATATCTTACTTTATATTTAGCGAAATGAAGTGGGTATATTGTTTGTACTTTTCCCATTATTTCTTCAGAAGTAAATAGTCCGTTTATCACGCTAGGATTAAGATATTTTTTAAAATTCTAACTAATTCGTCTTCTGAAAAACTTGGGGCTGTTATAATATGTCTATAGTAGGTGGAAAAAGGTAATCTAAATTTATATTCATTGACTTCACCTATAAGAATAAAAATCTGATTTTTAAATACGTTAATTGGACATTCTACTGATGGAATTAAATTTTTACCAGAACTATAATCACTGTGTACAGTAGCCGTTAAGACATTAATATCGACAGCCTTATTGTGTGGGTTTCTTTCCAGGTTTATAATGGAGTTCATAATTATAATCCTCCAATATGGCCTTCCAGCGTTTCATTTTAGCGTTGTTGTTCTTATTGCTCAAGGCATACGTGAGAGGGCTGATGATCTGTATAAATAAGTACTTTAGAACGACCGTACAAGTAGTTCCTTAGGGTATCCAATGCCAAAATTATGGCCAACATTTCTTTTTCGTTGGCTGCATAGTTTTCTTCCGTTTTATTCAGTGATCTACACATGAATGTAATTGGTCTTTTATCTTGTCTGAGAACAGCTCCTATCGCATAGTTCGAAGCGTCTGTAGTTAATTCAAAACTTTTATTAAAATCTGGGTAGATCAATATTACATCTATAGAATAGAATATTTTTTATTTTTATGAAAGCAGTTTTTGCTGATTCGTCTAATCGTATTAATTTTTTTCCTGACTGATTTTTGGACACGCGGCCATCTTCCCATCTTAAGAGGCTTGTCAAGGGTTTTGCTATTTTGAAAAGCGACGATAATATCCAGAGAGCCATAGAAACGATCGCAAATCTTTCAATGTAGAAAATTCAGTTTTCTCTATGTCCTTGGTTTTCAAAGGTATTTGGTGAAAAGCACTTTTTAGATCTAAAACTGTAAAATATTTGCTTCTTCCTAACTGAAAGAGTACTTCATAAATTTCTGGTAGGGGATATTTATCTGCGATAGTAAAAGCGTTTAACTTTCGGTAATCTATGACCATTCTAAACTTTTTCTGTCCACTTGCGTCCATTTTTTTGGGAACAATTCACACAGGTGAATTGTAGAGGGACTTCGATGGCCTAACAATACCATCTTTGAACAGGGTTTTTACCTGAGTCTCGATTTCTTTTTTTAAACTCATTGGATAAGAATATGTTTTAGAATATATGGGGTCTTCTGTTCTCGTTTGTATTTCTCCTAAAATTTTAGTGATGTACGTCAGTTTTTCGTCCGGTGCTGAAAAAAGTTTATGGTATTTTGAAATATCGTTTTTCAACATGTTCTATTTAAGTAAAACTTTCTTTCCGTCTCCTACCTTCATGTAGTTATGTCTGGTATGGATAACGGCATCAAGGCTCGTTTCCGACAATGCTATGAAATGTTTTTAATTCCGGTAATAAATAAAATTTTACTGGTATATCTGTTCGTACAAATAGAAAGGTTCTACTTTTCCTGCAATTGAATTTGCGTAAAAAGTTTCTTTGTTCGGAATCGGATTTTTTACGGATTTTTATAATTCTTATTTGAGCCTGTATCTATTAAACATTTTTAAATTTTCCACTGTCCATCCTACACTCAAAATATGAGACGGTGGACGAATTTAATCTAAAAAAATTAGTTTCTTCCATACTGTCATGACCGCAGTCCATTTTGTCATTTCTATATCCTTCTATATTGTCATGTAATGTTTCTTCCGAAGTTTCGTCCTGATATGGTACCTGATTCAAGTAGTTATTAATGTCATCCGTCCTTTCCTTTCTTATAAAACTGCCTGCTTGAGATTTCAAATGAAAATTTCTGCTCTGTTTACGCGCTTCCGGATATTGTGGCGATGGCCGTTTTCCGAAAAGATCATTTTTTGCTGGTCTGTTCATGTAGTTTATGTTTCTAGTCCTTATACTTTGATCTACGTCCATAGGCTCTGGTCTTGGTTGGGGTTTGGGAAAGGAAGATCTTTGTGGTGCATAGTTATTTTGGTGGTTTTGATTATATTTTGGAATGGCACCTTGATTTTGGTAACTCCTTAAATCTTGAGAAGGTTGATCTCGAAAATAATTCGGCCTTTTATTTGGTCGAGGTGGCGTTGGAATGTGGGCTAATTCCGGATAAAATGTAGATTGATTGCGCGAAGCAGTGGATATGAATTTCCTATTATGTGCATAATTAGTTCTAAAATTTTGATTCTCGAATTTGAGACACAAGTGCAATGCTTTAGGTAAGTCTGTTGGCCCTTTCATAGCCAAAAGTCTAGGCAGATCTCCCTTTAACCCTCTAATGAAAGTATCAAGTGTTTTATAAGTTTGAGTTAAGAAGTGTAGTGATTCTTGCCCTATATCCATACCACTAATTTTATTAAGTATGAGGGATAAGTGATTATATTACCTTTTGGTAAAATTTTTGCACTGTTTCAGATCCTTGGACTGGCGTTGTTAATTGATATTCAAGGGCACTGACATCTCTTTTGTCAGCATAATGCAAAGTTAGACAGCGGGATATACTTTCCCAATTTAAGGGTGTATTGTAGGACTCTAATATAGCGTCCGCACTGCCAACACTTTTATTGCTAATTATGCTTAGGATTCCATAATATTTTGGTGTTCCTTTCAAATGTTTATAGATATTGAGAATACGTTCCACAGATTTCCTCCAAGAACTGTATTTGCCCGGTTGACCGGCGAACTCTCTTAAACACCTAACCAAGTCTGGTACCCTGTCTAGATCACTCAACTGTGCCCTGTGTTCAGGGTTGATAGTCTGATCCTGGTCAATTAGAGAATTATTATTATTATTTGCAACAAGTTGCTCTCGAATAGATTCAGTTACTATTCTTCGAATTTCTGTCTCTAATTCTCTCATATTAAACGTAACTTAATTTTCTTGTACGGAAGCGGTGGGTAGTACAGATGGTCTGATTAAATTGTTGGGGTTTGACATTTTATGTTTATTTTTCTTGTTAACTGTCTTATTTCCCTACACTGTTATATGTGTTCTTTCTAATATTTTTAGTTTTTTATTATTTTTACCGTTTGAGGGTCCCGTAGGAACAGTTTTTTTCTTTTTCAATAGATTTCTTATAAACACTAATTTTTGCGTTTTTATA
Source organism: Wohlfahrtia magnifica (assembly GCA_023159175.1). Classification (NCBI taxonomy): domain Eukaryota; kingdom Metazoa; phylum Arthropoda; class Insecta; order Diptera; family Sarcophagidae; genus Wohlfahrtia; species Wohlfahrtia magnifica. The sequence goes on along the minus strand of JAKWBJ010000032.1, from coordinate 282,895 downwards.
ATGTTTGGGTAAATAAATATTTTTATTTTATTATTTCTACTGTTGGAAGGTCCCGTAAGAATCGCAACAGTCCTTTTTTATTTTTAATATATGCATTTCATTTTTTAAATTTTAACCTCTTTTTTATGAATATTCCTTAATTCATTCTTAACATTAATTTCTTAATTTTTTTGTATTTATTTTAAAATATTTGATTATTATATTTATTTTTAATTTAGAAGTTTCTTTTCATTTATTCTTTTATAATTTTGAATATTATCCTCACTTTTAAATTAAATTATAATAAAATAAATCAATTTTAAATATTTGCTTACATTACAAATGTGAATACTTCTGATTCCTTCTCTTTCTCTAAATTACTCCATCTTCCTCGGCTATTCGTTACGCTAAGCAATTCGTTACTTTGGTGAAGCGGCCAGTATACCTGTACCGTCCTGTTTGCTGGTTGAAGCAGCTACTGAGGGGCCGCTCTCTCCACACTTAAAATTTTACGTTTGGATCGAAAGTATTTTTTAAGAATTTTTTCTCAATCTCCTTTTTCAGGATTAGTTTTGTATATTGTTTTTCACTCACTGCCGGTCCCTGCTTGGGCGCCAATTAATCAAATTGAGTTATTTTGATTTTTTTTTTTAAAATAACTTCAGACCTTCGTCTGAAGTGTTCTTTATTCTTTAATATCTTTTTAATAACTAAACTTTAATTGATACAATTATTATTAAAATAATTATGAATATTATAATAGTGCTTAATTAGCTTAATTTACCTCAGACAGAACCTCAGCAATATTTATTATAAAAAATATCGTTGCAACATGATTAATTGGAATTGGATTGAAAGTGTAATGACTCTTGATCCAATTACATTGCAATAAATGTTTTTGTCCTTAACTTATATAACTTTTTTTCATTTTTGCTAAAATTTCCCAACTTCTCCCAGCGGGCCAGCCAAATGAATTCCAATTATAGCAAACCACAAATAAGCAGAAAAAGAATTAGCAAATTTCTAGAATTATTTTCCTTATTTTAATTAGTTGTATCGAAAATTATGTTTTGTAATCCACAATTCTGAAAGTAATGTTAACATAGCAGTCTCGTTAACTTAACGGAAAAAATTCATATTCGTATTTATCTTCACATATATTCTGTTAACTAACACAAATTTTTTTATGTTAAGAAAACGTATTTAACTTGACACATATTTTAAAAACACATTAGACTATGTAAATTCGAAGAAGTCGTCGATTAATTCGGAGATACTCTTCAACTGGTTCCATAATTCAGTTATAAAACAAGTAAACTATTTTTTTTAGTTTCAAAAAAATTTGTTTGTTGCGTGGAAATTTTTCTGGCTTGCCAATTTTCTGCCGAAAATAATTTCTAATTTACAATTGTACTGCCGATAAGCCAATTGACATGTTACAGTCTCATGATGGGAATATTGCAGCAATGCCTTTAACACATATCTATGCTATTTTATTTTGCTGCTTAAGTTAGTGTGCGATGAATATTTCAAGCAGTTCTTATGAAAGCGTGGAATAAGATAAAAAAGTAGGATGACGATGGGTACGATAGTGAAGACGATATTCCGCTAACTAAATTAAGTGAATCAAATAGTGCATACAACGATATACTTTGATAAGTTCAATTGTTGATGTCAAAGGTAGGTGACAATGTTGACATCAGCTTTGATTACATTGAAAATTGGATTAATGATAAAATTTTAGGAGATAACTATGAACCGAAGTATCCGATAATGATAACGACGGTTCAATTATCGAACAAGATACTTAATAATCTAAAGTGAGCTACTCGAAATCAGTTGAAAGCACATCAATACCTTGATTAAATGGTTTGAAAACAATAACGATGCAGAACAAATTTCAGATCTTTTCAATATTCGCACGATAATGATCAAGACCTATTACATAAAAGAAAAAAAAAAAACAAATTTCGACTACTTCTTTAAACCACTTCGTACAAATTAATATTTCTTTGAAACTTTAAAACAGCCAGTACAAATTCAATTTAATATTCTTTTTTATAGCGACGAACACTAATTCAACAAATAAAGATTTAACATCAGCGTAGCCGTTTTTGACTAAAAATGGTAGTCTTTCGCTGTTTAAAACAATTTGGTAGTTTGGTTGGTTTGTTGCAATTGTCTAAATTTGTGGTAGATTTTTGCTCTCGAAAACACCGTAAATAATTTTGAAAAAAATGTAGCTTTGATTTGATAAAGCAAAACTTGCACTTTTTTAAAATTTCCAACTATAATAACTATATGTTCTTTCGCTCAAAGTCCATCAACCCTGTCTCTGCACATGTATCAGATTCATAGATTCCATCGAATTATCTTCAAGTTAATTCAAATATGTGAAGCGATCCATAGTCTTATCAATCTAAATCTATCTATATATATAAAACTATCTATATATATAAAAGAGAGAGAATTCAAAACCAAGGTTTTTATGTATATTGACGTTAGAGTGAAACTCTGTGCCATGGCCATATAATATATATATGTCTATATCTTTAAAACGCTAATAGTAACAGTTTCTGAATTTGACTCAACTAATTTAGTGGATAATCTAAATCATCAGACAAAAAGTGGGCGGAATTGGATAAGTTGGAGTAGCACCACCCTTACAAAGTAAATATTGATTTTTGTATATCTTTGGAACGGTAATAGTGGAAGGTTTTGTTATCTTTGTATATCTTAAGAATGGTTAGAGTTGGAGTTTCTAAATTTGGTTTAAATAGCTTGGCAGTTCATACAAACCATCATTTTAAAAATATATATGGAATTTTTCATGTGTAGAGAACGATAACAGTTAAAATTCTCATTATCTATCCACATCAGTCAAAAATCAGTTACAACACAAAGACTCCCAGCAAGGCGAGAGGGATTACTCTAGTGAAAACTTAAATGCCAGTCTCAGTCGTCGATATGCAACTCCAAAACATAACGAAATCGCCTACAGCCATGCTCCATCGTTGGCATCAAGTTTTGATGTCAGAATACCTTGTTTTTGCGCCGAACCTTTTGTTTTTCGTCACACTCATAATAAATAAACTGTAGTCGCTTAAAACAACCTTAGGGTAAAGTATGTAGTATATGAATGTGATGCTATTTTCAAGAAAGTATTTTCGTGCGTCAAAGCTGGGTAACTGAATAAATTTTCGATTGCAATTAACATATGTATGCATTTTTAAATTTTTACTTGAAGTTTTGGTAGGCTACGAACGTAGCAACGCTGTTGAACATGTTTTATCAAAAAAATAGAGTTTATAAAATTTTTTCTTTCTTTATTACATTTTTAAAAATACTTAGAAAAGTTAATAGCTCGAAAAAATTAAGTGCCCTTGGAACACATCGGGTAACTTTTTCGAGATTCTATTGTATATATAAATGTATTTATTTATATGTATGTATGTATATCTATAACTTTACACCTATATTCGATTAATAGTAATAAATTTTTTTGTTATTTATCTATTAACCCCAATTGTTATTAACTTTACCTATTAAAAAAATAAGTTCGGATGAATATATCATTTTATTTACACTTAAACCTCTCAGAAAGTTGTGATTCATGTTTTGTTTACATCTTTAAGAACAAATAGTTTCAAAATCTGTAAGTTGTCTTTCACAATTTCCAAGTGCCCTATTAATATATTTCCATTTATCAAAACTTTTCACGAAATTTTTTCAGTGTATGAAATGCGTTTATATGATGGATACATAATATTCATTGGTGTGGGTATAGAATATTTATCATAATGTTTGGTACACCCAAAAATATTATTCATAGATCTACTACTAATTTTGTCAAAGAAAGTTGAATGTAACATATCCTTTCGTCATTCCATTTAATAATATTAATTTTGTAATAAGCCCATGATTTTTATATATAATTTCTACACAAACTTCTTCTTTCAATATTGCTTCAAGTTTTGCATTGATACCATAACAAGTGTTGAACAAATAGCGGAAAAATTAGTAATTGCTTTGATAGGTACATGTGTTAATTCTTAGACAAAATAAAAAAAAAAAAATAGTAAGATAAGTGGCTGGGCTAAGTCCGTTTAGCCCAGACAAGTTTTCCGGAACAAAACAAAAGAAAATTTGATATTGGTTAAGTAACAGTCAGAACGACTATGGATAACATTTCAATATTATAAGCCCATCTAGCACACATTTTATATGTACATGTAATATTTATATGCACATGTTTTAAAAGAAAAAACTGCATACACACATAGTGCTTATAAATATTAAGATTAGGATATCAGATAGTCTGGCTAGCGAAATGTAAATGTTATAACACTACATTTTTAAATTCATGGATAAATTTTCAACTTTTTGAATTAAGTTTAATTTTATGAGTTTAACTAAAGTCTTAAAAGCTCGAAAACTTAAAGCTTTAGTGCGACTATAAATAAGTATGTATATATATTTCAGCTAAATAAAAAACTGTTTGTCTCTTTTATAGACACAATAAAAAAACAACAACAAAAATTTTGATGTAAATCACCCATTTTTAAAACTCGTTTTGTGACACTTACCACCCCCTCCGTTTGTCTGCATTGATCGCGACTCCACAGTTGCATCCATATATTGATATATTGTAACTGGACCTTGATACTGGGTCATTGGACCAATGACTACATCTGTTGAATTTGATAAATTTATAACACTAGACGGTTGTATTGCTGGGTTTGAGAATATATTCTGTGGCAGAGATCCTGGCAAAGATGCGGCATTTGTTGCTCTTTGATTAGATAAACTCCATAAAACACTATTTGCAGCATGATTAGCTTGAGCAGTATATGATTGTTGTTGTTCTGAATTATTTTGTTCGTGCATTTTAATACCATTTATCCATAACTTAATTCAATAATATTTCGTAACTTGCACATGCGTATATGGATTATAAAACAACGACATCGGTATTATTTGTTAAGTTAATTTTAAAATACATAAATAAGTAATTGATATCAATTTTTTAGTTTGCGATGAATATATTTAACGATCTATCGTCAACCGAACCGACTGAAATCACAATTTAGACTGAAGAGCATTGTATTAAAAAACTGATCACAATTGAGTATTTGATGTGCAAGCTTTAAAAGAACATAAACTGAGGAGCGAATACGTACGATCGTTAAAAACTTCTTATGTTTACGAGAGTATATGTACACAGTGTTCCCAACTTTTTATGATCAAAATGCGCAGACCTCCTACCAGAAAGGCGCAAAATTATTTTTTATGTAACTATCTGTAATCGAAACGCGCTGTAAAAAAGCATTAATAGTTTTAAAAACAGAATATACTGAAATTTAAAAAAAATTCTATTCAAATTTCAATTTTTACAAAGATTTTTTTAATAGATTGAACGATTGCTTAAAAACTTAAATTAAAAACATAAAGAAAGTACCTATCAGAGCTAGTGTTAGACAAGGTAATGTTCTCTCTCCACTGCTGTTTAACGTTGCCCACGATTGTGTGCTGCAATGTGGTACAACATGGAGACTTAACACAAAGTTGGAAGACCTGGACTATGCATACGACATCTAGCACCTGGACAGATGGAACCTATACAGGCAGAAGTATACAGTGCTGACTTGCGGATAACCCGTCCTTTTGCTATCTCGCTGGTGTCATCACGACGCCCGGTGTTTCTAGTGCTTATATTCCGAACAGATTAAACCTAGGCAGCCAATTTGTTAGTAGACAGAATTTTATAGAGCGTTCTAAACATATCTTTCAAAAAGCGAAAATTAACATCTTTAACTCGTGTGTGAAGTTTATTTATGTACGGATGCGAGTTTCGGAATGCGGCTGTGATTGATGTCAATTTCATTAGGACATTTATAAATCGCTATCTGCGGAGCATTTCGAAAATGTTCCGGCCAGACACACGATTAAAACAAGTTGCTGTAATGAAGGAAATGGATTGCGTACACTCTGCAGAAACTAAACTACGCCTTAGCGAAACTGGACAGTGAATGGAACTCGCATAGAGGACCAGAAGAATCGGAAGGTGAGCTCATCCCTAGAGAAGATAATTTGAAAGAGAAGCTGCTAATAGAATAACTGGGAGCCAGAGAAGATCACTGGCTTTAGATAGGCGCAGATGGAAGAATTTTTTATGGTTCTATGGGATCTCTAAACGATCTAATAATAACAATTTACAAGTTTAGTATTCTAATTAAATAATTAAAATTTCTAGTCCTCGTCTATAAAATATTTAATTTTTTCTATTTTACTTAAAATAACTTATAAGTTTTGAAAAGTTGGTCCTTGGATTTGAGATACGTTTCAAAAACACTTTTGCTTATTAATTTTTGCACAAATATAATCTGCAGTAACGTAATTTTCACAGCATGATGAATTTAGGTCCATAGTTTGTATAAATTAATGAGTTTATTGAGTTTAGGAACTTTATATTTCTTACAAAAAATTGCAAATGGAATAGCGCTAATCTAGTGCATTTTAAAAAAAAGCTGTAAAGGAAAAATGCGACTTTTCGTAATTGAAACGAGCTAAATGTAGCACGAAATGCGCTAAATTGGCAACACTGTATGTACATATAAAAAAATAATAAATAAATAACGTACATGGTAATTAAGTGGATTAATTTATTAAGGAGCCTATACATTTGGGACTGTGATTTGTTCGGTTGTCATTTCTCCAAACACTACAAAAAACCATAATAAGCTTAAACGTCGACAAGAAAAAATTAATTGTGAAGTAAATGATACAATTGCACTCTCAATAATTTATTTGTGTACAAATCAAGAAAAAAGAACTAATTGGGCGAATGATTGGTTATTAAAAAGAAATAGGCGTTCACACGTAATATTATTAAAAAATATGGAAATAACTTTAGAACAATTTAAAAATTCTTTAGGAATAGATGCCAATACATATTAGGAGCTTTTAAAATATGTAACATCAGCTATACAAAAACGTGACACCCATTTGCGTGATGCGATTACTCCATCTAAGATGCTTTTAGCAACATTACGCTTCCTAGCTTCTGGCCAGAGTTAGGAAGACTTAAAATTTTTAACAAACATATCAGCGCAAATTTTTAGAAAGATAGTCATTGAAACATCAAAAGCAATAATTCTAGACTTGAAACCATTTATTAAAATGAAATTTTATTGAATAATATTTAAATGCATGTACACTGAACCAATAAAGTTCTCTTAAATAGATAGCACCGTGCGATAGCACTCGGCGTTGCCGAGTAGAAAAAGGATCTGTTTTTGAAATTTTCGAAACACCGGTATTAGCTGAATGTTACCCGAGTTTGTTTTTTCGGATACAGGCCTTTTATTTCTCAAACAAACACATTTTTCATCAAATTTTGTTCACATTTTTCAACTTTAAATTTGTTTTTACGCACTATTTTATATAGGAACGGTACTATTTACTACTACTCCAGTGTTTATTGAACTGGAAAGTGATAATTAGCCCAATTGAGCATATATTAGTGTGTCGTCTATCAGACGCTTTGCGAAAATTTTTTGACATTCAATTTGCGGTATGTTACTGCCCACGATTCACCATATACATTGGCTTCATCCTTGTTAAGCTTTTGGCTAGATTTTTGTAGAAGGTTAACAGCTGTTTGTAAAAATAAACTTTAATCAATGCCTTTTTTGGGGGGTTGGTTCCTGAAAAAGAAAAAAAGTACATAAATATGAATTTTGTACACATATTAAAAATATACTTTAGGAATTTTTAAAAAAATAATGTACTTTTAATTTCAGATGCCAAGCAATTCGGAAGAGTGGAAAAAAGTTGCTGTTGACTTTGAATGGAATTTATTATTTTATATTGACGCTTTAGGCGGCTAACACGTGAATGTAATTAAACCATGTAAATATGGGTCGTATTTCTTTAACTATAAAAAGAAAATTAATAATGCCTTTAGTGAATACAAATTATGAATTTTTGGCGTTGGAGATTGGCATTAATGGAAAGTTGTCTGGTGTCTGGGTGTTTAGTCAATCAAAGCCAAAATATGACGACAATTTTTTAAATTTACCAACACCTGAAAAACTGCCTTTTTACGAAGACATGCTTCCATACATCATAGATGCTGACGACGCTTTTCCTCTTTGGAAATTATAATGAAACTCTACAGCCGCCATAATTTGACACCGTAAGAACAAATTTTTAATTATAGGCGAAACAAAAGACAGCTAAGGCTAGAAAAAACTGTTAGTTTTATTAGAGGGAGAAAAAAGAATGGTTGAGCCATTAGCAATAAAATGTGTTAGAAGAAATCGCTACAAATACCAGTTTTCTAACATATGTTAAATAAATTAAATGTCATTATAACAAATTTTTCATAAAATTAATTTAAAATCCTCTAAATCCGTGAGAAAGTTTGTAAATTTGTTAAATCTTTTGAAATGAAAACGTTCGTTGTCGTATTTGGACATTTTGTCTTAAATTAACGAAAAAATCTTAATTTTACTTTGATCTTTTTCAAAAATGTTGAAAAAAGACTACGATTCGCCAACCTTGATAGGGGTGAATGGCAAACGCTAAAACACATATTATTATATAAGGTATTAAATCGAAAGAATCAAAGCTTTTTTTAACAATTTGTGGTATGCACCTGTTTTTCAATAAATAAAGACTGTGTTTTAGAACTGCGCCATGAATGGAACGTTGAGATGCAACTAAGTTTTTTTGTAAAGAAAAACAAATGTGTCATGTGTATAGATTTCTTTTTTTTTTTTAAACAAGTGAATAAAGTACATACTAGTTATTTTAATTATCAATATTATTTGATTTATACACACATGTAAATAACCTAAAAGAGCTAATATAAAGTCAATGTTGATGCAAGTCAATTCCATACTTGCTACATTTGAACTATGTATTTTTATGGCACTGATTGTATCGTATTTGTATAGGAACTTTGTCGTTCCGATAAAGTCGATATAATTGAAATGCATTATTGACAGACACATTTATGGAAAAATTCATCATTTGCCAATACCTTCCTTTTAAACTAAAAGCAACTCTAAGGCTAAGTTCGTGTTTCCAATTTTTACTCATTGGTAATATATATGTATGTACATATGTATGTATATATATATACATATATATATATATATATATATATATATATACATACATATATTTCTAAATAAATATATATTATATATTTCTAAATAAATCTTACAAATTATCTCTTTCTTGTAAAAGAAATAGTCGCCCTGAAAAGGACCGATTTTGCGTGTGTCGTGGGCATACAACAAAACCATAGTTGAAATTCCAGTGGCGATTAAGCAAAAGTTTATTCTAAGAAGGAGAATTATATAAATAAGATTAAAATAAATGTTTGGAGAACAAGGATCATTATAAAATCAATAAATGAAATAAAACAAAACTAAGGGATCGAAGGAAAAAGCTGAGGAGAAACGTTTGTCTTAAAATTGTATCATTTTTGAAAAATATATGGTGTCCTGAAAAAGACCGACTTTGTTTGTTTTTGATATAAATTAACAAGCATTTCATTTTGCTTGCCTTTCAGAAACCCCACATAATACCAGAAGCAAACAATTTACCTATGTAACAATGGTACCGGAACAGTACACGTCTAAAACCTTTACAAGTCACGTATTCAAATAGAATACCACAGCCTTCAAAGAAATTTACACTTACCTGACTTTACAATATACTTACCTGGATCTGTTTTTTTTCCAAACCCTGTTTTTTCTGCAAAATGTATTTCTCTAAACTACAGAAAAACCTCCAAAAATATAGTTTTTGCTCCAATTTGTCCTTGTTTTATCCAATATTACAAAAGTTTTTGCCTGAAAAGAAAAATAATATATATACGAGTATTTAGCGCGAAAATGTTCAAAATAATAAAATAAAAACAAACGTCAAATTAATAGTTTCGTGCGAGAGGGACAGATATAGTTCTTTAATATATTTATTGTCCTTCACCAACGAGACTATTAGGCCTTTAGTTCCAATTTTCTCCGTTTCGCTTCTAGTTATTCTGTGTTCAAAAGCACGTCACATTGTAGATAATGCCTTTCGAATTTTTACTAACCGTTCTAGAATTTTTCGATCAACCATTAATTTGTGTCCAGAAAAAGCCTCAGTATTAACATTGCTGTGTTATTACTTACATAATTTTTAAGCAAAAAAAATTCGTCTGTTTACTTGCGAAACTGTGATAATGCAGGGTTTGATGTAAAAGATAATGTTTTAACTGACTTGGAGCCCGTTCATGGAAATATTTCAAGCAATGCCAAAAACGTTCGCAACAACGTAACTATTCGTAACTATTTCAACAATATTGGAGCCGTGCCTTGACAAAACAAAGTTTTGTTTCAAACTTCAATAATAATTACATTTGTATAAAAAATTTAATATAAACTTGCCTTTTAAATTTCTTCTTCAATTGTAGTAATTCCGTCTACCTGAGTTTCTTCATCATGTAGTAAAACTAAATACTTGAAATACCACAATGTGGGTACATATAAATCATCAGTGCCGTCTCCAGATTTTTCACTTCTTCTAATTTTTGCAATTCACATATATAACAAGCTCTAATTGCATAATATTTCTTTTTTGCCATTTCAATTGTCGCAGTTTTATCGTATTCTTTGTATTTTGCAACCAGCTTCTCCCATCCTTTTGGTTTTTCATTTCTGTCTTTGTAGACATCATTTGTGCTTTGCCAAATTGCATTTCCATTCCGTAAAATTTCAATTGCTTGCTAGCCATCTATGCAGCCACAAAACATATTTTCACTTTTCGTATTACAAAATTTTATTTCCACCGATATTAATACACTTTGATATTTATTGTGAAATAATATGAACATGTTTTCAAATGATCGTGCATAACTCTTTGCCAAGCGTGGCAGATTTAAAACCTATCTGACGTCATAATTTTCGCTTTGTCGATTTTTAAACTAATTGGCAAGTTTGCTGGCTATTTTTGATGAAAAATTAAAAACTATTATTTTGGTATTTTTATGTGTGAAATTCGTTTTCTTATGTATAGTATGCGACAAAACATATGCGTGAGCTTGTACTTTCTATCATATATCTTCATAACATAGAAAAGCTTATTCGAATTCATTTTGCTTTTTTAGTTCATAACAAAAATATACTCCTTGTACTAAGAAAGGACAGAAATAAAGAAAAACAAATTTGTAACAGTAAAAATTTACGTTAAAGTTAGAAAATACCTAATTTAAATCGTCAAAACAATGGCGCGAAATAGTTAAATTATAATCGAAAAAAATCGTTCAATAACAAAAACGGACTTTTCAACATTAGAGGGATAATTATAGAAAATTTGAACGTCTTTATAATCGTACCGAATCTATCATATTCTGTCCCTAGCTAACAATATTTTGCAACATTCTACAAAAGTTGTTAACAGTAATTAGCAATTATAATAAAAAGTAACTAATGATTTTAATAAAGATGAATGAAGTGACATCAATCGCGAATAAATTTTTTATTCAACACATTATTATTTACCGTTTCTGTTCATCAGGCCCATTGACACCATACAGAGGTGGTCGACTCTGCAAAACTGTCAAACAGAACGGCCAAGCGATACTGCGTTTAATAAAATAATTGTCTTTATATCAGAAAGGTTTATTACAAATTTTTTAAAATTAAATGTTCCGATTATATGCATCCAAACAAGATCTGTAGGTGCAAAACGACAATTTACTACTGCTAAAAATATATCGATCAGAATTGAATTTACTTACTTAGTTAGGTATACTTTTGAATGAAGACTGTACTCTTTTCTTATGAATCTAAGTTTAATGTAAGACGTTCTTATGGATTAAGCCCGATAAGCTGAATAAAGAGGACAACGTCTTAATCTTCAGTATACCAAAGACGCGGTAAAACATAAAGAAGGAAGTGTTTTTGTCTGTGAATGTATTTCTGGCCATGGAATTGGAACAATACACAAAATAAAGGGTGTAATGGATCGTTTCGTCTACAAGGATATCCTGGAATACCTACTGATATCACATATAATACAGAGGAGAAAATGCCAATTGATTGGAGATATCAACAGGACAACTATCCAAAACGTACAGATAAATGAGTGAAAGAGTGCTATATAAGCAAATAAATCAACGTTTTGAAATTTCTAGCGCAATCGCCAGATCGCAGTCCCCCTCAAAATCTGTAGGATATTGTAGATCTCAAAATAAACACCGATAATTGCAGAAATAATAATGAACTTTCTTGAGAAGTGGAAATTTTATTGAAAGAATTTTCTGGTGAAACAGTATCGAATCTAATTGAGTCCATAACATGAATATGTAAAGGGCTTTCAAAAAACTCAGGGCTAATTAATATTTTAAGAGAATTTATTGAGGACGTGCTTATGTTTGATCGGATTCAAAAAATTGTGTTCAAAATGATTTTTCTAAATTAAATACGAATTCTCTTTGTTTTTGTTTACTTTTTTAAGCGAATTTAGATGATTAACTTTATTATTTAGAAATTTATTAGTTATTTAGAAATTTTCTATTAACCAGAAATGCATGCATAAGTTTTGTCTCTTATTTTCATTATAATGTTAATAGCACATAGTTTGCCAGTAAATTTTTTGAAAAGTACCTACGTATACAAAAGAAAATTCAGATTTTTACCTACGTTTTGAAAAGACTTCCCTTAAAAAATCCTTGCGCATTATAGTCATTAAAATGTAAGAAAAAAACAAGATGTTATTTTGAAACCAATACACTTTTGAACTGAATATTGCAAAATGACTATTAGTGCAGTCTTTAAAATTTAACAAATTTGCAAAAGCACAATGTTTAAGTAAATATTGCAAAATTTATACTTCTCTTTACTTTAAATATGATATATTTATATATATATATATATATATATATATATATATATATATATATATATGACTGAGAACTAAAACCTCAAAACTCCTCAACAGCATGTTTCGGCTTATACATCAACGGAATGTTACAATAAAAAGAGGTAGTCTACTACTTGAGATGAACTTAGCAAAATACGAAAAGAAAATTTGACTTTATAAGGCACACCATACGTAGGGGAGGTGATAAAATTTGCCAAAAAATCCTAACGGTTAGGAGTTCCAGAAGATAATTCTTATTAAAAGTATATGCCCTTTTTTAATCTTTACTCTCTCTTTTCCTCTTCCAACAACTTATTTTCCTAATACCATCTTCATAGTGCTGGTCTCAAGAAAAAAAATCTTAGAAAAAACACAAACATATCCTTTTTCTTTTAGTAATACATTTTTAAGCGATTTTTTTTTCATAAATACAAAATTTTGTTCAAGTGGGTGAACTGAAGATATCCGATATTTAAATTGTTTAAGTAATTGAACTCAAGATGCTGGACATTTGATCCAACCCTATGTTTTATTTTATAGCTCACTGCCCTCCTTTCACATTTTGTAATAGTCGTCATATGTGTAGCAATGTAAGCAATTAGTTTTTTAAGCCTTAGTTTTAATATTACTATACATACATGAAAACAAAATGTTTTTGAATAAAGAAAAAACAGTCTTGCTTTGACCACCAGTCTTAGATGGTAGTGTTTAATTTTCATCCTATGTACATGGCGACCGTGACAGATAAAAACTTTTTTAAAATGAAACTTTTTAAAGAAAATAAAACTTTAAAAAACTTTAAATCAAAAACAAGAAAATGAAAAATTGTTCTTTACAAAAAAAAAAAACAATTTCGTATAAAATTTAAGTGTTAAAAAAAAGAAAAGTTATTAAAAAATTTTTAAATAGGCATTGAACATACTAAAATAGCCGATCCAAGTCGAACGTGATAAATGAAGTAGTAGTGGAAAGTGCTAAAGATAAATCTTGCGAATAAATAAGATTGCTTCTACTCATTATTACAATTTTTTGGTAGTAAGATTGACATTTGGGTCCGCCAAATAAATTTTTTTTTTGAAAATGCTATAAAAAAAACTACTGAATATTTTCTCAAATTTCTTTTTTTATTTGAAAGTACAATCCCTCCGGTTAATAATGGAAAAAAATTTCATTCAAATGGCTGCCTCGGCTGGCCATGCAGTAGCCTACACGATGAGTCCAATTTTTAAGCACATTATCGATTGTGTGCAGCTGTATTTCACCAATGGCTTCACGAATATTGTCCTTTAAAGCGTCAATTGTCTCTGGCTTGTTGGCGTAACACTTATCTTTGACGCACCCCACAAATAATAGTCCAACGGCAGCTCCTAGGTGGCCAAACGACATCAGCTCTGCGGCTGATAATGCGATCTTCAAAAACAGGGCGCAAAACATCGAGTGTAGCTTCGGCTGTGTGGCACATAGCGCCGTCCTGTTGAAACCTAATGTTGCTAATATTCTCCTCTTAAATTTTTGTGAACAAAAATTCGTTCAACATGGCCCGATAACGATCGCCATTGACTGTAACGGCCACTCCTTGCTCATTTTTGAAGAAAAATGGCCCAATTAAGCCTCTGGACCAAAATCCGCACCAAACAGTGACTCGTCTTGGGTGTATCGGCTTTCAATGTATGCGTGCGGGTTTTCTGTGCCCCAAATACGACAATTTTGCTTGTTTACATACCCGCCAAGATCGAAATTAGCTTCATCTGAAAATATGATTTATTTTTTGGCAAAATCGGCATCTTCTGTAAGTCGATCGCAGGCCCAGATTCCCAGCGTTGTTCAAGCGTATACACAACCATATTCGTTCAGCGGAAGGATAAAACTAATTATCTGTCAAATCAGACATGAGCTAAGTGTTACCATTCACGAAATAAGCACTAGTTGAAAAAAAAACCTTAGATGGCGGACACTTTATAAAGAACATACCATAAGGAAATATAGTACCCAGATTAATGATATGGAGAAAATATAAAATAATACAACTTAAAGAAAGTTAACTGAAGACAAAACTGTGAGGTAAGAAACAACCCAATGCCATAGGTTGCAAGCTCTCCATACCTCGGAGATGCTTAAAATATCATGGAACATCAAAAAAAAAAGAGTCAACAATGTAACAGCATTAACAACTTTAGCCTAATCAGCAGTACCAATTAAAGAAGTTAAAAATTGTTTTCATGATAATACGAATACCTTGTCTATGTACAATATAAAATCGTTCGTTTAAAAAATTTTGATTTTTAATATTGGCCCATCTTCATATTCAAAAATATAGTATACTCTAAGAGAACAAAATTCATAGACAACTTAAAGTATACTTTTGGCGTTGGAGTCGATTCTAAATATAAAACCAGCTGAAACTGTTTTTAACAAATTTTAAAACATAAAATGGAAAGTCGCAAATTTTAAAAAATGTTTCGATTATAAGATATTTCACTGTTATCGACGATTATGAAATGGGTTATGATAAAAGGAAGCCGAAAATATATAAAAGAAGGATTAATACTTTTAACGTAAATAATGCATTTTTTCGGGTTATGTTCATGCGCAAAGTGTAACCTACGATATATTTTTCTTTTCTATCAGAGAAATGTCATTAGTTGTGCTCTTCACACATCAACAGGGATGCATTTTATCTCCGTTTCTATAGAATACAGCGATGATATTGCCTTTTAACACACAGCTACTGTTACATGTTTGCTAAACTTCTCTGAGGAGTGAAGTTGCAAAGACTAAGGACTAAGACTTCTACCGTGGCAGCATTCTAACAAGGACTGGTGTTTGTAGCGATGATATAATGTTAGCTTTTCGGTATTATAACGATGTCAGAAAAGCTGAAAGGCAACATAAAGGGTGATTCCACTGATATATTGGAGTATAATTAAGAGCTGCACGCCAGTGGAATAAACCAAATAACGTTTATAATCAAGAAATAGAACAACTGTCTCAAAAATTGGAAGATGCTTACATTTCGGATGGATTGCCAGCTCAAACAGCAAACAAAGACTTTGTTTAAGGCTTTGGCTAAAAACTTAAGTTCGGACAGAACTAAAATCGTAATCGAAGCAGGGACTTTTGAAAACATAAACCAGATAACTTCGAAATTAGCTAACACGGGTGCGGACCAATCAAGCTCACCAACTATTTTGCATGTACGTGGTGTTTTTAGTGAGGAAGACAAACTCGTTTAAACTGGCGCCAAAATTTTGGAAATTACTGTCCTC
Source organism: Wohlfahrtia magnifica (assembly GCA_023159175.1). Classification (NCBI taxonomy): domain Eukaryota; kingdom Metazoa; phylum Arthropoda; class Insecta; order Diptera; family Sarcophagidae; genus Wohlfahrtia; species Wohlfahrtia magnifica. Next base: position 266,729 of record JAKWBJ010000032.1, on the reverse strand, counting down.
GTTTCTTACGAGGAAACCATTCCTAAAGCGAGCTAGTCGAGCAGAATATAAGTAGGAATCGGAGTCAACATAATAGGCAGTCGTTCGCACAGACCTTTTGGACTATCCCACATGCTTATCAAAGAGGACGTGTTGACATGACTATTAAACATAGGGTTTCGGAAAATACCGAGGACCACCAGGTAATTCTGGGAGAAGAATTAAATATGTTTTCACGGTAAATTTAAACTTGTGTGCTTTTGTCGAGCTCGTTTTAAATGGCGCTGAAAAAGCGCTTACATTTTTGATAGAAACTCGTGCCGATGTATCCTTGCTGAAGCGTGAGAGTATGAATGAACCGATAAATGCTACTATTGTAAACGTGTTAAGAGGCATAGGAGAGGAAAGTGAGTTTACGATTGGTAGAATTTGAAGTTCACTTCAGTTCTAAAACTGGCAATTACACGATAAATATCCCCTGTAGTGGTGTTCTGGGTCTTCATTTTATTAAAGCAAATAATTGTTTAATTTACTTCAAATCCCACAATAATTCCTTAAGAATCCGATCATATAATTCCTAAATAAATGATGAATACCAAAAAAATGCAAAATTTAACTGCAAATTGTCCGGATATTTCTTAGAATGAGCTGTTAACTTTATGTGCCGAATTTACGGATATTGTTGGTTTAGGGAGCGAACCCGTTTCTATGAAAATTTTTATAAGCGAAACGTGCGTATAGTGATGCACCGGTGAACATTAAAAACTATAGAATTCCAGAGACATAGAGGGAAAAGATTGAAAGGCAGTTTGACTAATTGATCAAAGATGATTTGGTTGAAACCTCTGTTTCGCCTTATAACAATCCAGTATTGTTGGTCCCAAAGAAATCTTTTGAAGATAGTAGTAAGAAAAGGTGGCGTCTGGTAATTGATGATCACCAGGTCAACAAAAAGCTTCTATGCGATAAATTCCCACTTCCGAGAATAGACGATATATTAGATCAGCTTCGAAGGGCTAGGTATTTTTCGACTCTAAACTTAATATCCGGATTTCACCATATTGAGTTGAATGACGGTTCTAGAGATATAACATCGTTCCCAGTACCTAAAGGTTTGTTTGGATTTAAGAGACTTCCTTTGGGTTGAAAATATCACATTATTCCTTTCAGCGAATGATGGCTCTGCATTCGCTGGTCTGAGTCTGTCCACAGCATTTTTATATATGGACGACATTATTGTTTAATTGAAGAGAAGTTTTTCAGACCTGTTGATGGTATAATCTTATGTAGGTCATAGATGGACATCTCAGGGAATATTGCCAGATAGTAATAAGTATCAAGCAATCACAAACTATCCAAAATCCAGAAATGGTAATGAAACTAAACCTATCGTGGCTTTCTGCTATAGAAAATTCATTCCGAAATTTGCATATTATTGCAAACCGTTAAATAATTTGTCAAAGAAGAACTCTGCGTTCCAATGGTCAGCCGAATGTGAAAACTAATTTAATTACTTGGGAACAGCATTGATGAAGCCACCAATTTTATAATATCCAATTTTACTAAAACATTTTATATTACCACGGATGCTAGAAGTTAGCATGCGGGGCTGTGTTGAGTCAACAGCAAGAAAAAACCTTACTACCATTCGTTCGATTAATTACTTCAGACCTTATATCTATAAACAGAAGTTCATAATTAAAACAGATCACAGACCACTAAAGTATGTATTTTCAATGAAATATCCATCATATAAGTTGATGATAGTACGTCTGGATTTAGAGAAGTACAATTTTGAAATAAAATATATCAGAGGTAAAGAAAATTATGTAGCCGACACTTAATCAAAAATTATATTTGAGGATATAAATGCTTGTAACGTTAGAATGGTAACTCTAGATCTAGACAGCAAGTAAAAGAGAAAGAACAAGCCCACCCAAAAATTTATGAAAATAATTCCGTGAGCTACCTTAAAAAAACTACCCAATATAATAACACGCATCCAAGGGTGCGTTGTTAAAAATGGATTAAAATTGTTTTTAATATAAATGCTAATACTTATGTTATTAATGGACAAACAGACCTAGGTCAATTTTTCCAAGAGCTTGAAGTACTAGTTAGTAACATTTATACAAAACTAATAAGCACACTAAGCAACCTTTGATTATAACACCAACGCTTGTGAAACCATTGGACACAGTGGTGATTGACACGATAGGATCACTACCTACCACCACAGTGTACACAGTGGAGACACCAATGACAGCTCAGAAAGCGAAAATCAGCTGTTTTTCTTTGTTTACAACAATTTACAACTGAGTTGGTGTAAAAGAAAAAGCAACATTATTTTCCATAAGAAAATAAAGCAATACGAAAAGCACAAAATATATATGCTTTTTCGTATGTGTATGCAAAAAAAGAAATAAAAATAAAATTTAATGTAGTAAAATCGAATTGGTTGTGATTTTTTAAAGATATACAAAATTTTCTATTTTATTTAATAAAATAGATGCACTTTTTTCAACTAATAAAGGTAAGTAAAAATGTGGAATAAAATTTAACATTAATTTTACCCAAAAACATTGTTTTTCATGTGCCACATCTGAAAGAAGCTCCTAATCGTATTTAGAATCTTGTTTGCCTGCTTGGATGTCAAAATAAACTTTGAAGGAAGAGGCGTTTATTTATAATTCTTAATATAACAACTACAAGTTCAGTGTAACTTCTTCATCAGTTGCATTGAATAATGTGAAAAACAAGATGGTCCACAGGATATATACTTTCTGTATACTGTATACTTTCTGCCTCTTTCCCGTTCTCCACTCTTCACAACGCTTCACATACAGCCACGAAGCGCTTGGTTTTCACGTACGGGACAGCTCGTTGGGCTGGGCTTAACGATTTCTACGAGCATTTCAATTGGAAACTTTGTTTCCTTCATTCTAACGTGAATGCCATGGCCGAAATGGTTGTTAATATAATAAAGCGAGTGAAATTTCATCCCATCCAGAATGCTTCCGATTAAATCAAGAAATAAATCTTGGTTTAATCAGACGTGCAAGCTTGTAGTCAGATCCAGAGAGGAAGCATTCAGAAATAGGCGTAATAACAAATGCGATAATACTGATTCGCTACCCAAACAGACGAGATCTTCGTGTGCCGCAGTACTTAGGCGCGAAAAGACTCTCTATGAACAGCGCCTATATGCTAAAGTTCTTACTTTTTTGCGGGGAAGTAAGAGCTTTTGCACATTCATTAAAAGGCTTAGGAACAGCGCCAGTTCGGTTCCAGTCTTTATAAACGAAGACCAAACATTCACTAACCTGGTTGATAAGGCAAATCTTCTGGCTGAAATGTCTGCAGATAATTCGAACTTGCCGGACAGCGTTAAACCACTGCCCGAACTCGAAAGAGTATCAGTGACTATGTCTAATATATTCTTTCGAGCCCGTGCTGTAAAAATGGATCTTGCAAATCTCGACGTTCAAAAGTCTTCTTGGGCTGATGGCATTCCAGCGCTGGTCCTGAAGCGGTGCTCTTCAACGCTTGCGCGTCATTTAGCTTTTTTTTAGTGCGTCTTATCGTGCGGGTATTTTCCCATCTTGCTGGAAGATTGCCAATGTAACGCCAATCACTAAAAAGGGTGAAGCTAGTAACCCTGAAAACTACCACCCAATAGCAGTTTGTTCAGCACTTTCCAAGGTTATGGAGAGTATGATTAATTACCACCTTGTGAAGTATTTAGAGTTCAACAATTTGCTGAGCAATCGCCAATATGGCTTTCGTAAAGGTCGCTCTACTGGTGATCTGCTATCGCTACTCTCTGAAAAGTGGAATATGTTCATTCATGGATTTGGTGAGAGTAAGGTTGTGGCCTTGGATATTTCCAAGACGTTTGACAAAGTCTGGCACGAGGTTCTCATTTCCAAGCTTATTGCTTTTGGTGTCGGTAGTCACTTTTCTCGATTCATATCGAGCTTTCTCAGAAATTGCACGATGAGAGTAGTTATGGATGGAATCTCATCCAACGAGTTGAAGATAAATTCCGGGATACCGCAAAGTTCTGTTCTTTCTCCAACACTATTTCTTATATATATATATTTCTTAATAACATCCTTTTTGTCACTTCCAATCCTATCTACTCTTTTGCAGATGACAGCAACATTTGTCATTCATATTCTTTTGATCGTAGGCCGACCCTTTGGAGATTGGGGCGAAAAGGCGGAATAGGAATGACACGCTTACAAGCGACTTGGCGAAAATCTCTGAGTGGGGTCGCGCGAATAGGGTCGACTTTAATGCGCGCAAGACCCATTGTTGCTTTCTGACACGCAGACGTGGTGGTGTGTTGTCATCTGTTTCTATTCGTAATGTAGATATTGAGGAATTAGATGATCTTGATGTTCTGGGCATGAGAGTTCACTGCGACGTTCGTTGGAACGAGCACATATTTCCAGTGTCGAAAGAAGCATTCAAATGCCTCGGCTTTTTAAGACGGTGTAAGAACTAGTTCGCTCCATCTGATCTCCTTAATATTTACAAGACCTATATCCGACCCAAATTGTAATACTACTCTCATGTATGGGCCGGTGCTTCAAAGTCTATTTTCTCGACGGCGTAGAGGAGAGGGCGAAAGTTCTTAATAATGAAAGTAGGGTAGCCAACTCTATCGATTTAATAGAGCATCGTTGCAATGTGGCGCGCGTTTCATTGTTCTATCGGTACTATAATGGAATGTGTTCTAACGAAATTAAGGAACTAATTCCTGATAACCATGTATTCTTACCTGTTACTCATATTTCTCATAGAGCGCATTCCTTTGTAGTTGATTGTCCGGTAAATTGCTCCACGCATTATAGGGAGAATTCGTTCTTTGGTCGCACAGTTTGTGGAACAATCTTCCTGCGAATGTCTTCCCTGCCACTTACGACATGAGCAAATTTAAATCGAACGTTCATAAGCATTCCCTCTATCCTCCTTCCCACAACCTATTTTCCTAGTACCAGCACAATGCACTGCATGTGTAGCAGTTATCCTCTGAGTGAGTATATGAATATTTTATTTCTAGAAGGCAATAATTGAAAAGATATTATACAAATAAAATGAATTATAATAAACAGAAATAAATAAATGAAATATATAAAAAAAAACTTATTAGTTTCTGATATTCCATTCTTAGTTACACGTAGAATTTAACAAAAATAAGGATGACATTTAAACTGTAATTATCTTTTTTTTCTTTAAATATCTCTAAGAGTACTTCTGTTAGGATGGAAACTTTTATTACTGTTTCTCATGTTAAGACTTATGAAAAGAATTTTCAAATTTTAAATATAAAAGTTTTAAAAGAAAAAGATAATTTACATAAATCGAAGGTTAAGGATTTTTAGAATTACAAACAAAACAATGAATTTTTTATATGTACAACAAATTCCAGTTTAAAGAAAATATTTAAAACTTTGTTCTGGTGATTTTAATAGAGCATATTGAACTATTTATAAGAAGCAAAAACATTTTAAATTAAATATCCTCTACAATTTCTTTAATAATTCTTGAAATATCTAATAAAATATAAATATTTTTTTATTATTATAAATTCTTTTTTTGTTCTTAAGTTTTAATAATACTTTTTTAAAATAATGCTTTAAATTTGCCAATGGGTTCTTAGTACAATTATATATATCTTGGTTTCGTTTCTTTTACTCTAAAGGCCTATATTTAAAAAAGAACTTGAATAAAACATGTATTTTTTATTATAATTTAACGCTATTCATCAGCAACTCCATCCATGATAGTTGCATTTTCCTCGAAAATTGCTGTACTACTATCGGCTGAAGTAGTAGCCATTTCATTTAAAGATGCGACTTTTTGTTTGAAATTTTTTAAAAGGCCAACCAAAGTTAAACATAATTTCGAATTGCTGGTATTAACGGAATATCTGGCAATGGATATTAGTGTTCGTTTGGCATTATTGATGGAATCTGCAGTTAAAACAAAATAAAGCCGAAAAATTTTAAATGAGTGTTTTTATGTTTGAACTAAATATTTATATGTATTTTAGTTACATTGTACATTTTGGTGTTGTCAGCAAACTTTCTTGACAGTTTATCCAGCCATTTATACGTTCGAACATTATAAGACCGTTTTGTCTGAAGTGATTTAAAATTTCCTCACGAAATACTTTAGGAATATTTTGCCTTAGTTTTGAAGTTGCTTGTACCAATTTTATTATGACCATTTCATTGTACATGAGTGAATTTTCTTTACCCTGTTGAGTACCTAAAAAAACGAATAACTTGAGTAGATTTTTTTTTTTTTTTTTTTTTTTGTTATTAAACAAATTCGTTTTTGTTACCTTTTTGCTTTTCGTAATCAGCTTGTTTCAAATATGGCTCTGAACGAATTCGTACCAAATTGCTGTTGTATAATGGTATTATCTAATTATAATAAAACTGTATGGGAGTTATTTTTCTTCTAGCCATTGGAGACTCTTCATATTCCGAAATTTTTATTTTTAATGTTACAGCCAAATCAAGGCTTAGATTTAATTTTGCCTTTTTCGTATATGGGTCATTACATCCTCATAATCAAATTTAATGAATTCCTTCTGCATTAGTTTGTGGGCTTCTATCAACAGATCGCACACCTTAGCGGCTTTCACAGTGAGTTGTTCTACTTCCTTCTATATTAAAGCAATGAAATTATTATCTTTTCATCCACACACTATATTTTTTCTTCTAATTGCTCCATGATTTTAACCACAGTGTACACTGTGTAACAGTAACAATATATATACGGACGTTATAAATTTTTTTAGTAGCACCAGAGGTACGTTTTGGGAAAGCTTCGGAGGGAGTGACTAGAATACGACCACCAACAATATCAAAACGACGTTTCAAATGTTTTTCGACAGACTAAATGGGATTAAAGTTAAAAATGTAATTAATTAATTAAAAAAAAAATTAAATAAAATTCTAAAAAGCCATTTATTATAACCATTTATTAATAATAAAATTATTTGTTGGACCTTTTTAGTCTAGATCCATCACATTCTGTTTAAAACAGCACCACCTAGGGAAGGTTGTGGGTTTAACCTCTTATGATGGCCTTGAGTATGAGAATCTTGGATATGTAAATGAATTTTGCATTTCACTTTCGCTACACTTACTCTTGGATGTACAACCAAACATAATTTAGGCCCCTTTTATGGTTTAAAATTCGACTACAACTGAGTCGATATGTATACAGTAATAGGGGCCTTATAAAATGTAATAAAAAACATAACAACAAAACAAAAAACAACATTCAGTTTACGAGCTAAAAACAACAAAAAAGCTAATTACCAAATGTTATATAAAAAGCATAATCATAAACTAAAACTATTTGTTAAAAGAAAAATAAATACTTCATATTTACAAAAAAAAAAAAAAACGACGATACAAATTTTACTTATATAACCAAAACAAATGAAATTAATATAAAGAAAAACACAATTCATATATGTATACAAAAAACTAAATACAAAAGGAAAAATAAATATCGAAGCTTATAACTTAATACTACATAAGCACCGAAAAAAACTAAGTACCACACGTAGATATTTGGCTTTAAAATTAGGTTCCTTGGCTTAGGTATCGAACGACCTAAGAGCGAAGTTAATTCGAATATGAATATGAATAAACAAATGAAGCATATCCTTATACTAATTGCTTCTTCTAAACCTACACTTCCTACTTCCATATTGCCCTGTCCTGATCTAATTACTTCTTCTAACCTAACCTTCCTACTTCTATACTGCCCTGATCTGATCTAATTGCTTCTTCTAAACCTACACTTCCAAGTTCTATATTGCCCTGATCTGATCTAATTGCTTCTTCTAAACCTACACTTCCAAGTTCTATATTGCCCTGATCTGATCTAAATGCTTATTCTAAACCTACACGTCCTACTTCTTTATTGTCATGACCTGAACTTATTGCTTCTTCTACACCTACAAGTAGTAGGAAGTAGGATGTTACTTCCTTATTGCCCTAACCTGATATAACCGATGATTCAGATGTCTCTATACTGTTCAAACTTTCTAAAATACTATCTTGTGCGTCAGAATTTAAATTATCGGCTAAAATTTGAGCCGTTATGCTAATTACAGAATTACTGAGAACGTTTTTAATGCAAAAAAAAAGTGAACCTAATAAGTAAAACACGTCTTTAAATTTTGAACATCAATTCACTTCTGAAATCTTTATTGAATTTTTTAATAAAAGTAAGATATTACAAATAAGTAATTCTCTTTAATATTTATTTTACAATGTTACAAATTAGTAAAAGAAAAAAACATTTACAATGTAATAAATAAAACAAACAATTCTTATTAATTTTGTCTGACCTATTTATTTATTTCAAAATAATTTTATAATGCGTTGACCTGTCCATGCCAAGTTGTGCCATTTCCGGTCGTGGGTGAAGGTATTGTGTACATAATTCCTCCCCAGTACTAAGCTGAGAGATCGAATGGATAGCAGCTTCAGCCTTTCTTTTTCAGCTTTCCTTTAGGGTGAAAGCGATTGCTCCAATTATCAATAGGCCTTAATTCGATCAAATCGTGTGTATTTATTCTTGATGATATTGTTAAAATTGTGCCTTCTTTTTCCATATTATAGTTTGCCAGTTTTTCAAGGTAAGTTCCTTGATTTCGGTTGTCGTGTGGACTTCTGCGATCGGGGCTGGTGCTATGTATATATCCTCCCAGATGGTGTTGGTATCATCGCTGTATGTTATGTTGTTTATAAGTACTTTACAATTTTTATAACGTACCAATGCAGTTCCCTCTACTGACTGGTTACTAGCTTCACATGTTGTATCGATTTGAGTTTTATGTGCGTTGAAGAGTAGGATAATACATATTAGGTTCTGATTGATAAATTAACTGTGACTCACCGATAACGCCATTTGCACAACTAGCATTTTTATTTTGCACCAAGCGGCCAATATTATTAGAGTTCATTATTTCTTCTACTTTATCAAAATCTTTACAATAAAATACATTTTAATTTTTTAGACATTTTACATTATTATTTATAATCTTTAGTTCATTGTACAATAAATAAGGTTCAGTTGAGATTATTTTTGTATTGTTTAATGGTAAGGTGATTTTATATTAAAACTAATGTTTATATATATATTTTCTATGGATTTTTTTTCTATAAACTAATATTTTAAATCTTAACTGATCTGTCCAATTTCATCAGGGTCTAAAATTAGCTTTGGGATTATTTTAAGTTTTGCTAGAATAATAGCCTAAGATGTCGTTAATATGATTCTTTAGTATGTCAATGTTATAGTTTGTTTGGTTAAGGTATTGTATATCTCTAATTGTGGTTGCTGTATTTTCTATATATTGTGTTAATTCACCTGCATGTCTATTTAAATATGTTTCTAGTGTCTCCTCCACTTCGTTAATATGGTTTGTTATATTTTCAAATCTCATGACCATGTTATAATTTAGTTGATGATTTTCTGATATTGATGTTTGAAGATTTGATTCTAGTTGATGAATTTGTTGATTTATTTCCTAAGCGTCTTTTATGTCCATGTTTGAACATTATTTTATGACCAAGTCAATCTTTTAGTCCTCTTTTAGAGCGTTTAATGATGAGATTATTCAAGCTTTGATAGATGTAATTTTTTCGAAAAGCTGAATTGTATTGTTAATATTGGCAATATTTTCAATGTACTTATCTAGATTTATAACGTGGATTAGATTGTTGTAACTTGTTATAAGTCTTGCGGCCCCAAGTTTATTGGTAAAATGGCTTAATTTTTAGACAGATCTCGAATTTTTATGTGCTGGCCTGCCTAGAGTACGACCCTAAAAGGATAAGATTTTCCGTTTTTTCTTATTGCATGATTTATGAATTTTTTGATTGTTAATTGTAGTCGTAGTATGTATATTGTTTTGTTTCACTTTTTGTTTGGAAAATTTGGGTTGTAATCTTGTTACGCCTAAAATTTTTTCTGTATACTATTTCATTTTCTAATCTAATTTCAGGATCTTCTCTTGATTGCTTTAGTTTTTCTGTTCGGTTAACAACTGAATACATTAATTTCTCTTTAATTTTTGGATATAGGACATCCTGGAATTCATTGAGTTTTTTTAATGAATCGTGTTAATCATTAAAATAAATGTTTTTATCAAAAGTATGCGTTTTACCATGGAAGATTTCAAAAGGAGTTAATTTAGTTGCAGAATGTATGAAGTTATATGTTAGTAGGGCTTCTGAAGTATTTTTTCATGGTTTAATTCAAATCTGTTAGCTTTTCTTACTTCTAATATCAGCCTATAAATTTCTGTTACTGTAGAATGTAGTCTTTGAACTGGTGAGATGCTACTTGTTTGTTGAAACGATGTGAGGTGAAGTTCAATATCATATTGTGGCAGAAGTCTTTAAAATTGTTGCTTGTAAATTCTGAACCATGGTCACATATAACTTTTTTGGGTATACCGTGTGAACTTAAAAATGATTTAATTGCTTTAAGTACCGTTACGATATTCTTATCTTGAATAACGAATGCAGCTGCGATTTAGAAAATGTATCTATGATTGTTAGATTTTGGTGACTATTTATTGTATAATGGTTTAGTTGGGATTTCTGAACTTTTGAATTTTATTTTATGGTGTTGCCTATCTTATTTGAGTGTTTGATAATTTTCGCAATTATTAATAGTTTTTGTAATTAATTCTTTCATATATGGAAAATAATATGTTATTTTTAAATGGAGATAACACTCTATAATTCCTCAGTGGTTGCTATCTTCATGATACTCTCTTACTTGTTTTTCTTGGTAATCGTTTGTCTAAGGTCCTCTAGTTTATCCATACATCTAAGTATCTTAAAAAGTTTACTGTTCGAAAAGAATTTGGAGGAAGTGGCTTGAACGACTTTATAAGTTTCATCATATGTATATATACATGATAAGGTATTTGGTGGGCAGAACTTTTTGAATATATCTGTACCTATTTATTCATTAAAAACAGCATCTCTTATAGAGCGTCTTTGCTTAATTCTGAAGATTGTTTCCAAGGTCATTGGGGATCCAATAGCTGTTTTTTTTAGAATTATTTGTATATTAAATTCGTTGAAATTTTTATCGTCAAGATTTTCATCTAATGAATGGATAGTGGTGCCTTGGGTACCATGATTTGAGATTGCTTCGCTTATGTTCACGTCTGTATAATTTTTTTCAACTACTACTCTGCACAAGGCATCCGCATTTGTGTTTTGTATGCCTTTCTTATAATGAATTTCATAATCATATTCTTCTAATTTGAGTCTCGTAATATTCTAGTCTGGTCTAATCATATTCTTCTATTTTGAGTCTAGTTTGGAGTTGAATTCTTTCAGGCTCATAATCCATGTTAATGGACTATCTTTGACGATTTTAAATTTTCGTCCAAGTACAGGCGGAAGTATTTTGTAGTCCAAACAATTGCTAGTTACTCTTTTTCGATTGTTGAGTAGTTTATTTCGGAATCACTGCCTATTGGCCCTTGTGATAAAATTGCAAAATTACTTGTATCAGTGGTTAGAACGATCGGTTTGGAAAAATCGGGGTATTGAAGAATTGAATCATTTGATAATAGGTTTTTAAATGCTTCGAATGCATTTACATATTCTGGATTGATGTCTATTTTCTTATTTTTCTTTAAGCATACGGTCAATGATTTCATGATTTTTGCGAAGTCTTTTATGAATTTTTGGTAATATCCAACTAGTCCTAAAAATGATTTGATTTCTTTTTGGGTCATTGGTATTGGGAAGTCTTTAATTACTGCAATTTTTGCAGGATTAGGTTTTATGTCTTCGGTTGATACAATGTGCCCTGGAAAAGTAATTTCTTTCTTATGAAATTCTGATTTGTCTCTTTGGATTTTAAAATGAGATGTTTTTAGTCTTTCAAAAACTTGTCTTAGGTTTTGGAGGTGTTCGTCAAGTGAAGTCGAAAATATGATAAAGTCATCAAAGATAAAGTCATCATCTTTGAAATGGAGATGGAGCATTTTTAAGTCCAAATGGCATCCTTATGTATTCATAATGGCCACCTTCGAAACAGTTTTTGGGACATCCTTGGGGTTCATTTCTATCTGATAGAATCCATTAGCTAGATCCAACGTTGTGCAGTACATGCATTTGCCCAGTTTGTCCAGGATGTCTGCAATGTTAGGTAAAGGATATCTATCGGACACTGTCTATTCATTGAGTTTCCTGTAATCGATTGCAAGACGCCATTTTTATTTTCCGCTTGCGTCTTTTTTCTTCTATTTGCTTTTGAACCTCTGCTTTATGTATATACGGGTAACGATATCATTTGGTATGGATTGGAATTTCGTCTACTGTTTGTATATTATGTTTAATTTGATTTGTAAAAGTCAGTTTTTCTCTGTAAAGCACAGAAATAAATTGTCGACAAAGTTTAGGAAGAAGTTTCTTTTCTTCTTTATTTAAGTGATCTGTTCGTAACAGCGATCCTATGTCTACCTCATTGTATTCTGCTGTGAATTTTTGGTTTATACAATTAAGTTCCACAAAATTATTTGGCTTATAGACTTCTACTTTTATTGGTTGTTCGGGAAGTAATATTTGGTCCTCAGTTGATTTATTAATCACTTCTACATTACTTAACCAATTTTTTGCTTTATAGATTCCTTCGGGAATTTCTAAATGATTTGAAATGCTGGTTAATCTAAAGAAAATTTCTTCACTTTCAATATCGACAGGAAGTTCGATAATAGATTTTGAATTAGCATGTATTACATATTTGCTTTGATGTTATGGTGGGTTTCATATGTAGATGGATAATAATGGCTGGCCATGCAGTAGCCTACACGATCGGTATAATTTTTAAGCACATTATCGATTGTGTGCAGCTGTATTTCACCAATGGCTTCACGGATATTGTCCTTTAAAGCGTCAATTGTCTCTGGCTTGTTGGCGTAACACTTATCTTTGACGGAACCCTACAAATAATAGTCCAACGGTGTCAAATCGCAGCTCCGAGGTGGCCAAACGACATCAGCTCTGCGGCTGATAATTCGATTTTCAAAAACAGGGCTCAAAACATCGAGTGTAACTTCGGCTGTGTGGCACGTAGAGCCGTTCTGTTGAAACCAAATGTTGCTAATATCCTCCTCTTCAATTTTTGTGAACAAAAATTCATTCAACATGGCCCGATAACGATCGCCATTGAAGGTAACGGCCAATCCTTGCTCATTTTTGAAGAAAAATCGCCGAATTATGCCTCTGGACCAAAATCAAAAATCTGGACTCGTCTTGGGTGTATCGGCTTTTCAATGTATGCGTGCGGGTTTTCTGTGGCCAAAATGCGACAATTTTGCTTGTTTACATACCCGCCAAGATCAAAATGAGCTTCATCTGAAGAGACGATTTTTTTTTTGGCAAAATCATTACCATGATTTTCAAAGCAATGTCGCAATATTTTCCAGCGTTGTTCAAGGTATACACAACCATATTCGTTCAGCGGAAGGATAAAACTAATTATCTGTCAAATCAGACATGAGCTAAGTGTTACCATTCACGAAATAACCACTAGTTGAAAAAAAACGTTAGATGGCGGACCCTTTATTTGCTTGATATTGTTGTTACAGTTATTGGTTGACAGTTTGTTTGATTTTCTTGGGGTATGATTCGGGGTTAACGTATGACGATGAGACTCCTGAGTCAATCAAGAAACTTAGCTGACGACCAAAAGATAATGAGATTAAATCAAATGGTAGTGTGGATCCGTGCTTATTTATATATACGTATCCCGTGGAGTTATCGAGACTGATGCTTGAAAATTTACAGTATCGTCGATATTATTTGGGTTTGTATTATATTGATTTGGCTATAGTTATTTGATTGAGGTTATGAAAATTGGAGTTCGGATTCGCTTGTTGTTCAAAGTTTCGTCAGTTATATTTGTTCTATTGTAAGTGTAACTTGTACTTGGTTTAAAGTTTGGACGTCCTGAGTTATTGTCAGCGGTTTCGAATTTTGGAGGCTTTATGGCATTTCTAGCAAAAGGGCGATGTTCTTGCAATTGATGATTATTGAAAAGATTTGTATAGTAATGTGGTCTATTTAATTCTCTATGTTCTGTATTAAATTGTCCATAGAATGGCCATTGCATTCTGTTTCGGGGATTAAGATTATGTTGTCTCTGATATGGTTTTACTTAGTATGGTCTTGAGACTTATTTAAAGGGCATTATGTTTTGTTCTTGTATACAATGGGAGAGTGCTGTTGACAGGTTTTCTGGAGGCGTAGCACGAATCGTTGCGTATAAATGCTCTTTTAGACATGTTAAGAATGCGATAAAGCACATTTCTGAGAATAAATCTTGTTTAGAACTAATTACCTTTTGTTCTTTTTCATTAATCAGAATATTATTAAGCAAAGCCGTTTGGATCTCTACAAACTCTGCACGAAATTGTTCGAGGTCTGTTAAATTGTCTGATGTTATGAAGGTCCCTTACTAATGTGGCTTCCGATCTTTTACCTGCAAAAACGGTAATTAGATTCGTTTTGATTTCTTTCCAGTTAAGTCTGGTTAAGTAAGTGTTTAAAAGTTAATTTGCAGTTCCTGTTATAAGGCGTCTGCTCTGTTCCTTTTATAAGCATTAAAATCTTTTCTACATTACTAATAGTCATACACTAGTCGAGGACTTCTGTCGAAATTTGGAAGGTCTTTTATCACATCAGGGATTTTAAGAGAATTAAAAATTTCCTGCATATTAGCTAAGATTGGGATTGAGGTTGGGTTGGTGTTTGATTTAAATTTTGCATGTGTCTGACTTGGGCTTCCCATAGCAATTTTAGTTTTTTTTTTAAAATTTTTTCTAACGCCACAGTACAATATATATTATCGTTTATTATTTCTATGATGAAAGATCGATCATAAGATTTCAAAATTATTTTCTCTACTGCGATTATTAATAAAACAATAGTTGTTATAAAATTTATTTTTATATAATATCGAAATAATTTAAAATGAATTATTTTTTTATTTATTACATTAATATATTTATTATCTTAGTTTTTCTTAAATATATTTATACAGAAATTTGTAAACATATCTTAGCTAAATGCTTACAATAGGTTGGTTAGGACGGGGAGGTTCATCGTTGTCGTCGTGTGATGCGGCAATATACTCTCGCCGATTTTTTCGCAATTCCAAAAAGCTTTTTTATAAATGTACATTTACTTCTTACACAGATATTCTTTTCGTATATTAAGATGATAGTAATATTCTTTCACTAATTTCTTTTTTTTATGTCACTTAATTGTTTTTTTCAATTTTTATTTTATTTATTTTATTGCAAGTATATTTCCTTTCTTTTTTGTCACTTAATTGTTTTTTTTCAATTTTTGTTTTTGTTTAACGATTTTATTTATTTTATTGCAAGGATATTTCCTTTCTTTCTTTTTTGTTAAATTTATTTAAAAGAAAAAACATTTACAATGTAATAAATAAAATAAAACAAATCTTATCAATTTTGTCTGCGCTATTTATTGATTTCAAAATAATTTTATAATGCAACATCTAATGCTTTGACCTGTCCATACCAAGTTGTGTCATTTCCGGTCGTTGGTGAAGGTATTGTGTACATAACTCGCGCGACTACAAAATGTTAAAAAGAAAAGCATTATAAAGAACCCCATCCGGTACCTATTTCAAATATACACTGGTGCATATTCCTATAAACGCACTTAATTTTTTTCTGTATTTTTGTTATATCTTTGTCGTTCTCATCCAAAAGCAAAATTTAACTATTTTAATGAGAGACAACTTAACGGTACTTTTTAAAAGTAAACAATTTTTTTCTTATTTTTGTTGTTTGCCATAATTATGCGATCAAATGTTCTTGGTGCTATTTTAAGTGGAAGATTCGTATAAACGCACACTCGAAATTTGTTTTTAAAAAAGTGACCAAAAATAAAATATTATCAATTTTAGTTTTTTTTCAACCAAAGGTACGTTTCTAATAGTAATATCTCAATTTACTGTAACTTTTCCTATTTTAATCAATAAATTTCATCACTTTTAAAGATGCCTAAGGGAACTTTTTTGTCCGATCAAGAAAAGATTTAAATTAAAATTTTTCACGACCAAGGATGCTCTAATAGAGAAATTGGACGTAAAATCGGTCGTTCGGAAAGTGTGGTGCGAAATTTCTTTAAGAAAGGTCAAAATTATGGAGTTCGCAAATCAACAAAGGGTAATACAAAACTAACAAGAAGACAACTTAATCTAATAAAACAAGAAGCAACCCGCAACAAATTGAATTCCACACAAATAAGGAATAAATTAAATCTTCCTGTGACTTCCAAACACGTTGCACACATTTTACGAAACGATGAAAACATAAAATGGAAAAAGCCGAAATGTAAACCAATGCTAAAAAAACACCATAAAGAAAATCGTCTAAAATTCGCAAGAAAATATATGAAATGGACAGATGAGTGGAAAAAAGTAATTTTCTCTGACGAAAAAAAAGACTCTATTTCAAATATATATATATATATATATATATATATATATATATATATATATATATATATTATATATATATATATATATATATATATATATATATATATATATATATATATATATATATATTATATATATATATATATATATATATATTATATATATATATATATATATATATATATATATATATTATATATATATATATATATATATATATATATATATATATATATATATATATATATATATATATACAAGAGGAACAACCATATCTTCAAGAGAAATATAATATATTCAAGACCGAATATATACATCAAAATCAGATTCTAGCGGGTTTAGTCGAGTCCTAGAATCTACAAATATATTAATACAACAGGATAGAACCACTTTCAATATTCATTAAGATCGGATTATTTTTTACTTTTATAAAAACTTAATAAAAATCAAGCTAAAGTGACTACAATTTACCGAATTAAAAAGTACACAAAGCTCATCGGAAATTAAAAAAATTTAATTTTTACCACTTTGAAGGATATTTTTATCGGAAAACTACCGCCGTAATATGGTAGTAAATTATCTAAAAATAGCAAAACCTATAAAAACCCTTCAAAAGAGTTACCTACACGGCTCTATAAAATAGAGGACAAAAAAAGTAAAAATAAAAAATTAAATGAACTGTTTCAAATTCAAATCACTGGATATCTAAAATGAAGTATTTATCTGCAGCAAATGCAAGTATATCAGCATTTCGACATGCTAACTAAAAATTATAATTATTTTAAAATAGTTTAGGATACAATAGTCACACTTTTGTTTTTTGCTCCACACTAAAATTTTACCTACAAAAGAAAACACTTCTTTAATAAATTAAAAGTAAAAATATGATCATTATTGTACTCAACTGCAAGAAATAGTCTAAAGAAAATTGAAAATTTTTGATAAAATACTTTAATTTGTTTTAAAAAATTAAAAAATTTTAAAAAATTATATTAATTGCTACAAAATACAATAATACAGCAAAATAAAAAATTGTATAACTCAGCTCGAAAAAAAGAGTGCTATATTATATCAATATTTACTATCTCGTGTATCCCTACTGGGTTGAAAAATTTGTTGTATGGTTCTTGTTATTTTTGTTGGTGTGTCGTCACTGTGTACACTGTGCTATCACTGAGAACTCAAAGCTCTTAGCTAAAATAGTTTGCGATTTAACAAAATATTTAATAACTATTCCGGTTCCGAAGTTGGCAAAGACAATAGCGAAAGCGAATTTTGAATATTTGTTTCTTATCTATGGACCAGTTCGTATAATTTTAACTGCTATGAGAACTGAATACAAAAATTAACGTTCAATGAGTTTATTAGATGATACATATATAGAAAAGTCAATTAATCAGGGGTGTCACAGAATCCAAGTCGGCTTAATTGTCGTTCTTAAAAATCAATATTGATTCATTTGGCGTTACAAAACTACGTCGGTTTTATGATTTTCGAACTTAAATAAAACCGATATTCGAATCAGCTGTTGTTTACATTTATGTTATTGTTTACAATTGTAATTTAATTCTTGGTAAAGTGTATTTATTGAAAATTTTTAAAATTTTAGTGTTTTGATAAAAAATAAAAGAAATAAATAGAATGAGTACTGCTGTTGTTTTATATTTGCTCCTAGAAAAAGTGAGTTCCGCTTGAGCTGCCGGAGACAGCGTATGCATATTTTTATAATGGAATTATAGTATATTTATTTTATTTTTACAGTAAATACAAAATTCCCTCTATAATTGGTTCATCGACGGGACGCACGTAAGGATTTTAAAGCCTCTTTTCAAGGAGCATTTATACTTTAATCGAAAAGGATATTTTAGTATGAATGCCATGATTGTAAGTATAGTACGACTTAACACTTTTTACGTATGTATATACTTACGTAGCCATGACGCTTTTATATGGAACGTTAGTACCGCCAGACGTCACTTCCTTATTAACTATGAGTTAGGCGAACGGAGAGCAAAATTATTGGGCGATTATTGTTATGACATTGAGCCTTTTTTTTTAACACCATACAGAGTTCCCAACTACAACTCAAAGGAATACAAATTTAATAATATTGTAATATTGTAGAGCGAAAAAGTTGTTAAAATTATTAATACCTGCTGTGCGCTTCGCAACATATGCAGAATATACAACGTGCAAAACAATACAGGTGACATAGCTTTATCATCACATAAAAGTGAGGATGATTTTGCATTACCATCAAATTCGTCCCTTCGAAGTGAAGGTAAGAGAATCAGGGACAAAATAGCTAACAGTTTATAAGAAAATTTTTAACAATTTGAAAAAAAATAAATGAATTTATTTTTCAATACAAAAATAAAAAAAACAAAAATAATTCACATTTTTTTACTCGAAGACATGTATAGGTAAGTTTAAAACTATAAGTCTAAAATAAAGCCACAGTTTTGAGTATTGTACTTTCAGGTACACAAAGGCTTTCTTTAAAATTGTTAAAAAACCACTTTTCATATTTGTTTTTTTGATAGTCAAACTCAAGTAATTCTAGATCCAGTCATTTCTTTTTCAATTCATTGTTTTCTTGCATATTTAGCAAAATTGTATTACTAATGCGAGAACATTCGTTTTTTCATCTAAAAATTTTCAAAAGCGCTCACTAGCATTTTCTACTTTTAGCCTTTTTGGAGTGTTAATTAAAAATGGTGACATTGACCGTTTTTTTACCGATGTTAACGGCCTTTCTTCGTCGCTTACTTTATCAACATCTTTGCTTAAGCCAATTGTAACGCCTACCACACCTTCTACTGATTGTGCAATGCAACATATACGCACCACTGTCCTCCCAGTTTGTGCCAGTTGATATTTTGAAAAAGGACGACCACCTGTTGCCCCAGACTCAGCTTTGTTTTGCGCAAGTTTTCTTTTTATGTCGCTTTACCACTCCAAGTCTTTATTAAAAAAAAAATGTTTAAAACAGTACAATTAAACAATACAAACAAATTGTAATACACATTTTGAACACCTTTTTCCATCCGTTCACATCCTTTTGTGGTGGACCTACGCTATATATATTTATTTTCGTAACAATACATATACAACAGTTTAATGACTAAATAAAAAGAAAAAAAAATTTTTTTTTGTGTATTTTGATATACTTCTATACTCTAAGCTATGAATAATTATGTTTAACTGCGAGCAATAATAATTTTACTAAGAATTTATAATCGCACTTTCTAAAGAGGGGAGGTGTAGTAAAAACTCTTTAAACCCAAAGTGTGTTGCAGTTGATCTAGCAATTTGTTCAAGTAGGTGACCTGAAGATATCCGATATTTAAGTTGGTATTTTTGTTTAAGTTATTGAACTCAAGGTACTGGAAATTTGATTGAACCCTTTGTTTGACTTCATTCTGCTTTGTCTTATTTTATGTTTCACTGCCACCTTTTCATATTTTGTAATAGTAGTCATAAGTGTAGCAATGTGAACAATTAGTTTTCTAAGCCCTAGTTTTAATATATGTACATGGAAATAAAATGTTTTTGAATAAAGAGAGAACAGTCTTTTTTGTTTTGACCACCAGACTGGATGGTAGCTTTAAATTTTTAGCTTACAGTATGCAGTCTAAAAACTTAATATGTATTAAAGACGTGCACTGTTTTTGCAAGTTTCTATGTGTTTACTGAAGTAAGTTCATATTGCTGAGTGGTTAAATGTTTCTGTTATAAGCTGGTATTGTAAGAGTTTTAGTGTGAGTCAGGGCTGCCAGATGAAATTTGCAGAAAATCGTAATTTTTCCGATAAATTTTAAAATATCGCCATTTCAGCTTCGGAAAATCGTTGAGTGAATCGTATCAAAAAACAATCCAGTTTTTAGTATTATCAATTTTTTTGCAGTACCTGTAAAATACATATAAAAAATAATGTTTACGAATGAAAATCTCATTTGCCAAGTCTTTTATTGATTCAAAATTATATTATATAGCATTCAAAAAAATTTAATAATACTCAACGACAAAAATACTTATAATTTTAGTACTAGCTTTATAAAAGTTTTAAAACTATTTTCTCATTTTTTAAATTACTTTAGTTAAAATTTATTTTTTTTACTTTAAAATCTTTTCACTAATTTTTTACACATAAACAACCGTTATGTCTTTTATTTAGTTGATATTTTTGGTAAGTTAAAAAAAAAACTCATGCGCATATTTCTTTATCTTTATTAACATTGATCCCAAGTAAAAATCAGAAGAAGTAAGCTAGTTGTCTCAACTAAAAAGAGTTATTAATACTTTTAGAGCTTGCACTTGTCCAAAATATTGTTAAAAAATCGTCAAAATGACGATAAATCGTCAAATCTGGCAGCTATGGTATAAGTGGATAAAGAGCGAATACCAGATAGATAACGATGGAATACAATAAATAACTTGTACGATGCAAAAAAAGTTCGGATGTATGATTTATAAAAATTGTACCAACATATCTTTTTTATTAATTCAGGTAAACTTAACAATTTATCAGGTAAAAAAACAATTCAGTCTTTTAAACTTAAGTATACTAGGTATTATATAACCAAAACTAAAAATAATAATTAAATTAAAATAAATACGTATATATATGTACGTAATAAACATAATCTTTTATTTGTTATGTATGTACGGTATTTTGAATTATAACTAACAAATAGTTTTTTGAATTTACGTTCACGAATAAAATTTCATTAAATGATTTTCCATTAGATTGGATTTTGATCGTTTATCTGTTATTACTTCCCTGCCAATTGAAAATATCCTTCCTGAAGGGGCGGGTATGGTGAATATTCTGCAGCTCAGTTTGTATAACATTGGAAATTAATTTTTCCTATCCTGCCACCATTTCAAGACATTAAAATATTAGGGGTGCAATAGTATTTTTATATTTACTTATTTCATTTTCAATTATAGATCGGTTAGAGTAAGCTGCTTCTATTGGCTGTACATAATTGTCAAATAATGTATATATTTTTGATGATGTTGTTTCAATGTTGCAAATAGAAATAGTAATATCAGTTAAATAAGGAAGCAACAAAGTTCTGCACTTGGTTATTATATGTTTGTTCTAAACTAAATTGAATAAGTTGATTAGCAGGTGGGAATAAAAATATTGCTAATTTAAGATAAATTGTGATAATGCGTGTAACGAAATTAGTGTCGTGTAATTTTTTTTTCTAAATACTGATATAAAAATAGGTTCATCAGTATTTTTGGTATTACATATGGCTTTTAAGTTACGTACATGTGGATAAACGAAATGAATTGTTGGATAGGAACGGCCTTCAAGCTCTTTTTGCTATTAATTGATCTAAATGATACTCTTTTATAACGTTATATTTCTCATTTAGACTTTTATAACTTAATATGTTTTAAATGTCAGCAAAGTTAGATTTTATAGACAGTATGGTATAAAAAACTGTATTCCATCTTGTGGGTGTGAAACTTTTTAATGATGTTGTTATGTCACAATTTCAGCCAGATTTCTCTACAAATTTAATCAGTTTGGGCGATATTGTTACGATTTCATCAATCTACCCCAATGTCTTAATGCATTTTTCTATTGTATGGTGAATAAGGTGACTTATGCAGTTGATATTTTCGTAGTCTTTTATAGCTTTTTGATATTGCTTCCTCTGTGTGTTATTATAACTGTTGGATCGTTTAAGGAACATCTGCAATGACTGAGTAGTCTCCAATTTATGTTTTATATTTGTGCCTATTCAATAAATAAATGATTTGGAATACAATAAAATATATTTATATTTCTATCAAGATAAGCAAATGGTTACTCACTAGTATTCACCTATCCCATGACAAGCTCATTACTGTTTTACACGCACCATCCATAACATAACCCGTTAGGGCTAGGTAGGATATTTCAGAAAAATTTTCTGTCTATAAATCATACGTCCGGGCATAAACAATTTTTCATGTAGCTGAGATCTCTGATTTAAGTTTTTCGAAATGAATGGAATAACTATTCTCAACGTTTCTTTGTATTTTTGTTGGATGTGGTATTAGTGTTTCTATGTTAAGTCTAGATCCAAATTTATTACCCAGGGATAGCATTAACTTTGAGTAAGCTTTTAGTCCATTATCTTATACTAGAGAGTATGGGCGGATGTCTCCAAGCACCCATTCGGTCATAAATTCGGTACAAGCTTGTCTAGCCTCTTGGGTTGGTTTAATCAATTCATTTGCCTTTTCATTTTAAAATATATCTTAGCACTTGTGCTTATATAAATTTGATAAAGCAGTTTTATTATATTTGCATACATTTTTGCACACTTTTTATGCAACAAAATTAATTAATTCAATATCCCCCCTATCGCGAATATTATGAGAGTAAGTTGTTTGGGAGAAAAATTGTATTCCCATCCCAAGCAAATTGCTATCGCGAATATTGTAGGAATCGAAGTCTTTATTGTGAATTACTTGGGAAAAAAATGTTTATTTTGAATTGTTTGTTTTGATTTAACAAAAAAAATATTGTGTGATTTATTTTGTGGTGAGTGAGCAAAAATATTAAAGTTAATAAAATAAATATGATAAATAGCGTTTATTTGCGTTATCTGTTTTTGGAGAAGGAAAAGCAATCAACAGAACGATTGCAGCGAAGACAAGTACGGGATGAATCTGATCCGCTAACGTTAACAGAGACAAGGTAAAAGTTATAAAGTTTGCAATACGTTTGTACCTAATTAAATTTTTGTTGTTGCAGATTTCAGCAATATTACAGATTTAATAAGGATGCATTTTAATTTCTATTGGGCGTGTTACAGAAACACTACGCCTATCAAACTAAAAATCAAACTATTTACAAGAACTTACCTTGTGGGCGGCCCGCGGCTGTTCAATGTGGTGCTTAAATCATTCCAAAATTTACCCACATCCTCTTTTTTATCCTTTTGGAAGCCTTTGCTACATGCTGGATTCGCACACATCACTTCAACTAGGCAACTAATTCGTTCTTTATTAACTCTCCTGCCCATCGGATTTGGATCCTCTGGTTGGATTGTCAGCGGAGGGATCGCTCCTGGTTGGAGGGGATCTGAACGCGAAGCACGAGTACTGGGGTGGAAATGTCTGCAACTGCAGTGGCGACAGCCTCAGAGAATTCCTGAGGATGTGTCCTGAGCTGGAGATACGTCGCACGGAGGGCCCGACCCATAGTTTATCGACGTAGTATCGGAGAAGAGGAGGCTTCGGAGGATACTGAGGAGGACGGGAGATGTCTCTAGAATTCCCATATTGAGGGCTGAGATAAGGAACCTGGATAGGATAATCCAGGGGGCAATTGCTGTGTTTGAGCAGAATTATTGGACGGATTATCTATTGAGTATTAAGGTGGACAACAGCACTTTTCGGAAAGTGTAGGGTGCAGCAGGTGTGCGGCGAAGATTGGTGGTTGCTGATATAATGAGGGATGATGGAGTACTCATTACGGATGAGGGTGGCAAGGCGAATCTTTTGGCTGAACGTTTCTGCGGTGTGCAGAGAGCTGCTGTGAATCTCCAGTCCTCCACCACTATCGTAGGGATGGTCTTGGAGGAGGTATTGGGGCTGAGGAAACAGGTCCCGACCATTGAATTTGGCCCGGATATTACGGCCGATGGTGTTCGAGGTGGGGATATCGCTGGAGGAGGTTATTCTTTGCTGACTCCCTCTGATATTGGCAGGGCATTGTCCAGTAGACCTAACAAGAGATCCAGCGGGCCGGAAGGCATACCGGACCTGATCCTAAGGAAGACGGAGGCCACCACATGGAGGTGCTTGGCGTTGGTGCTTAACCACTGTTTCAACATTGGTTACTTCCCGAAATCATGGAAGGGTGCGATCACTGTGCCTATACCCAAGCCGGGGTCTGACCCTGGGGGTGCTGATAGCTACAGACCCATATCTCTGCTCTCTAGCCTGGGTAAGCTTATGGAGTGGTTTATTTTGGAGCGTATGAGAAGATTCATGGACGATAACGAGATATTGCTGAATTGCCAATTTGGATTTAAGAGGGGCCACTCTCTACGTCCCATGCACTGCGGGCTATGTAGCAAGGGGACTGAATAGGAGATATCCGACGATTGCTGTGAGCCTGGACTTCGCAAAGGCTTTTGACAATGTTTGGCAAGAGGGAATAGTTCATAAGATGATGTCGTTTGGTTTCGACAGGCATCTCTGCGAAATTGTTGCGGAATTCCTGATGGATCGCTTCCTCAGAGTGAGAGTGGGCGATACACTCTCTGATGAAAGAAATGTTTTTGCTGGAGTGCCGCAGGGGTCACTACTGGGACCTGTCCTATTCAACATATTCATGTCGGATACACCTCGGCCACCCGACGGAGATTTACTCTTTCTGTATGCAGACGATATGCTAGTTGCGGCAAGGGTGAATGAGAGACTCAGCGGATACCTGGGTAGACTGCACGGATACTTCTGCAAATGGGGTCTCTGCCTGAATATGGAAAATACGGATTGCGTAATATTTAAGGGACGGCGTGGACGTCTGTATCCCAACGCAAGGAGGTTCGTACCGGTGCTGAGGGTAGGCGGTGAAGTTGTAAGAGTCTCCGACAGGATTAAGTACCTCGGGGTGATTTTCCACGAAAGCTTTGAGTTTTATCGACATGTGGATTCCGTTTTGAATAGGATGAAGGGGATATACCACTCCACTGTAGGTTACTGCGCCGAAGGGAAGGTTTGCGTAGGGAAATAAAGCTGCTTATATACAGGCAGATCATCAGACCTCTGATGTCTTATGCCTTCCCTGTCTGGTTTGGGATTTCGTCCCATCAGATGGAGAGGCTTAGAGTCTGGGAGAGGCGTATTTTGTCGGCTTGCCTTGGATTAAGGGCTCGCCAGTTCCCCGATGGTTCGTTCCGAAGACCGTCTTGTCGGGTCATTTAGGACCATGCGGGTGTCGAGAGGATCGATATTTTTCTTATGAGGACTGCGCTGAAATTTTTGGAAAGATCGTCTGCCCTGGAGAATGGGATGGTGACTGGCTGCTTCGAGGGGAGGAGTGATATGGAGACCCTAAATGTGCACGGATATTTGTTGCCTGTGGATCTCCTAACGTTGAAGGACGAGGATTGCGGCTATTCTGCATTATTTTAAGTTTTAGTTGAGAAGTCTATGATAAGTATTATTTACGCATAGAAGGTCTTTTATCACATCAGGGATTTTAAGGGAATTAAAAATTTCCTGCATGTTAGCTAAGATTGGCATTAAGGTTGGGTTAGTGTTTGATTTAAATTTTGTATGTGTCTGATTTGGGCTTCCTATAGCAATTTTGGTTTTTTTTAATTTTTTCTAACGCCACACTTTTAACTTTTCTTTCTGAATAAAGTAAAGTAAGTAAAATAAAGTGCAGAGATTTATACAAGCTTTCTGAAAGGGTTGCTGTCATTACCAGTATTGATCAACTCAAAAGCACGCTTATGCAGTATTGTACGCAATGGGCTATGGCTAAAATAATTGTAAATGTCTTTCATCAAAAAATCTGCATTTTCGGGAATTGTTTTTGAAGATTTGGAACAACACAAATGTAAAGAATGGCAGGTGCATTTTACAAGCATATGTGGGTTATCTTTTTTCAAAAGCCTAAACAAAGACTTATTCTGACCACATAAGTTACTAGCACCATCCGTACCAATTGTAATTATATTTGAAATTTGCATACTAATTTTTTTTTTAAAAACGACGATAAACTGCTAAAAAGGTATTCTGCTGCAGCTTCTTCCACCAAAATAAGTCCCAAAAAATGTGTTGTTACTACAAGTTTATCGGTGTCGAAGAATCTGACACATACACTCATCCATTTTTTTTGAGAAACATCTGTAGTTTCGTCGACAATAAGGCTATATTTCGTGTTGCCAATTTTCTTCACAAGACTTTGCAAAAGTGCGGGTGAAACGCCTTTTTTATAATAGCAGTATACTTGGTTTTGTGCAGTTTCAGATCTTCAAATGCAGTATTAGCCGAAGTGTTTGGTAGTAATATGCTTAGATGATCTACAGATGCAATCGACGTATGTTTTGCTATGAAAACAGCTAATGTTATGTCAATAATTTTAGACTGGGAGACATTTACTAAAAGAATATCTTAAGTATTAATATACATGCAACAAACATATTTAAAGAAATATACGTTTCTTACCAAATCGATCAATTCTGTTTTGTTTGAAAAAAAAAAACAGACATTGTTTTTATGTTTTACTGAGTCTGCATGTTTTTGCAGATCTATTTTATGTGATCTTAAAGCAATTTTATATGCAAAGCACCATGATGTATTAATGGGATTGCTAGTGCTTTGATAATTCCATAAATTTTAAAACGCAAAAGAATTTATTTACCTTTTGCCCAATTTTGTTTTTCCCATTCCTTTTTATGACGACGATCTATTCTTGCACTTTTCGGCGAAGATGCCGTAGCAGACTTTTCACATTTTGTATAAAATTTATGCAAACACAATTTGAAGGAAAATATTTTCTGTTTACCGTTAGTTCTTTGTAAATGAGAAAAAATATGACATACATACACATTTATGTGCATGCATTCACTTTAAATTGATAGCAAAAGGCTGCCAGATTATATAAATTAAAAAAATGATAAACTCAAAATACATAATGAAGGTGGGAAATTCACAATATTATGAAGTAAAATACCAAAATAGCAATAATGTTAATTTTTCGTATTTTTCATCAAAAATAGCCAAGAAAATCGCCAAATAATTTTAAAATCGCCATGTCGCCAAACTGAAAATTAGGACGACAAACAAGTTTCAAAATCGCCACGTTTGGCGAGAAATCGCCAGGTCTGACAACCCTGGTGTAGAGCAATATCGCGGAAAAGAGAATAAGTTGAAACCAGCATTACATATGTACGTAGGTATGTGTGTTTCAGCTTATTCTCTATCTCACGATATTTCTCTACTCTAGCACATTCGTTTGCACATACGTAAAAAAAACTGTGTAATGCATTGGTAACGAACAAGATGCTTTTTTAATAAAAAATCAAAAAGACTTTTTCGTCATTCAATACTTGTTTGTGAAACAGAAGAGGTAAATTGGAAATAATATAAATTAGAAAAATGTGAAATTGTAGTTGAAATTGTACAAACCGTTTAATAACTAAATTAACTGAAAATTAACACAATAAGTACTAACAGTTGTACCTATGCATGCCTTGAATATAAACACAAAGTTTTTGCTTTTCCTCTTTACTTACCCACCTCATCATAAGCTCAAAATATGTTGTCAATTTCATATGTACTGAGTGCAACATCTTTGTATATTTACAGTCTTTGCTTGTATATATGCTTCACAAATAATATTTTAATAATACTTAAGACCTGGTTAGCCAAACGTTGATGTCTTAAAAACGGGACGTACGTTAACGTACGTACGTTTGTGTAGTTAAACAAACGTTGAAAACGTGCCGTATGTCAAAAGATAATGTAAATAAAAACAAAACAAACATACCAAAAAAAAATTTTTCGTTTTATTGTTATAAAAAGAATTAATTAAAGCAATTTAAAATGAACTTGTACGAATTATTTGTTGATAACAGCTTCTTAAACCTAGTTCATTTATTAAAAAAAGAAATCGGTACGTGGACGCCGCTGTAGGAGATGGGGTGTTCGACCCATTAACAAGGACTATGACTGTTTTTATAAACGCGGTACGCAATGCAACACTACAAACATATGCGTTTACAATGAATAGCAATACTTGATGGCAACACTGCATTGTCAAATAATGCAATTACATTTTGAAACGTTTATGAATGCTAATACTGCTTTTCGTATTTTTTTTTTTTTTTTTTCGGGAATTTTATAAAAATAATTATCATATGAATCTCCAGCAATTAATGTACACCGCTTTAGAATTGGCTGAAACAAAAAATGTAAGCAACATCAGGTTAAATAAAAAGAAGCGTCGGCGTAATGCAGAGCGCAGCTAAAAAAGAAAAGTTCCTAAAACTTCGAATTTTTTCAAAACCATTGAAATTATGCAGGATGACGTGTTGTTATCTGCTCCCAAATTGTGCTCCTTTTTTCTTTTTGACGCTGAAGTCTGGCTCATGTCGCAAAAGAACTTCTATAAGAAGTTTCTTCCCCTCGTGATTCCACTTTTTTCGCTATAGAAATACATAAATTAATATGTGTAGATTCATTGAAAAAAAACCTAAATGAATCATATTATAACTATAAAAAATATTTCAGCTTGGTCCTATTGACAGTGTGTGATGCAAGGTACACTTTCACATCTGTTAGTATGGGAATCTATGGTAGCCAAAGTGATGCTTTTAATTTTAATACCTTAAATGATTTTATCAATATTTTTTTATAGGAATATTTCATCATTTGGACAATCTGTAATGGAAAGTAGAGCTCCAGTGCCAGGAGATAAGCCCCTATGTCCAACACATCGACAACCCTTCCCTCATTATTTTATAAGTGACGCAGCATTTCCCTTGAGAAAGAATTTGATGCGTCCTTACCCAGGGTCAAATATCGATAGAGTAAAAACTGTTTATAATTACAGGATCTCTCGCGCTAGTAGAGTAATAGAAAACAGTTTTGGAATTTTATATATATATATATATATATATATGTATTATAGCTAACATTTTAGTTTATTCCTTTTCCACACTACAATATTCGTAGGAGCTTTTATATAATAAAAAATAGTAATATTTTATAAATCGGATAAAAAATTTCTAAAATATATTTTATATTTAAATTATAAAAAAATTCTTTAATCAATCGTTTTAAATTGCTCTTTTTAATTGTGTCTAAAAAGTGCCAAAAAAGGGTAAAAATTTCCCCATTTCATTTAATATACAAACAGACCATCACTGCTTTACAAATGTCACATAAAAACGTTAAGCAAATCTATTTTATACAGGTGGTTCCGTTCCGTCAACGTGACATTTATTTTGGATAATCATTTGCATTGTTTTCATATGCTAGAAACGAACGTACTTTGCGTTACGTTCCGTGAACGTTCGTCTAATTCTACCTTTATGGTTACAACAGTTATTTGAGAGCAAGAAAAAAATCTATAACTAGGGGTGTCAGATATTTTTGATTAAAAATCTGCATATTTAAAAAATAAAATCGGAATTATCGGCACTTCGATTTTAAAAAATCGGCAAAAATCTGCAAATTAAAATTTCCCATTTTAGATACGATAATGATATTTTTATTAACAAAAACTAGCCAAACAGCACAATTCAGCAATGTTTATAATATACAAAATAATATAAAAATAACAAAATAGTTATACAAAGTGATTTTATTGTTAGTACAAAGTGCAGGGAAATTGGGTATCGCCAACAACAGTGAATTCTATCAAATAACGATCTCAAACACATGTCAGGTGTCACAAAGGTTTCGTTGATTTGTAACTATTCCAAACTTTAAGAAATACCCGTGTTGAACCTTGAAATTTATGTTATTGAATATTTTTTGGATGAATTGGCTAGGGGAGTCCAGCGAAAAGAGTCGACCGCTTAAAGCAGAGTTGGAAAAAACCATTTTTTTTAAACCCAGACAATGTTCCCATCGGGTTTTATTACTGCTTTTAAATTTCGTGCAATTCTACAATATTCTTTTATTTTCTAGTACAATTACTTTGTCTTATTATTTATTATGTATTATTATTTTGTACTTTTGGTAGGATCAAGGGTCGTTGTATACTACGAGCTGCTAAAATCACGGTACTCACTGCAAGTACTCTGTTTATGTCTTGAATTATGAAAAATTGCCGGAATATAGGTACAAACATGATAAAGTTATTATCTTGTGTAACAACGCTAGTCTCCACGTCGCGAAAGTTGCAAAAAAGAAAATTGTAGAAACGATCAAATGCGATGTCTTACTGCGTCCGCCCTATTCTCCGTACATTGTTTCTTTTTACTACCCGCCAACATGATTTGGCGGGTCGCCGCTTCACTTTTTTCGAAGAAATCGAAAAGTGGCTTCGAAGTTGGATTGTCTTAAAAGACGACATTTTTTTCTACGCGAGAATCGAAAATTACCTGAGAGGCGTGGAAGAGTTGTTAGCAATGATAGACAATATTATGATATACCTCTTAAGTTATTATCTTTAAAAAAATCATTTTTGGTCCTCAAAAATAAATAAGTTTGTATATCCAATACATAAATTATATTTACTTTTTGTAAATATTGTATATCGTGAAAAGCTTTAAATTAAATTTGTTTTACTGATTATACAAAAAAAAAACTTAAAATCCCACAATGATTTTTTTAATATGATACCGAATAAATCCTGGGTGGTTTAATTGTGGTGCCCAGTGGGTTGCTAACGCTGGCTCAAATTGACTTTATTTGAAATATTTAACTCCATAGAGCCGAAAGTATGACAAAATTCAAAATAAATTCTAAGAAGTTTTCTGTTTGTTCTATATTACAAAGAATATGAAAATTGTTAGTCATTGGCCGAATATTGCATTTTATGTATTCATACGTTACTTTGTCCGATTATGCGTTGAATTAAAAACATTTGGTTATACATGTAGCAAAAATTGTAAATTTTACTAGAACAAATAGAGTTGCCGTGTTTTTAGATTTCCCCGAAAAATCGGCGTTTTTGGGGCAAAAATCGGCATTTCGATAATTTAAAGGAAAGAAATCGGCAAAATACCGAGAAATCGGCAAATATGGCAGGCTTGTCTATAACATATTCAATGCAATACAATAAACAACTGTTTATGTTATTAAGAGTATAGTATGTATGCAATAGCAAAACCATACAATATTTGTTACTCTCATTCTCTTATTTATGTATATCCATAGTATCAGATATGTATATGGTATATTTGTTTTGACAATACTTTAAGTTACACTCTTGCAATACAATTTAGGCATTACCATCGGTTAAAAAATATATATATTGTAGTTTTTAATTGTAGGTTTTTTTAATATGAAAAAACCTAAATGTAGGGATTTTCCTCTTCTTACGGTAACACTGATAATGTATTAATAATGTGATAAATGTATTGAAATATTTGTTCTTATATTTGTCAAAAATGTGTCAAAAAAAAAATTTTTTTATGTTCAAATATTTCATCACTCTTGTTTAAAAAGCTGGCAAATAGTGTCAATAAAATGACCATGCGTTTGGGGGCTAAATCTCACAGTCGTGATCAAAATTACGTTCGAATAGAAAATAATTTCGATAGCGAACAATGATAATGTTACTCGATACGTTTTCATATGAAAACAAAAGAATTAAAACAGGCAAAGAAATAATAAATTATTAAAATTTTAATATTAATAAAATCCAAGATATACATTGATACATATATATTTTATGCATATTATCGGATAGAAAACGGAAACATGCTTTAAAACATTACAGTACACCTAAACATATTGTTACGTTTATACCTTTTTAAAAACGTGTATTTATGAGTTCGTAGATTGTAGTTAAAATAAAATAGATCATGTGTTTAGTTTTTAATTAAAATCCTTTATTCAACACAATTTTGTGCACCACTGCTTGTAACCTTTTTACAAGCAATAACAATTTTCTATTCTTAATTACTCCGTCTGCTTACAACTTTGTAAACAACAACAGTAACTCGATAGATCTTTCTACCTAAAGATCTCCCAACCCGATCGTAGTTATAACTTAGGTTCGACCAGAGTTTAACCAATAGACTTAAACTGATTGTTGCTCGCATAGATGTGCTTTTTATACGGCTGAGTAAACAACAAATCGAAAACTGTCGAACCTCTCAATACTTCAGGTAGATTCCATTTCTTTCTTTTATTTTTTTTAAAGTTCTTATATAGCCATAAGAATGTAAAAATCTACTTCTTTCAACTCTTAGTATTTGTTGTTGCTTGTTTATTATCTGTTATTCGTTTTCTTTGCTACTTAATTATTGTTGTTGCCGTGTTACTTTTATTTACTTTATCTCTGCTAATGTGTGTTATTGTAGATTTGGTTATTTGTAAACAGCACGTATAGTTGTTCTTGCAGCTTTTGTTTATTTATTTTAGCGATGTAATAAACGCTGGGGTGCCCAACCTTATTTTTGTAACAATATTATATTCATACATATGTACTTACATATACATAAGCATACATACATCTGTATCAGGGTTGAAAAAGTTGGTACAATTGTACTTTTTTTTGGTACAACATACCAACTTTCTCAATTTTTTTTAATGTATTTTCCTAGTTTATCATTTAGGTGATTTATTAAAACGAAAGAACGAAATAGACTTCATGTGCCTACAGTTTCCGGTTTTATTCAAACAAAAGATTTGTTAAGGTCATCAAATTTGTACTGGTTTTGTTTTCAAATACCAAATAATTTGTTATTAAAAACAATTTGATCTCATGAATATGTACATATGTATATCGGTAGACTTTTTTATACATCACTTTACGTTTAAATATGTACTTAACCCTCTGCAACCGTCGTGAACAAAATGTAACAATTGTATTGACGTGGAGTCTAATAGATACCACTTTTAAACTCATATTTATTGACGTCTCCGAATACCACCTTATTTGCCTTATTTATTCATAACAGTAAATAGTTTTCAAGCTAACATGAGGTTAAAATTTGAAAAAAAAGAAATTATTCTTGAAAATATGATTGATTTTATTAATTCAAATTACACAAAGTTACGCAAAAAAGACTTTTTGTGGTGTCTGGCAGACTACACGTCATATACAGAGGGTAAAGATATACCATAAAGAATAAATTAACTTTTAAGTACATATGTTAATTTTGTTATTATAGAAATGAACTTTTATTTACGAATTTATTTTTTGTGCTCTTAAAATAAAAATAATGTAAAAAGATATTTTTTGTATAATTGGTGTCGAAAAAAAAAAAAATTTATGAGCATCTGAGTACAGTTTTGATGTTCTCATTTTGCAACCCTGATCTGTATGCACATATATATTTTATCTAAAATACCTCGCTTTTTTACCATGGCAATTGGCAATCAAGTTTCAAAAAATTTCTTTTCGTATAAAATTTATATAAAATTATTATTATTTCAGTTATTATTAAATTTTCATTTGTTTATTCAATTAAATTTTTTTTACTCCTTTGTATGAGAAAAATGTTATTTCGAAAGCTTTCGTGTTTACAAGTAAAAACTTCCAAAGTTACGATCGAACATCACTCACTATCGAATTCCTTTATGAATGAAAGTATTCCAAAACTAAAAAACCTCACACTTTCGAGTAAGATTTCGACAGTATAGTGCGAGGATTAGCCCCCAGACAGGTACAAATATTTAAATTAAACATATAAAGTGTCAAAATATGTATATAAATTTATTTTCTGAAATATTTTTTTAAAATAACACGCCAAAAGAACCTGCAATGTGACACTATTTTTCAGATAGCTACTATAAAGTAGAACAAGAATCTATTTTTGATATTTTCGAAACACCCTCAAAATTTGAGTTACGGACAAAAAACCGGTTTTTCCTACTTTCATGCACTTATAAGCTTAGATAAATATTAACCGATTTTAAGTTTCTGAGCGTATTTGAAAAGAAAAGCAACAGATCTTTTAAATCACATTGGGGAATATGTTTCTATTTCTCAAGCAAACACATTTCCAATCTAATATTTTCCACATTTTTCAAGTTTAAATGTGTTTCTGCTCACTAATGCGACCTACTGGGAAAATATTATAATGCTAAAGTAAAGATCACCATCAATTAGCAAGGATCTTCACCACTACACAAAAAAAATCATATGGAGGAAGCTACAACGGATTAGTCATATGCTTAGCATGAAATATCAAATTGATTAAAGAAACTGAAACAAAGCAATAGATGCTTTGTGGAAAGCCAATATGCTTCCTAGAGGAGTGACGGAGAAAAAAAATAAGCGAATATTAAGTTCTTGTGCACTGTATAAAAGATATTGTGAAGTAAATAAAAATATAACTGTAAAACAACAAAATAGAACGGTGTTTATTTTATTTTAACACAATTTAAATGAACTTAAGCGTTTTAAAAAGGTTAAAACGTAACAATATGTTACGTTTGAGAAGCATTCTGAAATATACGTGTATTTCTCAAACAATTAGTAGAACATAATAGGAAAAGAATTTAGGAAGAAACTAAAACATCTTTTGGACTACGTATACATAGATTAGCCAAAGTCTAGTGGTTTAGGCAGTATAAAATTTTAGCAAAAATGTTAAGGCTAATTGTCAACCTAATAAAAAGTATATGTGTACATAAATGTAATCAAACAAAAACGAAATTAATTAAAACAAATTGAAATCCTTTGCTATAGAAACGACGTAACCCTTTGTAAAAAATTATCCATGGTATTACATGTCGCCAAAGCTACACAAATTATTGATTCACAATTTTGAAGTATTTCAATGTCTGAAGAAGAGCAAGAATTTGTTATGATCATGGTAAAGTTTTGGTTGGCGCTGTATATAGGCTCAATACTGGTATTAATTTTGCTTGGATATGATGATGTGATTTTAATAGCCGACTTTAATGATGATATTTTGTGAAACAATAGTTTAGAGGAGGACATGGGTTCTACTGGATTATATTTGGTTAACTATAGGCTACCGACCCATTTCACTTTGACTTCAAGTAACTTACTGAATCTTTGTTTTGTTGATAACAATTCAAGTCTTCTCTTATTTAATCAACTATCTGCGCCAATGTTCTCGAGGCATGTTTTTATCCTATGATTTTATTATTTCTAGGAATATGAATTCGACATTTTTTGGATATAGGGACTTCAGGAATTATAGATGATTGGTCGCTTGTCAGTGAGTTACTTACGACAAAATGGGACGACAATTTTTACATGTCTAACATTGATAAGCAATTGAATCTTTTACACTATAGGCCGGTATACCTTTACCGAAAATACATTCCTACAAGACGAGAATTGTACGGGCTGGTAAACCGTAGTTCACATCTGAATTAGCAAATCATATAGATGATAGGAATCGTGCATACAGACAGTGGAAGCGTTTTAGAATACCTGAGCTGTCTGTGATATTAAAGAGAAGCAGGTCAAGATTCAATATGAAGATAAGAATAGCCAACATTTTATGATAGTAAATTCCGATCATGTACAGGCTCAGGAAGAAAATGAAGGGAAATTCGTAGAATGTGAATAGTAAGGGACAATGCTGCTGAAATGGATGTAGTGGTGGTGAACCAACTGAATCATCAATTTGCGAATTTACCCATGCATCCGATAGATATTAATTTTTATGCGAGCTTGGAATTAGTCCATCGACAGGATCTATTTAATTTTACTCATTTTACCCAGGACGAGGTGCTAGGAGCTTATCTCTCTATTAAATCCAATGCAATTGGGTTTGATTGTTAGCATCAAAAATTCATTGGAATTATACTTCCATATATGCCAAGATATTTTGCTTATCTTTTTAATATGATTCAAACAATGTCTACCTTTCCAAATGGATGGAAACATGCCTAGATTATCCAAATCCGAAAGCCCAATAAAGCCTTATCTGTCGAAAATTTTCGAAAAATTGGTGCAATCACAAATTAACTTATATTTACATACCAATGAGGGTTTTAGGTCCAAGCATAGCTGCCTTAGTACACTCATGGACGTCACTGAGGAAATAATACGTGAAATTGATAAAGGACAGAGAATATCATTTCTGATTTTACTTGATCGTTCTAAAGCTTTTTATATTCTTTGCCTGAAACTTAAGTATATGATCAACTTTTCTTCAACAGCATTGAAGCTTTTGACATCATATCTCAGTGACAGAAGCCAGAGTGTTTTTCATTAATCGAATGTGTCAGGAAGTTGTGCTACGCCAAGAGGTGTTCCACTTGGCTCAATATTTAGACCGCTTCTATATTCTACAGCTGGTACTTTGCAAGGTTCAAATGTATGCAGATGATGTGCAGCTTAATATAAGCTGTGTAAAAAAAAATCATTCAATAATTAATAAATTATTATTTCTTTGTTATAGAATAATTGCCCAGCTCAATTTAGGAGCTGCTTTGATATTTGAAATTATTCTGCCTTTATTATTAAAATATTTCTGCTTATTTACTAGATTTGAGCTGACTTCACAATCACAAATCATTCATTTACTTGTTATATATTAGTTTATGTATCAACATTCAATTATCATTACAATTTTCTTATGTTCTATTAATTTGTGTGTCAACTCTTAATTATCATTAACCTATATTAAACGCAATGCGATCCCTGCACCTGAGTCAGCATAAACGTAAGCGTGCCGCGCAACAACAACAATATGTAATGCAATGTGCCGTTAATGCAGTGGTCAGCAACATTGATACTTGATATTTTATTTTCAAATATTGTACTGCATATTGTGCGGTATTATACACTACGTTACAAAAGTCGTACTATGCTACAATGCCTTTTTTATAAGAATGTCCATATAACATTTATGGTATATTGGCATTCTTTTTCATTATTATTATTTTGATTTTTTTCAAGTGCAAGTTTCACATTTTACAATTAAACTTTATTCTTAAAATAAAATAAACGATTAAAATATTTATTTATGTTCTTATGCTATCCGGATATTTTTACAAATTATATATTATCTATGCGTTTAATTGATTGTTTATTATTTATTATTTAATATTATATAACTTGAGTCTATTTTTATGAACTATTTTTTCTTTATTTTTTTGCTTTATCAACACGGTTGTGGTTGACAATTTCGAAAGATTGTCATAAAAAGGGTATTTAAGATAAAAAGATCAAAAAAGGGTATTTTAATGTAAAATAGAGTCAAGTTTTTTGTGAACAAGAAATAAAATTTATTTCAATTTAAAAAAATAGAAACGAATTTTAATAGTTAATTAAATACATTATACTAAAATAAAAGTAATTATACATACTTAAATTATAAATCAATGTTAAAACTCAAGAACAATTCACAGATACATTTAAATATTTGTTATATTGTCAAAAGAAGAAGTTACTTTAACAACTTTTGATAATGTTTATCACTTTTAGAAATACTTATATTATATTTTGTAATTAATTCTTTACCAGGAATCCATTCTTCCAGCTCTAATTAGAGCAAATTGAGAGAGGAAGCATGGATTCACAAGTTTCTATTTTAAGTTTGTTTGTAAGCTTAATTTTATTCAGTGATAGTTTTGAAAAAATTCTTCAGCTGAAGCACTACTATGAGGTAAATTAAATGTATATGCAACGAATTCAACGAAATATATTGCAACGAATATACAAAACTATAAGGTTTGGACTTCCAAAACGATATAATGTAAATATACGCGAAAAATAAAACAAAAATATATCAGCTTTTATATAACACATCCTTTAACTTTAAAGAAAAATAAGAAATTTAATTTTCTGCAGAAAAGTATACATACAAGGAAAAAAATATGAAGTAGAAAACCGAACAAGTATGTAGTTTTTTTGAACATTTATTACGTTTTCTGCATCCTGAATGCGCATCTGATATGTTAAGTGAAATAACTTTTTATATTTTTTATTAAAAAAATTATTTTGCACATTTTAAAATATAACATACATACAATATATACATACATATTAATTAGCGTTTAGCTTCAAGACAAAATTCTGTTATTGGATAAATTTCTTTTATTGTTTCAGCTCACTTAACTCGACCCTTGTTTCTAAAGTAACAATATATAAACTGATTGCTTTTAAATAGTTCTAAACAAAGAACAAGTAGTTACCTTTTAACTCCGTCAAAAACAGCAAATTGAATATTTTCATCTCGAAAAATTAAAAATAATTATGTGTCAATTATACATAAAAGATTGTGAAATACACAATAAACATTTTTCTAACAAAAACAGTGTCCTATGTACCATATATGTACAATATATAATTGTTTCTCTTCTCTTTAGAATAAAGCGGAAACTTTGTTTCGTCTGAAGATTGGTACCAGTAATCACGAAAAGTAAAACGACAAATTATATTATATTTTAAAGCAAACATAAATCGTTTTGCACATTTATGCGAAATCTAAGCAGTAAAATCCGTTTATCCCACTAAATTAAATTTTTTTATGTCAATTTAAGAATACATAAGTATTTGTATTAGCTTCTAAATTAATTTCTCAGTCCAGGGATTATCGGCACATTTGTCTCAAGAAATTTTTACTAATCCACTTATCTTTTTTTTAGTGACGTTTAAAATAGCTCTTAATACTTTACATAGTATTTGCAGATGTTCAAAATCTTTTGCATACCAGTTTTTTGGATATAGCTTTTGCTTGAAGAAAAAAATGTTATGTATGTATGTTTATGTAAATCCCTATATTAGTTCTGATTAAAGTATTTGTAAAATTGTTTGTTGGGTAACTTTTTAAGTGTGTGTTGCTGTATTAAAAAGATGGTTAAATTTGATAAAAAGTATTTGTACGATGTAATGTTTAGGTTTTTTAAGTTAAGCGTTCAGCTCGAACGCTTTGAACAAAACATTTTATATTTTCTATGAAAAAATTGACTAAATATTTCATTCTGCTTCTCTGAATGATAGTTCAGACAAAGGTTAGAAAAACCATACAAATAATCTACACAAAACGTTTAATTCACATATGGAGAAGCATACTTTTTTCTTTCAGTAGAAAGTTGTATTCATATGTAACTGCTGAACGTTTATATTAAAAAACCATATATGCGTTCAGTATTATAAATTTTGAACGCAACTCTAAAGGAGCATAGTAAATCTACCTACAAGCATTCAGTTTCGTAGTTTTTGAATATTTCGTTTAACACATTTTGTTTTTTCTGTGTAAATACTCTGCAGTATTAGGTAACTAATTTTTCGAAAAACAAAAGTTAAAAATTGTTTTATTGTTAATTTATATTTTATAGAGCCATATTTATTCATTAAATTAGCTTTTCACTTAAAGTATATATTTTTTGTAGTTTCATTGGAATTATTGTGCCATCCTTAGTCTTAGAGCCTTTTTTGTTTTTAATTGCACTTTTTTGTACCAGGTGATCCAACTTATCAAAAAAATTGTCTGTGGGCTTATGGCAGGTGACTTATAAGCAGAATAAAGCCGTTTAGGAACGTTGTAACCAGTCTTTTACAATGCTTGCTGTATGCTTTGGGTTATTGCCCTGTTGGAAATGTCAGCTTCTAAAAACACCCATTTTATTCACAGATTGCCTTGAATCATATTTCAGTGCCAACCCCAGCCGCCAATATATAACGCTAAGCCATAGCGTAACTACCTACATACACACATGCTCTATCGTGAGTATCAAGTTTTAACGTTTTGTCTTCGTCACTCTTACATAGATATAATACTCCTACTTTCATAGCTCAAAACAACTTTACTATAAAATTCTTCAACATAAAATACTCGCGATAATATACATATGTTGGGCTAAGTGTAATGAGAACTTTCGTGAGGAGTTATGGAACTTTTACTCTTTTTCAAAAAGAATCAAGAAGTGGCATGTATTTTGTTAAAATTATGCAATGGGATAAATTAAAAAGTCTCATTGACATGAAAAAGGGTCAAAAGTGATACTCTAGTGCCACAACGGCTAATCAACTATGGTTACATTATTTCTTAAATTTATAATCTTAATCCTATATGGCCTTTTATATGCCGTTTCTAACTCATTTTTGAGTAAGACTAAATCTTCTATTTTAAAGTTATAGTCTTATATTGTTTTATCATAATTGATTTTCTGTCTAATTTTACTTATATCTAATAAATTTTAGCTCTATTTGTCGCTGCCTCTAATCTAAATTTAGCCTCTTTAGCATAATTATCTACATTATAAAGAGGCGCAACCATATTTAATTCGTCAAATTGCATAAAATTTCTACCTCAAATGGACGACAAAAATTCTTTTGAGAAGTCTATATATTGAAGCAATATTCGGCTCATTAAGGCTTTCTTTAAGTATCTAAAGGCGCATTCGCATATCTTTTGTTCATTCAAACGGCACCCTCTTTTTGGTCAGTTTTGTAAGATGTCTAGGTAGGTAGGTTACACTTCTGCGGGTGCAACTTAAGATTATGTCTACGACTAATGTCAAATACGTCCTTAAAATTCGAAGGCATATTGTTACGTTTTTACCCTTTAAAAAACGTGTATTTATGAGTTCGTAGATTGCAGTTAAACTCAAATAAATCTTGTGTTTAGTTTTTAATTAAAATCCAAAACTGCGTTAGTGCACCACTGCTTGTAACCTTTTTACAAGCAATAACAATTTTCTATTCTTAATTACTCCGTCTGTTTACTACTTTGTAAACAACAACAATTACTTGACAGATCTTTCTACCGAAGGATCTTCCAACCCGATCGATGTTATAACTTAGGTTCGATCATAACTTTTTCAACCAAAGGTTATCCACACTTAACTCTCCTTATTGAGTTAGCTCCAACTAAACTGGTTTTTTTTGGATTCACTTCACTAGTTTACTCCTTATAAACTCTCTTCACACAGAGTTTAACCAACAAACTCTCTTCACACCAATAACACGTTCGTTGAGTATACTTTACTTAAACTGCCACTTGTTCGCATCGATGTGCTTTTTATATGGCTGAGTAAACAACATATCGAAAGCTCTCGAACCTATCGATATTTCAGGTAGATTCCACTTCTTTCTTTTAATTTCTTTTTAGTTCTTTTGTAGCCATGCGTATATAAACATCTACCTCTTTCAGCTCTTAGTATTTGTTGTTTGTTTGTTGTCTGTTACTTGTTTTCTTTGCTGTTAGTTTTTTTATTTTATCTCTGCTAATGTTTTTGTTGTCGATTCTGGCTATTTATAAACATCATGTATACAGTTGTTCTTGTAGCTTTTGTTTATTTATTTTAGCGAAGTAATAAACGCAGAGGTTCCCAATCTTATTTTCGTAACAATATGCTTCTCAGAGCATCCTAATACAACCTATGGAGGTACCATCTCTTCTAAAATGAGGTTCTTATCGATTTTCTCAGTATATTAAACTGAATAAACACATTGTCAGAGGTTCTCAGTCAGCTTTGTCACTTTAGCAGCTGATCAAATACGTATTGGCGCGAAACCATTTCCTTTTGTCAATTTTTTCCACTAAAAATGCCGTAAGAACCATGATGTTAAGTGTTCATAGTCATTTTTTGCACACAAATTTTTTTATGTATGTATGTATGTATGTATGTTCGTCAATGTACCCAAGACACACCCCAAACCACACAATTTTCTAAAATACCTAATTATCTTCTATTGAGGTACCATCTCTTCTAAAATGATGTTCTTATCGATTTTCTCAGTATATTAAACTGAATAAACACATTGTCAGAGGTTCTCAGTCAGCTTTGTCACTTTAGCAGCTGATCAAATACGTATGGTGCGAAACCATTCCCTTTTGTCAATTTTTTCCACTAAAAATGCCGTAAGAACCACGATGTTAAGTGTTCATAGTCATTTTTTGCACACAATCTATCCATAAATGCAATAAACTCATATATTTTTTTTCACCTTTTTTTCATGTATGTACGTATGTATGTATGTTCGTCAATGTACCCAAGACACACCCCAAACCCCACAATTTTCAAAAATACCTAATTCTCTTCTATTGAGGTACCATCTCTTCTAAAATAATTTTCTTATCGATTTTCTCAGTATATTAAACTGAATAAACACATTGTCAGAGGTTCTCAGTCAGATTTGTCACTTTAGCAGCTGATCAAATACGTATGGGTGCGAAACCATTCCCTTTTGTCAATTCTTTCCACTAAAAATGCCGTAAGAACCACGATGTTAAGTGTTCATAGTCATTTTTTGCACACAATCTATCCATATATGCATAAAACTTATATATATTTTTTTTCAACTTTTTTTTCATGTATGTATGTATGTATGTATGTATGTTCGTCAATGTACCCAAGACACACCTCAAACCCCACAATTTTCTAAAATACCTAATTCTCTTCATATATCTTCATTTCTCGTCCGAAACCGGAAATTACTTCTTTGGAGAGAAGTTGGCGCAGCTTATCTATACAGGGGAAAATCATCCACTAGTAGCGCAAATTAAGACCGAAGCATTTATCAACGGTATAAGGGACCATGATATTAAGCTTACGGTGTGTGCTACTCAGAAGGCAACCTTTGTAGAGACCATGGCGTTTGCACTGGCACAGGAGACCGCTCGAGGGATATCTCAGTGTATAGCATGAAAACTGTAAATACCAAAGAAGATTTCATTACAGCTATCAAAGAGGTGGTAGAGAGACTTTTGGCCGAAAAAGAGCAAAGGACAAAAAGAAGGTGCCAAAACTG
Organism: Wohlfahrtia magnifica; assembly: GCA_023159175.1. NCBI lineage: Eukaryota > Metazoa > Arthropoda > Insecta > Diptera > Sarcophagidae > Wohlfahrtia > Wohlfahrtia magnifica. The sequence continues at coordinate 223,858 of JAKWBJ010000032.1, read as the reverse complement.
TGCCAAGAGAGGTCATTTTCAAAGGCATTGTTTCCATCGCTCAGTAGTGCAAGATTTGCGTCACCATGGACATATGACAAATGGAAAAACATCACCTATAGAAAAACTGAAACATTAAGTAACAAACGCCTTACCGATAGAGGAGAGCCGCATAAAATGGACTTAGAGAGTTACGTCTTGGGGTTAACGAGGATTGATCAATAGCTCAGAAAAAGGATACTGTCGTAGGATAATAGCAGCTAAAGAAAAAGACAAACGGGCTACTAGTGAGGAGATATTAGCAGATAGCCTTCTAACAAAGACTTATCGGGCTCAATCGGATAGTTTAAAGCTGACTGATGGGTGCTTATACCGCAGCAGGGAAAGTGCAGACGGCAATACAACTTCCAATCTAATAGTGGCTCCTTCTTCAAAAATGAATGACATTTGAATGAGTCTCATAAGGAACATAGCGGAAGGCATCTTAGCGCGGTAAAGACAGTAGAAAAATTAAAACACCATTATTATTGGGTTGGATGCCAACAAGCTGCCGCCGGATGGATAGCGTACTGCACTGAATGTATTGTGGCTTAAGATACAGTCAGAACAAGCCAGAGTAATACAAATCTAGGGCACCAGTCGGTAATGCCAAGAAAAATGAAAGTCGCAAAGAACTTCATGAAACGACCAGAAATGGACAGTGATAGGTTGAAGGCCATGTTTGATTCCACAAGGCATCTTCCAAGCTGCAAACTTACTGGGATGGGCCTAATAAAGCAGTCAAATGGTTACACGATGTGGTATAGAGTATATAGAAGAAAAATAGCACGAGATCAAAAATGAAAGATAATGAGCCTATTCGGGACGAACAAGCTTAATTTGGAATCAGTGTTACGAAAATCACAATGCATATTATTTGGTAGTTTTGTGTCACCCTGTCAATGCCGTACTTATGTGCGTATTTGGCAGCACTGATAAATAACCCATCTTTACGTTACATTTGAATTAAGGGATATAAAAATAGAAGATATGAGACATTTCCGGAACCTTCCAAACTGTAGGCAATTAAGTACATAAAGAGGCTGCTTTACCTACACGTCCGTTAGTTATCGTGTTGTATAAGCGCAAAAAAATTTTACCTTTGTTAAGCAGAATTCCTTAATGTTGTATGCTAAAACGATTATTAGCTTAAAATCCCTTTGTTAAGCCTAATTTAAAATTAAAACCTTACGCAAAAGAAAAAGTAATCTTTTAGCGAGATGGTGATCCAAGCCACACTGCTAAAAATAATGGCTGTTGCAACAGAAATTTAAAGTAAATTAGTGATCACCGTAAGCCCTAATTCCAATCCAATGGAGAATTTTTGGACAATAGTAAAAAAAGCACTTGGAAAAATGTTGAAGGTATGTCCAGGAATATATTATGAATGGGACTAGATTTCCGGTACGTTTTTGGGTAATATTGTAGAGAGTACGTTTAAAAAAGGTGCTCTATGTATAGTGGTAAATTCTTACCTTATATTCATAAGATTCTCTCTATTTAAGCAAAAAGTGCAAAACTAAGTACATGTAGATTCTTTTATATCATTGCCTTTTTCCATTCGGTGTTTGAATATTATATCTTTTGTTAATGTTTCTTTGAAAGGACTTAAATATGAATAAATTTGTGAAGTTTTGTTTTATTTATCGAGTATTTAAGTTTTTATAGGAACTTTTCTGGTCAACTTCAAAACTTGCACTTGGTTTTGTACTCCACTGTATGTATACAAATTTTTACACCCACTTTATCATCATCGGCATTATATTCGAACCTTTTCCTTCTAAAACAAATTTTTTTCAAAAAAAAAGTTCTTCATTTAAGCACAATAATAATAATAATCCGTTAGTGATGTACATAAAATCAAACCAAATACACAAAGGTCGTTATTCGGGTATTTATTATTCCTCAAATAAAATTAATTGTCTTAGTTTTTTTTGGATTTTATAAAATATAAAAGATAATGAAAACTGAAACAGATTCAATAAAAAATATGATTTTATATTTAATCAATACAAATATATTTTTTTCTGGTTCGACTACTCGTGTGTGTGACAGTCGTTATTTTGTAACACTGATACAAAAAAATCATGGTATTATCAGCATGAAAACTTATGTATGGTTTTTGTATACGTTTTTTTAACAAATGTTGAATGTTTTTTGTTAAGCTTAAAGTGTGGTAACTGACAATATGTTCACATCTATCGTGTTTAACATCTCAATTGTATTTAAGCATTAAACATTTAAATTTTTAGATGTCTTACTATACATTGACGTGTTTTGTTAAACATATCAAATGAGACCTTTTAGATTTAAACACTTCGTTAAACACGTAAATGACAGGGTTGCATTTAATTTTGGGGTGTGTTCAGTATGTTATTGATGAAGCTGTCAATTTTTTTATTAAGCACATATCGTTGTGTTCAATGGCGGCACATTAAAAAAATAAACGAAAACAACAAACACAAAAACAAACAATAGAATTAGTTGTTTTTTTTTAATTAATTATATTTTGTCTTATGACGCGTCGTTTTTTTATATTCCTTTTTTTCACCCTCAAACAAATCGTCAACATTGATATGCCACTGATAATTCCATCATTATATTTTTCCAATATTTTATATATTTTTAAATTTTTTCAAACTTGTTTACGTTTTTTTACATGCACAAATAACAGATGATAAAACATCATTCTTAAACGTCTCAAATGTAGTGTGAACGGTTGTGTTTTGCTTAAATGCGTTTAAAAATACAAGTGTGAACATAGCATAACGTCCACTACAAGCTTACTTTTAGATTTTTTGCATATGGCCGATTCTTTTGATTCGTGTCAAGGATCACTCTGAAAATGCTGTATTTATTTGAACAGTGCTACCAACTCAATTTTGAGTATTAAGATTTAAGACTCAACAATAATGTACGTAAGCTAGCTTCACCAACTGTGTTAATACACACAGTCTAATGTATAATACTATAATGTACTTAACAAGCTTTTTGTCACGTTTCATTCTGTTTAATTTGCTTATGTTTTGAGCGAATCCAATCGCACTCTATGTACGTAAACAGCTGTTTGTGTGTTTTATGCAAAACAATAGCAAAAGAAACACGTTGTGCAATGGATGCTCTTGCTTCATGTACGCTGAAACAGCGATGATTGAACATGCATATCGGGTGTATGCAGATTTTTTGATTTTTATTAAGAAAGTTTGAGAATTTACTAGAACATTCGAAATAGATGTCAATTTACTATAAAATGCGCCGCATTGTGCTTAGTCAGTCAGTCTTAATTTAATAGTTAAAGAGTAAAGTTGTGCTAAGGCGTTAATAAAAGTGTTGACTAATGTGAGTAGTAAGTGGAAGTTAAATAAGTTGCTGTACAAAGTTAATTGTTTAAATAATGGCTGTATAAGAGAAATAAATTCTCTGCATTTATTTTATTATACGCAATTTAAAAGAACTCATACCTTTTAAAAAGGTTTAAAACGTAACAATATGTATACATAAAAAGTCTTGATAACAATCTCGTTTTCGTCACACACTTTTCCTGAAATACATTGAAATGACAAAAGAGTGTAATTGTAAACTAACAATAAAACTTGGCTATATTTGTGTTTTTTTTACACTTTTGAATGTACTTCCGTTTTTTATCAAAATAAAAATCACTAAGTGGTTAGTAAAGAATTTTATCACAAAAGCATCCAGATTAAGAAATGTGACTAATAAATATTTTCCTTATAAGTTTAACCCTGAAACCATAATGTTAGTCGATTCGAACATCGCCTTTATTTTTATATGCAGCTTTTTATTTAATTGCTCCATAAACTATTCTGTGGTTATAGTTTTCGTCTTGAGAGCATTCATATTTGTTCAGGAAGTATTGTGTTCTTTTTGGTTATAAAGCTCATGTTGGTCGATTCGACTAATGGTTAGTGTTTATGTAATTTCTAATTTTATATTTTGTTGCATTTGTAATGAATATGAAATATGTTGGAAACATAACTGAGTTTTAAAATAGATTTAACTAAGGAGTTTATGCAAGTGAAAGAAAGATTTGTAGTTTTTGTGCCTATTGAAAGTATAAGATGACAAACTTAATATCCACGAAATGTGGCAAGAGCGTGTGGAGAACATAAGAAAGAAATGTACAACAAATGTTATTAAAAAATTTATATACAACTATATATATTTTTGTATTATGTTCTTATAATTTAGTTTATTTTATTTATTAAGAACTGAATTTGTTGATTTTAGTATTTTTATGTTACTTTTTTGTTGATCTCAACAATGTCTCATACAAAATTAGGGAGATCGGACGGTTATTATTCGACCGGTTTTTTTGGCTTTGTCCAATACGGTTTTTTCAAAAACTTCATTTTTCGAATACCGAATAAGCCGGTTAATTTAACACGAATAACCGGTACTTGATTGGAAGGTGGGTGTCTTACCTAACTTACCACAGTGGCACACACACTATTAAATACGTGGTGAATTAATTTACATAAAAAGCTGTTCGAAACTCAAGCAATTTTTCTTGTCGAGGCAATTAAGGACTCGTATAATACTAATAGATTTATTCAAAGTAAAACATTCAATTCTTGTTATCTTAGGTACCTAAATTATAACTATACTATATATATGTATAATAACAAACATTTATGGGTCGATTATCTATGGCAACAGAACTTTATTTGCGAAATTTGTAATTGCCTAAATAGCAATTGGAATTAAGGTGCAATAAGTTCGGAACTTAAGCAAATTTCAGTACTTTGTGTAATAAACTTCGGTTTTTGTGGCCTCCGCACACCGTTTTGGCATATTTGTTATGAGATTTGTTAGAATTATTGTTAGTATTGACTGCCACTTTATTCTTAAGCTCTGCGTCAGCTTCGGCTTATTTTTATATCGACGTGGTCGAGCTCCGCGCTTCAAGAATTAAGAACAATTTTATTTAAATAAAAGAACCGGTTAACCGCTTATTTGAATAATTATTAACCGAAAACCGATTTTTAAAAAATCGCAATCTTTCGAATTATTGGAAAACCGGTTTTTGAAAAAAATGAATTATCCATCTCCCTATAAAAAATGTTCCTAATAAACATTAAAAAAATTATTTTTTCTCAAATAAAAGAGGTAAATATATTGTTTACTCTCTATTCAAAACAAAGCTGAAAAGCGACTTTAAATAATGCAATTGACAGTTTGTTGTATATATTGTTACGAAAATCGAAATGCATAAATTTTGTTTATTTGGTAGTTATATGTCACCTGGTCAACGCAGTTCAGTTATCGTTTTGCTCACAGTGTATACAGTGTGGACACCAATTACAGCTCAAAAGGCGAAAATCAGCTGTTTTTGTTTGTCTACAACAATTTACAACTCAGCTGGAGTAAAAGAAAAAGCAACATTATTTTCCGTAAGAAAATAAAGCAGTGCGAAAAGCACAAATTATATATGCCTTTTCGTATGTGTATATAAAAAAAGAAGTAAATAAAAATAAAATTTAATGTAGTAAAATTGAATTGGTTGTTTTTTTTAGATTGTATAAAAAAAATTTGCTGTTTTATTTAATGATGAATGAATTTGCAACTAATAAAGGTAAGTAAAAATGTGGAATAAAATTTAACATTATTTTTAACCAAAAACATTGTTTTTCATGTGCCACATCTGAATCGTGAATCTTGTTTGCCGGGCTTGGATAAATATAATAAACTTATTTTCAATGAGTTCAAAATCAACAAAAAATAAAGAAATTAAAAAACAATTATTTATGAATATTTTATTTATAGAAGGCTGAAATAAAATAAATTATAACAAACATACATAAAAATATACATTAAACAATTTTAAAAAAAACCTATTAGTTTCTAAGATTGCATTTTTAGTTATAAGTAGAATTTTACAGAAATAAAGCGAAATTTAAACTATAACATTTTTTTCTTTTAATATTTCCAGGAATACCTGTGTTAGTATGAAAACTTAACACTGTTTTTTTATGTTAAGACTTATGAAAAGAATTTCAAATTTTTGAAATATATGTATGTAATGAATGCAAAAAGATGTAAAACAAATAGATAATTAACATAAATCGAAATTAGTTTTACCACGAAATAAGAAACGGCAAAGGATTTTTATAATTACAAACAAATAGAACAATGAATTTTTTATACAATAAATTGCAGTTTATAGAAAATATTTCAAATTTTCTAATAGTGGATTTAATAAAGCATTCTGAACTATTTATGAGAAACAAAAATATTTTAAATAAAATATCCTTTACAATTTTGCGATCAATATTTCGTAATATCTGTAACAATTTTAATGAGATTATTCAATAATTCTTGAAATACATATTGAAATATATATCTACTTTTATTATTATAAATTTAATCAAATATGCATACTTATTTTAAATGTGGCAATTTGACTCTAACTATATAAAAAATACACCACATTTCTTTCTTTTTTAAGTTTTGTTAATACTTTTTTTTTAAATAATGCTTTTAAATTTGGCAATGGGCCATTAGTACTTTTGTATATATCTTAGCTTCGTTTCTTTTATTCTAAACGTATATTTTTAAAAAAGAACTTGAGTAAAACATTTATTTTGTAATTATAATTTAACGCTATTTAATCATTGATGATGTTGCGTTGTCCTCTAAAGTTGCTGTAGGGCTATTGACTGTAGTAGTAGCCATTTAATTAAAAGAAGTGACTTTTTGTTTTAAATCTTCTAAAAGGCCAGGTAAGGTTAAAGAAAAGCCACTACTTGCCGGTATTAAGGGAAAATCTGGCAAAGGATATTGATGTTCATTTGGCATTAATTGTTTGGCATTTTCGTTCGAATCTGCATTTAAAACACAAGGTAGCCAAAAAATGAGTGTTTTTATGTTTGAACTAAATGTTAATATGTAATTTAATTACCTTGTTACTTCGACATATACCGCGTCTTATTGCAGGAAACATATTTATGAACTTTGCCTTTACCTTCTATTTTATGATGTGTTTCTTTGTCCCTGAAAAATATTACAATATAATTATTTTCAAATCGTTTATAAGACACAATACTCACATTTTGCTTTTCTGCTACACTCCAAAATTTTACCTAAAAAGAAAACACTTTTTTAATAATTTAAAAGTATAAATATGATCATTATTTTACCCACTTTAATCCGTAAGCCACCTGCAAGAAATACCTGGAAAGAAAATTGAACATTTTTGATAAAATACTTTAACTTTTTAAAAAATTCACAAATACACATTTTTTTACCTCTGAAACATTTTATTAATTGCGCAAGAATGCAATAATAAAGCAAAATAAGAAGTTTTACAACTCAGCTCGAAAGAAAGAGATATATTTACTGTCTCGTGAATCCCTACTGAGTTGTAAAATTTGTTGTATGGTTGTTGTTATTTTTGTTGGTGTGTCCTCACTGTATACATTGTGGTTTTGCTGTCGTGAGATAAAGACGTGTTTAAGCAGAAATAAAAGTGTTGTATAAACGAATATTAAGTTGTTGTAAACTGGATAAAATTTATTGTGTAGTGTAATAAATAATATATATAACATAACTGTAACAACAACAAAAGTGGTGTTAATTTTATTTTAACTCAATTTAAACGAACTCTAACGTTTTAAAAGGTTAAAACGTAGCAGTGGTGTAGCGTAATAAATAATATATATAATATAACTGTAACAACAACAAAAGTGGTGTTAATTTTATTTTAACTCAATTTAAACGAACTCTAACATTTTAAAAGGTTAAAATGTAACAGTGGTGTCAGAATTGCGATTGCGTGCATAAATAAAATAATATTAAAAAAAGAAAAAATAAATAAAATAATTAAACAATAAAAAAATAAATAAATACATAAAACGGAGTAAAATGAAATTCCAAGAATTGAAAGTGGACAGGCTCAAAGGGATTTAAATAAATTAGAGCTGTAAACAACCGGTAACAAAACCGAATTACAAAAACATTTATTAGAGGAATTTCAGAGACGCGGCATAGATATTGTCTGAGAAGAGTGGCACTACAACAACAAGTAGTATAGATGGTAACTTGCTGCTGGCTACTATGATCAAAAAAATTCAGGTTCATTTAACATCGAATAAGATAGATGTACCTGATAACCGCTTTGACCACGTCCACTTAGACATTGTAATAATGCCACTAGTACAAGGTTTTAGAAACTGCCTTACTATGATCGATAGGTTTTCGTGATGGCCAGAATCAGTTCCATTGAAAGACATGTCTACTCAAACAGTTGCAACAGCTTTGTGGACTCATTGGATATCTACATTCTGATGCCCAAAAACTATAACTATAGATCAAGGTACACAGTTGCGTTAGCTCTATTCACATCATTGACTAATTTTATTGGATCTAAACGCGCTCCATCCGCAATCAAACGGTATGGTCGAACGATGGCATAGAACATTTAAGACAGCTCTTATGTGCCATAAAAATACTTCATTAGTTGACAAAAAAAACCGGTGCTGCACATAATAAGTATTTTAATGTCTGATTCGCCTTTTCTTTTGACTCTCCCCAACGATATGCCCTAGATTTCTTTGTGACCTCATGTAAGCATGCTGCTACGATCGCAAAGTTAGGTACAAAGCGTCTGAAATATGTGCAGAGTCCCAGAAAGCTACCTAATTCATGAAGATTCTGGGGTCCTGGCAAATCCTTTACTGCTCATATTTTATCTTCATCCATTGAAATGCCATCTTCCGTAACTAGATGCCCCAAATATTTTGCCTTGTTTTTGGAACAATACACATTTCTTCTTCTTTTAGTCTATGCACTGATATACGTTATAGAACTTCTGCCAGGTTTCACAGGTGCTTATCGAATGTTCCGACCATCACTCTGTGATGTTATCGAGGTACACCAGGCAAGTCTTCCAGTTAAGTCTTTTTAGTACGTGCTCTATAAGTCGCTCTAATGTTGCGCATTGCAGAGCCCAAATGGCATAACTTTAAATTGCCACAAGCACCCGTTCGCACTGAAAGCAGTTTTCTCCTTATCGTTGTCTGCGATCGCTATCTGCCAATACCCGCTTTGTAGATCCAATGTAGAGAACCACTTCGTTCAAGCTAGCGAGTCGAGCGTATCGTCTACTCTTGGTAGCAAGTAGCTGTCCTTTTTAGTTACATCATTCAGCTTCCTGTAGTCTAGCCAAATCTTGTACTACCCACTTTCTTTTTTACTAAGACTACAGGTGAGCTCCAAGGACTCGATGATGGTTCAATTACAGCACTCTTCTCCATTTCATTGACCAGCTCCTTAACCTCATTATGCTTCGCCAGAGGTATACTTCTGGGTGCCTGTTTATTCGGTCTCGCTTCGCCAGTATTAATTTCATGTTTGACCATAGCTGTTCTACCATGATTTTTATTTCTCATGGCGAAAACGCTGGCCTACCTCTTTAGCTGCTTTTTGCCTTTATTTTTTCTGGAGTTGCTAGATCTGTTACCCATTCTCTACATTTTCGTCAAATAGATGTTGGTCCTAGGCTAACATAAGATTTCGGCAATTGTTCGCTGTTTATTAGCGCCTCCACTGGGTCACAGTTGCCTACCTCGGAGTCTTCACAAATGAATTGTTCGTTGCCTGATAGATTGCGAACTCTGACTGGGACTATTCCTTGTTTGTTAGATTTAACGAAGTTGGCCCGTTTATAATTTCTCGGTGGTGAAACGGATCTGGACTTTTACGTGGCGCTTTGCAGTTCATCTGGAAGTGATCACTTCGTCTCTGAAATTCCTCTAACAGACGTTTTTGTAATACGGTTTTTTTACCAGGTGTTGACAGATCTAATTTCTTTAATTTCCGTTTGAGTCTGTACACTTTTAATTCTTGGAATTTTATTTCAATCTGTTTTATTTATTTTATTACGAATGTTACGTTTTAACCATTTACCAATGTTACGTTTTAACTTTGTTAAAACGTTTAAGTTTTTTTTTAATTACGTTAAAATAAAATTAAACACCACTTTGTTGTTGTTTTACAATTGTTATTTTCTCACTATAACTTTTACACAATTTGTCTTAATACAGCAAATTAAGATTCGTTTATACAACACTTTTTATTTACGCCTAAACAGACTTTACTTTATGACAGCCAAACGATAACTAACTTAATGCATGCAATTGACAATACTTCCGAATGTTCTTGCTACAACATTCGACTTCCATTAACTTCAAATTTAACACTCAAAGACGGTCGAATCGGTAATGCTGCCAAACATACAAATACAGCATTGCCAGAGTGACACATTAGCAACCTTAACACAACCCAGTGTTACCAAAATCCCACAATATAGTTTTAAAGGCTGATGTGGTGTATCCCTTTTTTAGGTTGTTTACTTTCGTAACAATATGAAATTCCAATTACACAGTTCGTAGAACTTAAAATTGCGGAACTCCTTGCTACAGTTGATTTTATTCAAGCGAATTAAAAGAGTGAATTTTTCCAAAGGCCAGCAATTTGAATATATCGCACTTGATCAACAAGAGGTTATTAAAGAGGTTATTATTAAATTTTATAATTTTCAGTAGAGGTGAAAAACTGTTTGGGTCGTTACTACATTGTCAGAAAAGGGTCTCAAATGTGGTTTTCAAGATGGAATAGTAATCGGAATACGTTGAAATTTTTTGCAGTAAATAGATATTCATGTTGTTAGTTGATTTCTTGCAAAAAGTGAAATTTTAAAAACTTCAAATTAATACCCTCTTATTTATCAAGTGCGTTATGAATTGTTTGATTAATTTTTTTTTTTTGCTTAATTTCCTTAATTATATGAATTATTCGCCTGATTGAAATATTTTAAATCGGTTTTTTATACGCTTTTATCGCTTTCCGCTTCAATTTATTAGTTTGGTACTTTGGCTAAATTCCATTGATTTTTCCGTTTTGTTCATTAACTCCTAAAATTTCCTAAAAAGTCATTGGACAAATTTATTCGTGCAGCGGATCGCATTGTTGAGTTCGAAGCTGATAACAATGATAACAAATATCCTGTGGGTTCCGTTCATATATTAGAAGTACACCGTTGCGAATTAGAGTTGCAGTGGACACGGCTAAAATTAGTCTATGAAAAATTTCCGATTTTTTACAGAAGTACCTATTCTGCTTGTTGCAATAGCATGGAAAAATATCCGAATCGATTGATTCGCTCAAGCATTTCCGTTTTGCAACTGTTAAGCATCAAGAAGACGATAGTAAAAGTACTTCAACATTTTTGTCGGTGCAAATCACCCACAACTGAGATTCACATAGTCTTAATCTCCCACCAATCCATGGGGATTATTCTTCCTGGCCGACATTCAGGGATATTTTCACTGGTGTTGTTCACAATTCTAGGACTAGTTATATCGAAAAATTATCATATTTGACCAAGAAAACAACCGGTGAAGCCAGGGAAATTCTTTAGAGAAGTCCTTTGACCAATCAAGGATTCGAGTAAGCTTGGGCAAAATGAAGTGCCAAATAAGAGAATCGTCGGATCTTCGTCAACGGGCAACTGAAGATTCTTTTTGGTTTGCAAGCGATTACCACTGAGTCCTGTAAAGTTTTAATACAACTGCAAAGCGAAATAAATTCCTGTGTATCCGTCCTCAAATTTTACGATATAGATATCACGAGTTAGGATCCGATATTTGTCTTCATTTGTACCAGCAAACTTCTTAAAAGTACATTAACCTAATGGGGACAACAATTTAAGGATACGATAGCTATTCCGAAATGATCCGAGTTGAGTGAGTTTCTAACCAATTGTTACAGTGCGCTAGAATCTGTCCAGGAAATATGCAGTTCGAATACTGCGAAAACTAACGACAATAAGTCCAAAAATGTCACTAGCTCTATTTCCAATAGAGTTTTCATACGAATGTTTCCGGACCTTCATGTCAACTTTATCCAAAAGTTAATCATGCAATTAAGAAATGTCCGAAATTACTAGCATTTGATTATCGTCATCGATTGGAAGAAATTAAAAAAAGTGTTTGTGGCTGAATTGCTTTTCTAGAACACACAGTGTTCGCAACTGCACAAGCCAAAACAGTTGCTTCAAACGCCAAAATTGGCATAATACTCTCCTCCATAGAGAAGTTGAAAATACCGTTCCAAGTTCTTCCGTCCAAAATCAAACCTTAATCCAAAAACTAATTTAAATAGACAGTCTACTAGCTTAAATAAAATTCAAAGTTGTTTCGCTTTTAATTCCAAGAATGTTCTACTGGGAACAACGATGGTAAATATTTGTCACAGTGGCGTAAGATATTAAGCTCGTGCCGTAATAGACTCTGGTTCTGAGGGTACATTTATTTCCCAACGCTTATTTAACGTCCTTAAGCTTCCTTCTCAACCATCCGGGACACAATTTCGGGGTTGAATAATAGTATTTCAGTTAGAGTTCTGCATGATTGTTCCTTTACATTGGGTACACTGATGGACGAATCTATTGGGATACCAGTTACTGTCCTTATTGTTCCTCATCTTACTAATAACCTACCATCTCAGTCTCTTCCAAGCTCGATTTCCTTAGAAGTTCCAAATATTCAGTTAGCTGATCCGAAATTATATATTAGTTCCAAAATTTATCTTCTAATTAGAGAGAATCTGTTTTCTTCTATAGTTTGTGATGTGGCCGGACATTACGAGTGTGGAACTTTGATTGCCTAGGAAACCATTCTTGGATGAATTCTGACTAGTCTTATCTCCCATAATACTTACTTCAATTCAACGGTTGCATCATATTTTTTTGGATAAAAAAATTTCACGCTTTTGGGAGTTGGAGAATCTTCCAAGGAAGATCTTTTGATTGAATGAAGAGATCAAGCTTGTGAAGAGTTGTGAAGTATGACAGAGTTGTGCAGGAGTATGAAGAGCTAGGCCATATGATGAAGATCTAATCAACCGAGCACCAGAATAGTCCGAAAGTAAATACTCTGCCACATCATGCCGTCGTGAAGCCTGTTAGCATTACCACAAAGGTCAGGGTCATATTCAATGCGTCGGCTGCGTCTTCCAACGGCCATAGCTTGAATTCCGTTTTACATACTGGTCTGATTCTTCAGAATGATTCTGAAGTGAAGATTCTTCAAAATTCGTATTTAATGGAGACATCCAATAGATGTATCGGCAAATTCTAGTTGATTCAACTCTTACTCCGTTCCAGCGAATTCTATTCCGCAAGGATCCAAGTGGTGCAATACTTGTCAATGAGTTGAAAACGGTTAGGTTGGGTGTCAACTGCGCAGCGTGTCTTGCTATTCGTACCCTATTTCAGCTAGCAACGGATGTGGTATCCTCACATCCAGCTGCTAGCGCAATTATGAGAGAGTCCATGTACGTTGATGTCGTATTGGCAGGAGCACACACGATCAAGGGCGCTCTGAATGCCAGACTCCCACGAGAAAGCCGACATCCAACTTCAAAGATTTGGTAGAAGATATTCCACCAGATCATCTTCTTCACGAGGATTTCCTGAAGTTTGAACATAGCAGTTCTACAAAAACATTGGGCATTCGATGGAATGCAGACTAATGAATTTTAGTTTGCGACTGCCAAATTTTCCGAATCGTTCACGTATACGAAAAGAAGCGTCTTATCTCAGATTACTTGCTCCCGCAGGTTGGTTATCTCCGAGCATTTTTCTGGCGAAAGTCATGACGCAGAATATATGCAGAGATGGTACTGGTTGGGTTGAAGAAATTTCTCTAGATTCACTTGCTCAATGGAAAACTTACCAATCCAATTATTCCTACATCAATTCCATTTGTATTCCTCGATGGGTTGATTATACTACTGACGCAGAAATACAATTCCACGGTTTCTGCGATGAGTCGGAAAAGGCTTATGCAGCGGCTTTATACGTTCGATTAAAAAATGATGGAGTAATTTCCACTCATTTAATTGCTTCCAAAACTAAAGTAACTCCTGTTAAGACGCTTTCCTTTCCGAAGGTAGAGCTATGAGGCGCTGTACTTTTGGCGGAAATGGTTTACAGCTTACTTCCGAATCTGGACGTCGCAAATAGAGTATCGAAAATTTCCAAACTTACTGATTACTCACAATGGAGTCATATTAATTCCGAAGCAAATCCAGCTGATTTGGTGAGGCGAGCCGTTTATCCACAGAATATGATGAAAAAAGGAGCTATGGTGGCATGACCCACATTGGCTGAAGAAACATAGTAGCGATTGGCCAAGGTCTAATTTGTCCAGGATTCTGCATGTCAACTTGGAGGCTATACTGACATAGCGTGTTTTATTTCTATGTTACCGACTTCGTGGAGGGCACATTATTCAAACGAATATAAAGCTTTTTCCGAAAAACATGGTATATCCAAGTCGAGTTGTATTTTAAATTTAAATCCACTTATAGATTGTGAAGGGTATTCTAGATTATAAGCTCGTTTCATTAATGATGTTAGTCTTCACGAAGGAAGTCAATTAGTTCTGCGTCTGTCCCGTTTGCAATTTTGGATTACAAAGTCTAAACACCTTCTAAAAACTACCATTAATCGATAAAAGGTTTGTCTGATCTAAAAGAAACGATGTCAAAAACAGATAATGGCTGCTCTTACACCAGAGGGGGCCGAGCTAACTCGACCATTCACCCACATCGGTATGGACTTTGCTGGACCGTTTGACAATAAGAGTAAATCCGGTCGAACTTGTAAGTTTTCTAAAGGCTATGTTTGTATCTTTGAATGTTTTCAAACAAAACGATTCACTTGGAAGCTACATCCGATCTTCCAACGCAATCATATCTAGCTGCCGTTTCATGCCTAGACGACGTTGTCCATTATACCTTCATTTGGATAATGGGACCTCTAAAGTAATAGCCAGCGACTTTCAAGAGCGTTTACTTGCTAATTACGCCCACCAAAACATTTCCTATCATTTTATACCGGCAGGAGCACCACAAATGGATGGCTTATGGGAAGCACGTGTAAAAAGATTTAAAATCCCTTTCCGAAAAATAGCCGGGTGCTACAAGTACACATTTGAGGAGTTTTCCACTCAGTTGTCCAAAACTGAATCGTATCTGAATTCCCGTCCAATTTCGCCATATCCAGAAATCTTACAGATCTTTGTGCATTAACTGGAGGACATTTTCTTATTGGATCCCCAATCTTGACACCTGTAGATCCACAGGTAGCTGATTCCCCAATATCCTTAATTAATCGTTGGCAAAAAATGAAACTTATCCAACAAATCTTTCGTTCCCGATAGAAAAACGAATACCTAAAAGATATACACAAGAGAAAAAAAATGGCAAAGTCCAGAAGAAGATCTTCAAAAAGGTGCATTAGTGACGATCAAGGATGAGAATCTCCCTCCAAATTCTTGGCGGTATAGTTACCAATATATAACGTATATATCCACGTTTATATAAGCATCTACACACATCCAATCCGAACATGCCGAAAATTTCTTTCAATGAATATCACCGATCGAATTCGTGCAGTAAGGAAATATAAGTATTGTAATAATTGCCGCGCTCACGACCATTCCAATGGAACGTGTTTTTCTAAACATGGCTGCAAGGAGTGCAAAAATTCTATCACGCTCCTGCATATATATCCAAAATTGCTGAAAGGGTTTTTGACTTCCCCATAGTCTATTCCGTGTCATTCACAAACACCGTCCACGCTGTGCAAAAAGCGGTAAAGTTCTTCCGTCAAATCTAGAATAGGATCCCCTTCTTTTTCCATTGTGAAGTCGGCCTCATTGACAGAGATCCTACGGTAGAACACTGTTGTTTTTCTACCGACGGTGTCAGTTATGATTAGAACCAGGATATCGCACGCCAAATATTTAGTAGATTCTGCATCCCCGGTAAGCCGTGTCTCGAAGAAATTGGTGGATGATGGGAATTTAACAGCGTATACCTTAAAAGAAAAAACTATTTGCCCAATGACGGTGAAATCAAGATATCAAATCTACTTCGAAAATAGATGGAATCTTTCGTGTAGATAATAGAATTGCCTTACACACTCCTGCCATTTGTTCCTGGCAGATTATACGTTTTATAAGGAGGAGAAAGTGTATGTAATCCTGTGAGCCAACCTCTACGCGAAGGTAATGAGACATGGAGAATTTTTCAGAAATGGCCTCCACACGGCGCAGACTACTATTTTTGGATGGACGATCTATGGGCCATATTCCTTTTCATTCCAAATTTATTATTGAATTTATTATTTAACGTATGAATTATGTATGAATTTTTCTCAACAACTGCTTTATTTATATACATTTATACAAGTTTTAATTCTTTTTTTTTATTACTCATGAATTAAAATTGACTTGAATTTTAATAACATTGTTGTAAATATATCCAATGAATTCTTTTTTCTTATATTTCAGAAGTGGCAGTTTTGGTGAAGCCTGGTTAATGGGAAACGTTTCTTCTCTTGCATATCCTTCAATGCGAACGGCAATGTAAATACCAAAAATCGAATTTTATTTGACATTAAACTTCAGGACAATTATTTATTATTTTCTCTGAGTGTACACCGAATGAAACAATTTAGACTGAATAAGTTTAAGCTTTAAGCCTTTCAAAAATTCAACGCTGCTAAAAAAACCAAAACTGGCAGTTCAATCCTTATTGAAATCATTTCTAATGATTATTTTAATACAATTGTATATAAATAGAATCCTTTGCATCCAAAATGTTAATATCCTTTTTTTGTTTTCATTGCATTTCTTTTTTTCTATTGGGATTTTGTTCTATCGAGCAAATGTCAAACATATTTATTTTGTTGCTGTTTGTTCGACGTCATCGGCTCGGTGAGTAAATATTTTTATCTTCATCCAGCTTTCCCTCCACCCTAACAACTGTAAACAACAAACAGTGTGAACTTAAGCTAAAATTATTATTGCTACAAATTTGCAACGGTACTTTATATGACAACGACATTTTAAGAGATGATGCCGATGTTGTTAATGAATTCATTAAAAAAAATCGAAAAATATGATTTCTAAGCTTTTTTCGCGGTTACGACACGATATTTTTAAGCATATTTATGTATGTAGTATATATACAGTTCAGTAAACAACAATTCAACCTGTAGTATGTAAATATTTAAAAAAATCTATAAATTTTTTCAAACAAGTTTTAGTTTTGTACAGTTAAAGGCAGCATATTAATAAAAAATTAACAATATTCTTGTATTTGTTTAATTTGTATAAGGAAAACAATAAAGTTCCCTAACTTAACGTCACAAAAATATGTAAACAACAGGTAACATATTGTTACGAAAACAAGATTGGGAACCTCTGAGTTTATAACTTCGCTAAAATAAAAAAACAAAAGCTGCAAGAACAACTATACGTGCTGTTTACAAATAACCAAAAAATTTACAAAAAATCAAATCTAGGTAAAGTAAATACAAATAACACGGCAACAACAATAATTAAGCAGCAAAGAAAACAAGTAACAGACAATAAACAAGCAACAACAAATACTAAAAGCTGAAAGAGATAGATGTTTACATACGCATGGCTACAAAAGAAATTAAAAGAAAGAAATAGAATCTACCTGAAATATCGAGAGGTTCGAGAGCTTTCGATGTATTGTTTACTCAGCCATATAAAAAGCACATCGATGCGAACAACGATCGGTTTAAGTAAAGTAAACTCAGCGAGCACAGTTTGTGTGAAGAGAGTTTATAAGGAGTAAACTCGTGAGTGAATCGTAAAGTAAAAAACCAGTTTAGTTGGAGCTATCTCAGTAAAGAGAGCTAAGTGTGGATAACCTCGGGTTGAAAAGGTTGTGATCGAACCAAAGTTATAACTACAATCGGGTTGGAAGATCTTTAGAAAGAACGATCTGTCGAGTAATTGTTGTTGTTTACAAAGTTGTAAACAGACAGAGTAATTAAGAATAAAAATTGTTATTGCTTGTAAAAAGATTACAAGCAGTGGTGCACATAACTGTGTTGAATAAAGGATTTTTAATTAAAACCAAACACGAAATTTATTTTATTTTAACCACATTCTACGAACTCATAAATACACGTTTTTAAAAAGGTAAAAACGTAACAATATTATGGTTTTTAACAGAAAAATTAGCAAAAAGTATTCAATATATTATATAATATATTGTATATATACTTATTCCTGTCATTCCAATGTGGAACATAGGGTCACAACATATAAATTTTAATCGTATCTATCTAGAGCTAACACTTTAATCTCATTCCGGGTTCTCGTTGTTGTCGTGATTTTGACATCTAACTTGAGGGTGCCAGTCTAGCGCCATTCGTGTCAGATCATCTTGGGGTTTCCGCAGCGTATGACCAATCCAGTTCCATTTGTGTTTAAGGATTTCTCTTACTAAGATATTGTTCTTGGCCAAAAGATTCTTACTATTCTTCTCAAGCATCTGTTAATTGTGTTAAGATCATATGGGCCTGTGTATACGTTTTGCATCCATACAGCAAAGTTGATTTTACATTCGAGTTGGAGATTGCTATTTTAGTCAGCCTCCATATGTGTGCAGGGTTTATTATGGGTTTCAGGAGCCCACATGTGCGTTTGACGCTTCATATACGGTTGGCAATATCAGCAGAGGAACCTTCTTTTGTGTCGATTATACATCGTAGATAGCAGAAGCTAGTCACATTTTCGACTAGTGAGCCGTCGATTAAGAATAGGTGGCTATGATCGTGTTTACTCGCATCCATTTAGTCTTAGAGCAGTTGGTCATTAGACGGGCTTTTGCTGAATATGCTTCTAGCAGTTTTCTCTATCATATCAGTGTACTTAAGGCTTAGAAGACATATGTCATCGGCATATCCCAAGTCAATTAGTTGTTCCTGCAATCCCTATGCTATTTCATTGTTTGCGTTGGTAGCATTTAACATCACAACATCCAGCACAATATTAAATAGCAGTGGTGACATTTCCTGTAGAACTCTGCAAGTAGCTCCACAGTATAATTCCCGAATACGCAGCCTTGTCGCACTCCAGCTTTTATTTCTATCTTGTCACCCAGTTGATTTTCGTGCAGAACTCTGCAAGTGGCTCCACAGTATAATTCCCGAATAAAAGTTATAATTTTCGGTGGTGTCTCTTTGCATTCTAGCGCATTTCATATGGTCCCTTCGTCGAGAGCATCGGAGGCCTTCTCGAAGTCTATAAAAAGCATGTAACGAGGAAATCGCTATTCAACAGACTGTTCCACAACTACTCTGAGGCTATGCATGACGTGTGGACGGAATCCAGATTGCTGTAATCAGAGGTCAGGTTCCAATGCACTTGTGAGACGGCTTGTTATAATATACGCAATTGCCCATGCTCAACAGAGTTATTACTTTTCAATTTGCATATTCCGATGCATCACCCTTTTTATATATTTTTGCAATAACACCCTCTTTGAATTCCTGTGGCAGTTACTCTGCTTTCCATTAACTCTTTATCAGTGGCATAAGTAGCTGAGCACTTACTTCCGTGCATTCTCGCATAAAGTTCGCTCCATAAGGCTGATCTTGTTTCGAAGTTGCTACATCACCCCCGAAATTTTGCAGGGGGCGTGAGAATGTAACAGTTCTATTGACAAGCTTTTTTTGTTATGCTGTACAGGCATCTTTTATCCCTGCATGTATTGTGTTTAACAGTTTGCTGTGGTTTTCTTTTTGCTAGATCTAATTTTTGACGACGAGTTGAAGATTCGTGATTCTAATTTAATACGTAATGTGACAAGTAGTATGTGACGGTCACTACTTATATCTGCTCCTCTCTTGCTACGTATGTCTAACAAGAATTCTCTCCATGTTCTACTTATAGTGAAGTGATCGGTTTGTCTTTCGGTAATCTGATCCCGTGAGGCACAGGTGATTTTATGCTTAACCCTTTCGGTATTTTGATGCCATATCGCATCATCTACTTTTTGAACAGTGGTTTCTTTTTTAATTTATGAATCCAGACTTTTATAACAATTTATGACTTTATATTGTCCTTGTAATGAGAAAAACTTAATATATATATTATTTGGTAAAACGAGTATGAAATAAGGGACTACGAATAAACCTCTAACTCCGAAAGGGTTAAGTTTATGAGGGAATACTTGGCACAAATTTGTACAGAGTACGCCATTTTCATTTTTCATTTTCACAAATTATATATATATATATATATATATATATATATATATATATATATATATATATATATATATATATATATATATATATATATATATATATTTTATATTTCGACTCCTATTGAAATAATAATCAATGACGTTAAAATAGAAAATCTTATCTTTATCTTTTTAAATCTATTAAACCAACAAATTTTAATACAGTATATTTAATTAAAAGGTTTTCTAAGTTTTTATGATGATTTTTGTAGAAAATAATCGTTAAAGCCTAAAATAATAATAATTTTAAACGAAGTATTTTTCTCGAAAAATTCATAGAATATATATATCGTATATATATATATATATATATATATATATATATATATATATATATATATATATATATATCTATATATATATATATATATTTGTATTTATATATATATATATATATATATATATATATATATGTATATATATATATATATCGTATATATATATATATATATATATATACGATATATATATTCTATGAATTTTTCGAGAAAAATACTTCGTTTAACATTATTATTATTTTAGGCTTTATATATATATATATATATATATATATATATATATATATATATACGATATATATATATATATATACGATATATATATATGCGATATATACATACATATATATATACGATATATATATATATATATATATATATACTATATATATATATATATATACATATATATATATATATATATATATATATATATATATATATATATATTTATCGTTCGATCCAGTAGATTATATAAACTTTCTTTAATCCATCGGAGGTTTTGAACTCTCCAGGTTCTGGCCATCTTGTTTCGCACATTTCCAATATTAGCAGCTTGTAGTTAGTGAATACACTGCATACTTGGTAAAGCCTCGATGGCTCCGTTAGCGTCCGTACGTTCCATTATCCAAATCGTATCAGTTCCTTCATTCCTATTGTCGTCATCGTATGATCCGGTTCGTTTGAATTTATATTGATTCTGGTTTCAGTAATCGTTACATTTTAAGATGGGTGGCTGATTGGACCGCCGCATCCGAGTCTGGTATCGGGGTTGCCGATTATAGCCTCCAGACAGAGCCTGTTTTACGGAAACAGGGAGTACAAGTCCGGTGGGACAGTGGGCTAGGTTGCCGATTTAAGAGGCTATGCTATATATTCGGTTCAATCTACCATAATCTCAATTGTTAGATATGGTCTACTCAATTTTGTATACCTTCTATAAGTCGTAAATGCATTGAATTCACCGAGTCTTGCATCACAGAGTTGGGAATATTTAATCATTCTCCCACTATAATATTTGTTTAAATCTGTTGGTTCTCTTACCCCTAGCTCTCGTATTTGGCGGCCTAGATGGTCCCAAAAATGCTCTGTTCGGTTTACTCTCTCATACACCAAACTTTTTTAGGGCAGTTATATTTTTATTAACTTTGTTTCCAACTATATTGGGGTCAAATAAGATAAAAACGATAGAAATTTTAACTTACAATCGAAGCGTAGTTGTCAGGAAATGTTGTACACATACAACATAACGCATAAACGGAGTAAAAAGGTCAATTTTTTATTAGAAGAAAATAATAAATTTATATAATTTTTATAATATTTTATGTATTCTCAAGTATTTCATAGAATTTACACTTCAACAACATCTTCCACAGGATTATTCCACACTTTTCTCCACTCTAAGTGTTTTTGGTCCACTTTTTGAAACTCCACCTTAATTCTGGAATCCTCAGAAATTGTAATGTCTATTTCCTCCAAGTCTACGCCTTGTTTTTTAATTCTTTGGGCACCTCTTGGGCTTCGTCGACAAGAATTTTTATCAACGGTATTTCAGGTTCTCCCTCAGCAACAAAATCATCCCAATTAAATTAAAATATTTGTTCCGTTTCGCTTGTTAATGTTGTTTAGGGCCACCTAAAGAATTCCACCACAACCGAAAGAATTTTTCGTGCAGCCACATAAGTTTACCACATTAGATTGAGACTGCGAATTAATCCAGTATTCATATTTGATTAGAGAAGATATATCTCTTTCGGAGTCACCTCTTTCAGAGCACAGCATCCCCCAGGGACCTCATCCTCAGAGCCGAAATAACTCGATATTCACACTGTATATGTTTAGATGTTTCAGCATGGGATTATCCTTAGCATTTCCAAAAAAATCACTGATGGTAAATAGACACGTTAGTGCCCTGAGCTCACTCTAATTGATAGCCTTCTGGATCTGCTGAGAGAAAGCATCCATTTCACTCGCAGTTAAACACTTTTGTCGTTTCATAGTTGACTAAATGTACAAAAATGTAATTATAAGGGTGGAAAGGAATACAAAAGTTTTAAAAATTACAATAAAAAATATTAAAACAGATACACCGTTCATGCACCACGTTGCATGTATATATACAACAAATTATAGTCCCAAAACATCGCGTGACTAAAATGTTTATTATTTTGTTATTGTATTTTGTTATTGTATTTATTTTGTTATTGTATCATTTGTCTATAAGCTATCGCAACTGGAAAAAAAATTTCACTGAATTATCGTAAGATTTTCCAGAAAAGTTTCGGTTCATTCATCTTTTTTTTTGTAACTATTTTTATTTACAATCTATATTGTATATAAGGATAATAAGTAAATTTGATACAGTAAAATAACATTGTATGCTAGTCTCCATTAAGAACAACAATATACCTAAACAAATTATTTAAATCGATTTTTTACAATAGGATTCTTTAAGGTATTATAGTTCAAAAATAAAACTATTAATTCCTGTATTTTAAGATATAAATTTGAAAAAATTAATAAAAAACAATTATTTTTATAAAATAATGATTATGCTTATACCGTCTAATATTTTACTCAATGTGATCCTACCTGTAGTTAATATTTTAGACAATCAATTATCAATCTTAGATTAATAAAAGTCGGAAAAAGGTGTCATATGGGCTGAAAAACGGCGTCATAAATATGTATTTTATGTTTCAAGCTACTTTTTTTCTGGGCTAAAGAACTTGTATTTTTATTAAAACCGTCTGACACAAAAAAGTACAAAAAGCTAAAAAAAACTTTAGCTTACTTTTGTAGATCTTATGCATACAAGTACGCGTACTGCTGAAGAAAGTACATCTGGCTACCATAAATGGAAAGATCATTGTGGATTTAATTGTTCGATACAAACCATGGAGTGTTAACAACGGACCTCAGTGCTTAAGACTGGAACCTTTGCAGTATATCCATATTAAAATTGCTGGTAGTTTCCCAAAGTTGTATTCCATAGGTCCAAACTGGTTTTAAAATTGTTTTTTTATATCGTAACTTTGTTTCGTAAATTTATACGACATTTTGTGCCTAACAGCCAAAATTTTTATATTTAACTGCTTTTTCGCCTTAATGTGAATCGTCCATGTGAACTTTCTGTCAATATGCATTCCAAAATATTTTACGCTGTCAGTTTAAGGAATTGGTATATTATCCAGACGTACTTCAGGACAGTTACCCCATCGTAAGGAAAATGTGGCATGTGTGGACTTATCGCTGTTGACTTTGATGTTCCATTTGTTTAACCAAGCTTCAATTACATTGAAGAAGATTTGATACGATATTAAGACAAATATCAGATGCTATAATAGCAGCATCATCTGCGTAGGTTGCAACTAAGTCATTTTCAATAATCGGAATATCTGAGGTAAAAATTGTGTAAAGTATTGGCCCAAGTTCGCTACCCAGAGGGACACCTGCTTTAATATCGAACCGTGCAATTTACATTTACATGAAAACTTCTTTCTGTAAGATCAGATTTTAAGAGTAAATAAAACGGAGATGGATGTAATATTTGTTTATAGAGTATAGTGGCTGGAATGTACTCTGCAAGTGGTGAGCGAATGCTTCTGCCTTGCTTTTATCAGTTTTGCACCATACATTGCTTGTAAATTTTATGGAAATGCTTCTTTTTGTAGGTCATTTAATTAATAATTTAATTTAATATATGTAGCCTTCCACAAACAAATCGCATTATTTTTTTATTGTTTTGCTAAGATTCAACAATCCGATCATTTTTCATTTCATAATGAGCAATTTTTAGGTCTTTACCTGCTTTATTAAAGATACGTTTGTCATAAGGATTTTTACTAATTTGCCATATTTTTCGTAGTCTTCTCTTTCTAACTAAAAGTTTCCTGAATTCAGAAGTCAATAGAAATTGATTGGTATATTTTTGAGTTGATGATAATCTTGCTTTATGAATTACGTAATTAAACTTTTCAACAGCATTTCTTCTCAAAATTAGCTATTAAACGTTTTTATTGTTCTGGTGGCAACACCATGTTATTTAGTAATACACTTTCGGCTGTGTGATGATTAAGAAAAACTAAATACTTTTTAAAAATTCATAAAATTTGTGAAATAATACAGAAATTGTTAATAAAATCGATGTAAATAAAATAACATTACGCACTGATAAAAAAATTAATTAAAAAACTGAAAAATTCAAAAATATTGGCTTTTAAAACAGTTTTTTACTGAATTAAAAAAGTAATTAAGTACCCCCTTTCTTTTTTTTTTTTTGTTTGTCCATCACTGTTTTGTTTTTATATATATTTATTTCCTATTTTTATAAAGCAATTTATTTTATAATATGTATGTATGTATATTATATACATTTCATATATGTAAGCAGTAAATATATTGTTACGTTTTAACCTTTTTAAAACGTTTGAGTTCGCTTAAATTGCGTTTAATATAAAAATAAATACCGTTTTTATTTTCTTGTTTTACTGTTATCTTTTATTTACTACACAATAACTTTTATACAGTTTACAACAACTTAATATTCACCATACAGCACTTTTATTTCCGCTTTAACACGTATTTATCTTACGACAGCCAAATGAAAACTAACTGACTTGTACTTTGTTTACTTTATTTATTCAAATATTCTGTTCTTACATAGTTCATCTTCAACTAATTAATCACGTAGATACTTATTCTATGATAAGTGATATGATAATGATACCTATCATAGACTTATCAACTAAAACTAAAATATTGCAGAATAGCCGCAATCCATCACCAAAACAAATCAACTCTTATACTATATTCCGCAAAAAATTGAAAAACGGAATCACTCATATTCTCAAAACTAACTTAAAAACACTACTTACAACTAATAAACAAAAACAGGGCACAGACATCCACCTCACTGTGCAGTGTTATACACCAGATAGATAGCTATTAGGTAAGATCTTTTAAAAAAAGTGTGAGGGGTCTGTGAAAGTGAATTGTACTTTGTGTTCCATATATTATCATATATACATTTGTGACGTCACGCCATATTTTTGTTGCTCATATCTTCAAGACCTTAGTTCCGATTATTCTCATTTCTTTATTGAATATAGTACTTCAGTAGCACCACATTCAGACTTTGGAGACATAAGCAAAAAACACTGACGTGACTACATTTTCCCTAGAAATGCCTGTTGTAAGTAATGTATGATGCCAGTGCTACTACTAAAGGGTGGCTTAGACGGTGATACAAGTAAAATTTTTGTGTCAATATATAACGTACGACATTGAGAGAAAATGCGGATGAAAATTGGACAGTTGTACGGCTCTCTTTGTTTTTTAAAATTTTTTTAAAAACCATAATACTTCATTAGATCAGGGATGTATATTATGTAAACAAATAAAATAAACAAAGAAAAAAGTAAATTTATTCGCTCGCACTACTGGTCTCTTTTGAAATAGCTGCTCTCATTTTACTTTGTTTTGGTTTTTTACATATCGTGTAAACGTAAAAAATCTGCCGTAAGATTTTTACACACAGTTTTAAACTACGGATGGAATTTTATAATATTTTTTATATGATTTTACGTACGTAAAATCTTATCGTTTAAACCCTTAAAAAATAAGGACAGCGGTCACCGTTTGCAAATATTTTGTCGACATCTATAGTTTTAACATAATAGCTTATAATTTCTTACTAAGCAGTCAAAGTGTTTTCTACAGATGCTGTAGAATGTATCGCAGACATCATTATTACGGCTTTTTTCTCTTTTGGTACATACGAACATAAAGTCGCCTTTTTTGCTAAATTCGAAATTTATAAAAAGTAATTTGCATGAAATATACATTTGCTTTATCTAACTGTTTAATGAACGTTAGATTCCACGAAGTTATTTTTTTTCTGCAGTTCACACGCAAGAGCGATCTATAAAAAGAGTAATTATCGGTTATAATATAACTTCCAAAGTTTTTTTTAGAAACTAACAGAATATAAAACCGTTCTTCCTTCTGTATTCATCTGACGTTCGATATCTATTGGTTTTCCAGTATACAGATATCCTAATAATTGCTTATCTAGTATAGACTTCTGGGATTGTAATTTCGAAGTAAATTAGACTTTAAAAGAACCTAAATATCGGGAAATGCTGCGGTTTTATCGGATTTGACACGTAGTGAACGTATTAAAAGAAACAATTAATGACATATTAATGGGTGTCCACAACTCAGATAAATGCTCTCTTTTAGACTTATGAACACCAACATATATCGAAATACCAAAAATTGAATTTAGTTAATCTGCTCCGAAAGCCTTAAATATATAGTTTTCATCGAAAATTTTCTTGATTTTTTTTTTTCGAAAAATGTGTATTTTCTATGAGATTTGTATGAAGGTACCCAGGTAACTTGTAGGTCAAAATGTGTAGTTTTTTGTCAGCCACATAAGGGTTAAAATCACATGTAACTCTAATGCATGCAGCTTGAAGGTTTTATTACCTCTGAATAGGATAACGTATTTTTATAAGATAAATGATAAGTGTGAAATTCTATATATTTATCTTTAAGCCAGCACTCTATACTTTTCTATATTTTTTACCATAGTTCTTATCTGACCGTCTCTTAAGATTTTGTAATTAAATAAAGAATATGAAATTATGTTTGAAATTGGTGTGGGTTTTGGAACATTTTTATGAGTCGGCTGTTCATCACCAGTTTCGGCATTATCTTCATCATTGTCGTTTAAGCTAGAAAATTTATTTTAACTTACACTACTATCATTCTTGTCGACATTCTTTGAAGTGCAAGAATTTTTGTAATATTGATGTAAAAGCACTGTTGTTGCTTTTGTTTATGTTTTGCCTTTTGTTCAAATATATTTTTGGGGATACACTTTGTTTTCGTTGTCATGTTTTAGATGATGTGACCACCTGCCAGCAAGTATCATCATCATCACTACCATCATTGGTGTCATTATCCACGATGCTATCATTATCCATGACAGCTATGTAAATTGGTTTTATCGCAAAGAATTTAGGTTATGTTTTTTTTTTTTGATTTTTTTAAATTATAACAGGACAATTGTTATTATTTTTAAATTATTTTGCTTAAACACTTTGAAATTCACAATATTTAGTACCTTAGCACTTATTCGCAGTTAAAAGCAGACTGGTTCATTAATCTGTTGAAATACAAAAAAAGTCATTTAATACTTTTGGTTTTTCTTTCAAATTATTGTTTTAGAATGTTGAGGTACATATATTAATGAATAATTCCATCAATAAACACAAGTCTTCCAAATCCGGAAACCTCAAAGCACTCCTTCACTAATACCAAACCACCACCATGTTTCACGTTAAAAGAAAAATATAATTCGTTAGCCTGTAAAAGAGAGTATAATTCGCTAAAGAGCACACAAATCGATCAGAATCTTTCTGAAACACTGTTTTATTTTCTGAGGAGACTAAAATAAACATTCATCGATCTGATGGGCACCAGCTCGCACCAAAAAAAATTATTATTGGTTCTGTAAAGCATGAAGGTGATTCAGTAATAGTTTAGAGGTGTCTAGCATTACCAAGACTTAGTAGACTTGTAATAATTTATGAAACTATGGTTGACCGTATGTACCTCAGTATCTTAAAACACTAACTTGCAAGAAGGATCCATGACTCCTTTATATTTCAAGAGATTAATGACCCGAAACATACGGTTCTTATTTTCAACGAATGGCCATATTCTAGCACTATCAACTGAAAACTTCTTAGTTAACTGATCTTTGCCCAATAGAGTATACTTGTGCATCTAGTCCTCCAAATACGAAAACGATGGGTAAGAGGAAAAACAGATCCAAACAAATATTATATTGGAAGAATGGTTAATAATTCCCTTAAAGAAGGTATAACAAATGAAGTTGACTCTATTAAATAATTAATTGCCAAACCTTTTTCCAATTTTTCTGTTAAAAACTATAATATGTTGCCTGTTGCTTACTTGCTTTTGTGACGCGAATTTAGGAAATTTTATAGTTTTCTTTGCACAAATTAAACCAATATAAGAATATTGTTAATTTTTTTTATTAATATTATTAGCTGCGTTTAACTCCACAAAACTTAAAAAAAATTTTTTTTTGTTTCAATAAATTTTACCCTAGAGTAACCATTCCCGCCTTTTTGGGAGCCTTTCTGTTGTATAAAATATAAAATGTGGTTCTCATACGAAAAATTTAAAGAAATGCACACATTTTGTATGGGAATATCACACCAGTACAAAACGACGTCTTATTATCTTTATATATAATATACATATATATAATTGTGATATACCGCTTATCCAATCTCTCCCACTTTTTGGCTGATGCGGATAAATAACGAAGCGCTACCTGTTACTGTTGGCCATACATGCAAAATTCCATAATTAGTATGAATGGAAGCTGTTACTCCCACTTATACAATTTCGCCCAGTTATTGACTCATGATGTGTCCTGTCCAAGAAGTTGATTAAACCAAATTTTGAAACGTTTACTATTATCTTTCTCAAGATAAATGTACGTTCACTTTAACTGTTCTCAAGATATACAAAAATTAATAATTTCTATGCCGCGCCCAGTTACCCAACTACGCCTACTTTAAAACTGATGATTTGATACTTTGTCTAATTCCGACCATTTTTTAACTGATGATTTGGATTAACTACCAAGTCATATAGACGAATTTCAAAAAATTGCACTCAAACTATTCTTAAGATACATTATTATTAATTGTCATAACATTCCATGAAGGAACAAGGGAACTTCTCTCAGTCAATGAGTGCACCCGATTCTATTTTTAGACTCATTGAAAGGGATCTACATTTCAATGCCGGCTCCGAACAGCAATTGCTTTTGAGAAGTTTTCAACAATACTAATACTCATAACCAGTTACTAGCTAATTTCATGAAGTGATACCGCTGTTGAAAAACATTTTTCTTTTTCAGATGGTCTGGACTGGTATTGAACCGACGACCTTCTAGTTGGTAGGCGTGTGTTTTACCTACCATACCACAGCGGCACTCAAGATACATAAAAATGCATATTTAGTTTGTATAGGGGGTACCATTCCCACTTGTCTTATCCCGTTCATATTTGCTACAGAACTTATAATGTATGCACTTAATTGGTGTACCAGAGATAAGGGAATAACGGCCTAAGGTGCAACCTGTTAAGAATTTTTAAACTTTTCTTTCCCTAAACCTTCACGTGGCAATTACGAACAAAATCGCAAACGGAAGTAACCAATTTGGTCCAGTCCAGTATATACATATAGATAATGCACTTATGTGTGTTGTTATTTTCAATGGAGATTAACAACTAATCTTTAAGTGGATAGATTGTAAATAAATTATAAAAAAATCTCACTCTTTACTTTATATATTTTTTATTTTCAAATTTTGATAGGTCCAATATATCACTTGCCATCGATTTACTATCATTATCATCCTGACCAGGCACTTTTGCAGGGTACTGTGACACTATCTATTGTCTGGTCTTTAGTTTGTTCAACAAATTTGCTGCCTTCTTAATGATCACCAGAAGATCTGAAATTATAACGATGGATATGTTACACAATGAGACCTTATGTCTCCCTAAACTTTTCCATCTAAACCTTTCAAGAACCCCACATTCACACAATATGTGTTACGCAGACTGTGATGACTGCGTGCACAGTCTACAAACATACAAATCTGTGACCACTATCCTTTTTAGATGCGCTGTCAGGCTACAATGGCCCGTAAGAAATTCCTTTAGGATTTTCAAGTCCGACCTGCCATACTTGAGAACCTTATACTAGATTAAGGATGATAGTAAGTGGTGCTGCACAGTAAGTTTCCGGGCCAATATATTGTGTCACGAAATCTTTTCTAGCCAATGCATCTGCTGTTTCGTTACTATCCATCCTACAGAGCTCAGGTACCCAAAAAACTAGACCTTATTTCTGCAAAAGCCTTTGCAATGTATCTTAGAAATATTTGAATATATTAAAAGTCTTATCCTTGAAGCTACTGTCCAGGTTGACCTCCGCACATACAGTGGCCCCATTAAATACTCGCTCATGTTTTATTATTTTAAAACACGTTGCATAAAAATGTAACTATTCAAAATTATTGAAATTGTTTTACTTATTGCCAATTACGTATGTCATGTCCAATTAAAGATATCACCAATTAATTAGTTTCTCATTTCAGTTAAATATAAACTACTAAAGCCATGAACGACATAATGATCTATCGACCTAAAGTTCAAAAATTATTTGCTCATAGTTAAAAAAATAATGATTTAGTTTGAAATAAGCGGTTTTGTAACACTTTTTTTTAAATAGCAGGCTTTGATTAACGTTTAAATAAATTATGTAATATTTAAAAAAAGGCCGCCATGGGACAAAAAAAACGTGAAATGACAGAAGAAGAGCGTAAAATAATTATAAATCTTCGTAAAGAAGGAAATTCCATTAGGGCAATAGGAAATAGTGTTGGAATATCATATTCCACAATAAAAAGTATAATAGACAGACTTTTTTTAAGCAACAACAAAGTAAATATTGATTTTAGTATATCTTATTAACGATGACAGCTCAAGTTTTAGAATTTAGTCTGATTAAATTCATAGTCATAGCACCTCCCATATCAACTAAATATTGATTTCTGTTTATCTTGGGAACGAATAAGCAAAAGCTTCTGAATTTGTTCTGAAATTTGGTCCAAATAACTTCCTGGCCAATTCAAATCATTATTCAAAAAGTAGGCGGAATTCAATGATAGGCGTGGTACCTCACATACAAAGTAAATATTGATTTTTGTATATATATATTGAAAACGGTAATAGTAGAAGTTTTTAAATTAGGTTCAGACAAAGTCGTGAACAATACACATCATCAGGCAGTAGCTGGGTAGATTAGATATGTGGGTGTGCGCCTTCCTTTCATGCTAAAGCTTGAATTTTGTATATGTATGTGAAAAACCACATTAGCCAAAAAGCGGATATTGCAGAAAGCACACTGGATAAAAGCTGTCAATATACCACCTTGATCAAAAAGTTCCCGCAATTTTTTCAGAAAATTAAAAATACAAGTTTATTCATCTAAATCTATATTGTCCCCTTCAAAGTAATCCCCATCGAGTGCAATACACTTATTCCAGCGCTTGATCCAATCCTCAAAGCATTTTTATCTTCAGTTTTCGGTATGTTCTGCGATTTTTTCATTGTACAGAAAGAAGTCACAGGGAGCCAAATCAGGTAAATTCGGTGGCTATTGGATGGTGTATTATTCGCTAAAAATTTTGAATAATGATGGCATTGTGGGACGGTGCATTATCATGGTGCAAAATGCACGAGTTTTCTGCCGACAATTCTGGTCACTTGCGGCGAATTGTTCATAACGCAAACGTCTCATAACGCCCAAATAATACTCTTTGTTAACTGTCAGTCATGATGCACTATACAGTTGTAATCCATGAAAACCGTAAGCATTGACCGAAATTTCTTTTACTTTATCAACATTTTTGTCGATTTTAGATGTCGATGGTCTGCCACTGAGTTCTTCATCTTCGATTGACTTACGACTACTTTTGAATCGCTCGTGCCACTAGTAAACGAACGTTTTCTTTAATTACTATTATTACTAATTTAAATAAAAATGGTAATACGCAGAGATATATAGCAAAAAACTTGTATACAAATCAAACGGTAATCTGAAAGGTAGTCCCAAAGTTCACTAAAGTGCACGGAGTTTGCAGAAAAAGTGACCTGAGCTCTATAAAATAACCCGTAAAAAATGAATATGTATATTTTACTAATTTTCAATGCTGACCCATTCGAATCAGCGCTAAAGTTTAAGGCGCAGTTGCTAAATGAGGCCAAAAATATACCTTAGATCTACACAATACGTTTTCGATTGTGTTAAATCTATAAGCATAGTCAGGTTACTGGTAAAATTGCTTATATAAGCAAGACAAATAAACAGAAAAAATGAATAATTTGTAAGGAATACATATTTAAGACTATAAAGAATTTTTGGCATGGGGTGCTTTGGACAGATGATTCTATGACTTAATTAATTCTATGACTTATTTAAACTTATAAGACTTAATTTTTTTGCAGTATTGTGTTTGTATGTATGTTGTAACTTAACATGTAAATTTTCCTTCTGAAAATTTTTTTATGACATTTTGATTGTTCTAATTTTGCGCGAAAATTATGTTTTCTAGCAACTAAGTTATGAAAAACTCCAAAACTGCTGAAAATACAAAAAAGTGTTATTCAAGTGATTTATAGGAAATTTTGTTCCTAAACTTCTGCTGGTATTTGCATTAAAATCGTCAAGTCGTTTTCAAGTTACCATGCAATATATTGACATAACTACCATATTTTGGGCGAAAAATTTGCCACGCCCATAAAAAAATTTGAGCCCGATGGCAGAAACTGAAAACGCATTTGAATTCAGCGCATCAAAATCATTATATTCCATTTAGTTTTATTTAAAGGCTTTTTTTGATGTCGACCAGTGTAATCAAAGATTATTTAAGAAGAGGAAATATTGTTACGAAAATAAAAATAGAACACAACAACGCTTTAAAACTGTATTGTGGGATTTTAATAAAATTTGGCAGCACTACCACATGGGCTGCTTTACCTACAAGTCAGTTTAGTTATGCTGTCGTAAGATAAACACGTGTTTAAACGGAAGTAAAAGTTTTGTATAAGCGAATATTAAGTTGTTGTAAACTGTATAAAAGTTATTGTGTAGTGGAAAAAAAATATAACTGTAACAACAGCAAAAGTGGTGTTGATTTTATTTTAACGCAATTTAAACGAACCCAAACATTTTAAACGGTTGAAACGTAACGGTGGTGTCGGAAGTGTGATTGCATGCATAAAATCAAATAATACTAAAAACAAGAAAAAATAAATAATATAATTAAACAATAAAAAAAAAACATTAATAAATACATAAAACGGAGTAAAATGAAATTCCTAGAATTGAAAGTGGACAGGCTCGAACGGGCATTAAATAAATTAGAGCTGTCAACAACCGGTAATAAAACCGAACTACAAAAACGTCTGTTAGAGGAATTTCAGAGACGCGGTATAGACATCGATACTCACGAATTTGATAATGAGAATGATCTTGAGATAAGTGCCGCTGTAACCACAAGCAATATGGAAATTAACTCATTGCTGGCCGCTATAATGAAAAAAATGCAAGTATTGGCTACTGCACAAGAAACTTCTAGAGCAGAAAACCAGAATTTTTTGGCAAAAATTGAAACGGAATTTGAGAAAACTTGAACTGACTACTAGAAACCTATAGAACCTGTTAAAAACAAGAGAAACTTCTAGAGCCGATAATCAAAAACTCTTGGCTGTGGTACACGAGAGCTCTAGAGTCGAAAACCAGAATTTCCTGGCAAAGATTGAAAAGAAATTTTAAGAAGCGTCGAGTGCAACAACAGAAGCTACAAGATATATACGGGACAGTAAGCAAAAGGGTGGATGACGTCGACGCAAGAGTGTCAAATTTATAAAAGACTTGAAAAATTTAACGTAATAGAAACGGTCTACAATGGCAACGGCCAGAGCCAGTACGAACCATACCAGAAGTTTCCAGCAGAATAAAAACACCTTGCATTGATGGTAGCTTACCTCTATCCGTATTTAAATTCCAATTCGGGACAGTTGCCAGTGGAAACGGATGGGACTATGAAGAGAAGGCTCTAGAACTAATCTTGGCGTTAAAAGTTTCTGCAGCAGAAATTTTAGAAACCATACCAGTCAGCCACAGAAACAACTACAAAGACTTAATGGTGGCGCTACAGCGACGAGCACAAATTTGCACAATTTGGACCGCATGGAGTTAAGGTGCCACAAAAGGTTAATGAGTCGCTCCAGCCTTTGCAATGGAAGTCGAGAGGTTGGTGCAGCTTAGTTATCTAGAGGAGATACACCCACTAGTAGAGCAAATTAAGACCGAAGCATTTATCAATGGTATAAGGGACACTGATATTAAGTAGGAGGTATGTGCTGCTCATAAGGCAACCTTTACAGAGACCGTGGTGTTCGCACTAGCGCAGGAGACCGCTCGAGAGATATCTAAACCGCAGGTATATGACATAAAAACTACCAAAGAAGATTTCATTACAGCTATCACAGAAGTGGTAGAGCGGCTTTTGGCCGAAAAAGAGCAAAGGTCAAAAATGAGGTGCCAAAACTGTTGAAAGAGCGGTAATTTTCGAAGGTATTGTAGGGTACCGCTCAGAAGTGCAAGACACACTGGCTACACTGGGAAAACACTGACTATAGAAAATCAGAAACATTTATTAACAAACGCCTTACAGATAGAGGGGAGCTGCATAAAATGGGCTTAGGTATACGCAACAGAGTTCAAATAAATGAACGCCGTAAAGTAAATGAGGTTGATCATAATGCCAATTGACATCATAGAGCCTGTGACATGAAAAGATTGCCACGTAACAGTGAAGTTTGTTACAGGAGTGGAAAGATTAATAACGAATGTAAGATAGCCGCTGATAAAACAAGTAATAAAGCCAGATAGACCATTATCAACATCAGACAAATACATCTGGAGGTTAACGAGGACTGATCAACGGCTCAGATAAAAGACCCTATACTGGCGAAGATAATAGCGGCTAAAGAGAAAGACAAACAGCCTACTAGTAAAGAGATATCAGCAGATAACCCTCTAATAAAGGCTTATTGGGCTCAATCAGATAATTTAAAGCTGATGGATGGGTGCTCATAAGTGCAGACGGCAATACAACTTTTAATCTAATAGTAGTTCCTTCTTCTAAAATGAATGAAATTTGAATGAGTCTCATAAGGAACATAGCGGAAGGCATCTTAGCGTGGTAAAGACAGTAGAAAAATTAAAACGGTATTATTACTGGGTTGGATACCAGCAGGCTGCCGCTGGATGGATAGAAACCTGCGTTGAATGTATTGCAGCTAAAAGTGCAATCAGAACAAATCAGAATCATCTGAGCATTACAAATCGAGAGCAGGGTTGTCATATTTGGCGATTTTAAAAGTTATTTGGCGTCCTAATTTTCGGTTTGGCGGCATGGCGACTTTTTGGCGATTTGTAAATTAATAGGCGATTTTGTTGGCTATTTTGGTAAAAAATATGAAAAATTAAAATTATTCTTTTGGTATTGTTTTGTGTGAAATTCGTGAACATGGTCATCTTAATGTGTCGATTATAGATGGGAGCTGAACTTCTATTTTGTTCTCGGCAACGAGAAATTTGTAGTGGCCTATATGGAACTGAAATTAATAGATTTTTAGGTTCCAGTTTATTTATATAATGCAATTGTCGGCAACTTGCAACGAAAGTTTTAAATTCATAAATCGTACGAAAAAAGCTCTAAATTGACAAATCTGGAAAAAAAATTAATGTGTTTGCTTGAAAAATTCTTACATATGCACACCTCAGGGCTATGAAGTATATCATATAATCATTCTCCTCTCTCTAAATACACTGAAAAGCTCAAAATCGGATAGTATTCTACCAAATTATAAGTCTATAAGTATATAAAGTTACGAAAAACCGTTTTTTTTTTTTACCCGTAATTAATGATTTTGGAGATGTTTAGAAAATTTCAAAAACTGAATCTTGTACTTGATAGCGTTAATTAGAAAATAGTATAACTTTTCATGTATTTTATCATCGTTCTTTTTTGTCGCATAGTGCAATTTAATTCCAACACAAGGCAATGTGAAATGTATCGAAGAAAAAGTGTATAACGTTTTAGATATATAACAATAATGAGACTACATATCTATATGCAAAATGTATTTTATATTAACCATAAAAATTATTTTTTATAGTTTTCTAGCTTTCAATAAACTGTAAACTATGTTATAGTAAACATTGTACACTTTGTTTTTGCTAATATTTTTGTTTAGTAAAATTAACAATATATATATTATATTGTTATATATATTATATTGTTAATTTTAATTAATTATTTTCAAGTTTGGTGAAATTTAAGAATTCGGAACAAATAATTTTTTATTTGATTTAAAATTTTTTTCTTATTATTTTAAAAAATATAAATTTGAAATTGAATTTGGCCAAAAAGCTTAAAAAGAGATCTGACACCCCTGATCGAGAGCACCAGTCGGTAAAGCCAAGAAAAATGAAAGTCCGAAAGAACTTCATGAAACGATGCATAGGCGACTAGAAATGGCCCGTGATAGATTGAAAGCCAGGTATGATCAAGCAGCAAATGTAAAGGCCTTCCATGAGGTACAACTGGTTCTACTCTATAACCCACAACCCTCCAAAGGTGCCAACTAACTGGGATTGAACTTATAAGGTAGTCAAAAGGCTAAGCGATGTGGTATACAGAATACAGAAAACCAATAGCCCGCGAACAAAAATGAAAGTAGTACATCTAGAGCGACTGGCGAGCTATGGGAAGAAAGATAATGAGCCTATTCGGGACGAACATGCTTAAGTGTTACGAGAATAAAAACGCCTAAGTTGTAGGATTTGGGTAGATATTGTGTCACCCTGTCAATGCCATACTTATTTGTGTATCTGGCAGAACTGCCAATTAAATCATCTCTGGGTAACACAATCTAATATATTTAAAATTAACGGATAGAGGATATGAGATCATTTGAGACACAACCGGAACTTCCAAGATGTAGGCAATTGAGTATATAAGGAGACTGCTTCACCTACAAGTCAGTTAGTTATCGCTTTGCTGTCAATAAACTAACGAAACTAACACAAAAATAATTTTTTTTACTAACACATTTACAAATTTTTTATATTTAAACATTTGAAAAAGTGAAACAACAAGAGAAAAAAAAGTGTTGCAGAGTTATATTTTGAGACATTTGACAGAATACATAAAAAACAATATTTTTGTGAACTCTAGCAAAATTAAAATAAAACTATAATCGAAATGAAAATATTGTATGTAATTCGAGTAATGTTTGCAGACAAACTGCTTAGAAGTATTATTGGGCAAGGAGGTGGAAAAGCTTGCACTAGGCAAGCTCATGTTGTTCAACAAGACTGAGAGGTATTCATATACATACATCTATAAATGATAAAATAATTAGTAACTTATATACTTGCGCATATAATTATTATTATTAATATATCTTTTCTACAACTTTCAGATCTTTTTCAATTATATAGACCCAGTTTAGTTCAAAACAAGAGTAAGAGAAGCGAAAGAACCATTTACTGAGTGAATTAAAAAAAAATAATTTAATGATGTACATTGTATTATTAATGAATTATAAAATATATTTTTAATTTACAAAAAGTGTACACATATCAACTTTGACGGGTTTATACATCAAATATTATATGTCAACTTTAACTAAAATTTACATCATCTTTTATAAGTAAGCAGCAGCAGAGTGAGAAGGTCAGATATATGTTTTATAGTCGACAGAATTCATAAGTTAGAGAAGGATGGAAAATCACATGTACACAAATCATTCGGTCATTTTTTCATTTTGCCCTTAATAACATAAAAAAAAAATGATGGATATTTCGGTCACAGTGCCAGCCAATTGACCGGTCAAATGACTGTCACTGTCAATTGACCGGTCAAATGACTGTCACTGTTCTTGTAGAGAAGTTGTGTTAAAGTGGAAATAAAAGTTTTGTATAAACGAATATTAAGTGTTGTATTAAGACAAACAGTATAAAATTTATAGTGAAGTAAATAAATAAAACTACAAAACAATAAAAATACTCGTAGTTGTGTTTATTTTATTTTAACTCAATTTAAACGAACTTAAACGTTTTAAAAAGGTTAAAATATAACAATATATATATTAGTTTAAAACTATGAATTATTTATATAGCACAAATCAAGAAAAAAAAGTTAAACACTACAATAAAACATTGGTCTTGACAACTTATTTTTTCCAACCACTGTATATATGTATTTAAGACTTTCGGAGCAGATGAACCAAATTCAGTCTGCGGTATTTGAAAATAAGCCGGTGCTCATAAGTCAAATAGAGAGTAACATTTTGTATTATTTTGGTTATTTTAAATTCTGTATTCTGTGCAATTATACGGATATAAATATTTATATATATGAGAAATAAATGGTTTTTGAAAAAAAAATGTTTTTTTCCTGCTTATGTAGCTTCAACACAATCCGCCCTCGTATATATATATATATTTATATATATATATATATATATATATATACATACATATATATATATATATATATATAGTCTCCTTTTAGCTCAATACACTTAGTAAGACGATTTTCCAACTTTTTTATACCATATGAATAATACGATTTTAGGAACTCCTCAAAATACGCATTAGTTTCGGTAGTCACTTCTTCGTTTGAGATGAATATTTTTCCTGCGAGCCATTTTTTCTAGTTTGAAAACAGGAAAAAGTCACTAGCGGCTAAATTTGAACTATAAGGTGGATGATCAACCAATTCGAAGTGGATTTCTCGTAGTTTTAGCATCGTATCTAATGCTGTGGGAACCGGTGCGTTGTATTGAAGAAAGAGCACAATTTTCTTGTTTAAATGAGGCCGTTTTTCCTTGATTGCATCAACCAATTGATCCAATAATGCACGATAATACTCTCCTGCGATTGTGGATCCCTTTTTAAGATAAGATATCTAATGCTGTGGGAACCGGTGCGTTGTATTGAAGAAAGAGCACTACTTTCTTGTTTAAATGAGGTCGTTTTTCCTTGATTACATCAACCAATTGATCCAATGTGCATTATTGCACATTGCGATTGTGGATCCCTTTTTAAGATAATCGATGAGCAATATTCCGTGTGCATCGTAAAATACAGTGGACATAACCTTGCCAACCGATTTCGCTGCCTTCGCCTTCTTCGGAGCACTTCCACCAGCTTCCAACCATCGCTTCGATTGATTTTTGGTTTCAGGTGGGTATTGGTGGATCCACGTTTCATCAACAGTTATTAATCTACGCCAAAAATCAGCAGGATTATGCTTTATCATGTCCAAACACAGCTGTGAAGTGATCTGTCGAACTCGTTTTTGTTCAACACTGAGCGAACGAGGCACCCATTTTGCCGATAGCTTTTTCATATGCAAATGTTCATGCAAAATGTTGAACACACGTTCATATGATATGCTTACCATTTCAGCAATCTCACGTATTTTGACCCGGCGATCATTAATAACGATATCAAGGATTTTCTTGATATTTTCTTCAGTAACCACCTCTTTTGGCTTTCCTGTTGATGGTATTGTTGCAGTGCTTGCTTAAATTCAGTTTAAATTCAGCAATCCAATATTTTACCATATAATCTGACGGAGCAGATTCGCCGTAATGTTTATCATGCTTTTCTTTTGTCTCTTTCGCCGTTTTGCCTTTCAAATAATAGTGTTTAATCACTACACGAAATTCACTTTTTTCCATTTTCCAAGAAACACAAGAGTTGCTTACTTCAAACGATTACAACAAATAAACTAATCGATGAATTTGGCTAAATTTTAACAGCTGACGTTTGACAGATCGTAATTTTTAAGAAAGAAAAAGTATTTGTGTTTGTGCTATCATCTAGCGCTAGGTAGCTTCAATGTCAATCCGCCCTCGTATATATATATATATATATATATATATATATATATATATATATATATGTATATATAACTTTCAAATGTGATTCCGGCCGATTCACGTATTTATCTGTATAATGTCCAAAAAAACTGTTTCCTAAAACGTAGTATACCGATTTTTTAAGCATTTACAGACTACACACCTATTACTCGGATAGAGGCTTGTAATGTGTGGCTTACCGAGATAAAAAGCAAGATATAGATATTGACTCTGAGTTGTTACTTCTGAACCTGAATTTCGGCATCCCCGTTAGATTTCTCGGCATTATCGTTCTCTGGCATTGGACTTCTAAAGAACAAATTTTGCAAATTCGTTTTCTTTCCGTAAATTGTGTAATGATTACAATTTACATTACGAGATTATTAATTTTGACTGTGAAGTCAGTAGTATTAAACGTAATTCAATTTCTGACATTAATTTGTAATTTTATAATATACATATATATTTATATAATTCATTCATGTATATTTCTGTTAGCTTTAAGTATGTATATATATCAATTGCTTTTATGTTCAGCTTGTGATTAAGGTCTGTAGCTGATTCATGTTCCCGTTGCTATAATTTCTTTACTTGTATCTGCTATAGTTCGGACTGTCTCTACGCGATGGAGTCGCACCATCAGCGGTCGGGTGAGTGGTGGAAAAAAGCCAACGCTGTTATTAACTACTTTTTTGCTAAGACTGGGTTGCAAAAATTCATGCCAGAAGACTAGTGCAATAAAGTTAAATTAGTTGTACGAAGATTAACTTATTTAATAAGTGAAAAGTGGATGAAAGCAAAAAGAATTTAAAATGATTTTGAAATCACTAATAAAGTTTGGTCAGATGGATTATAAAAAGTCATCTGAAATTACAGAGAAGTTGAGGGTTCAACCGTCAAATCAAACTGTTTTAGACCCCGATCACATTTTTAGATAAATATGAAAGAGGGAAAAGTTTGGAATTATATAATCTAGCAAGTGGATTTTCTCCCGAACAACTCACTTTCGCTGCTGGTGTTAGCCTTTATAAACCTGATAAGAAGGGTGCTGCCGCAATTCTTAGAAATGTGAATGAGTCTCCAACGATTGCAGCTAATATTAAAAAAATTTTGAAGAAACCAATACCATATTCCTTATGTCTGTATATTGATAGTCACTTACGATAGTCAGTTATAATACAATGCGTACTGGTGCGAAGATACGTAATGCCGATATGTATCCATCATATCGTAGATTTTGGAAGCCAAACAGAACTACAACCCAAATAATGGAATGAAGAGATCCTATATATTAGCTGAAGTGCCACT
The DNA here is from genome assembly GCA_023159175.1 of Wohlfahrtia magnifica. NCBI lineage: Eukaryota > Metazoa > Arthropoda > Insecta > Diptera > Sarcophagidae > Wohlfahrtia > Wohlfahrtia magnifica. The sequence goes on along the minus strand of JAKWBJ010000032.1, from coordinate 182,466 downwards.
GCAGGACTTAGTTGGTCACACTGCAAGTAGAATTGTTAAGCGACAAAAAGAACTCATACAGAAATCGAATTGTACCGAATTAACTTTAATTCATAAGTGGTGGTGCGATGGTAGCAGTGGTACTCAACCTATAAGCAAACTTTCATCTCAAGCGATTCTGCTAAAGCAGACGAATATTTGTTCACAATTTGCTTGGTACCTTTGATGATGAAGCACGTTAACAAAGCCATATGACAAGTTTTTACAAGCCAATCAAACTGCTTTTTGAAAAGGAAACAAAGTCGTTAATTAAAATTGAAACAAATTCCATAAAAAATCAAATTGATAGAATAGTTTCGACAGCAGTTATTACTGAAGGCAATGCAATCGTGGTTAAAACTGCTTTTTCTTGGCAATTATTGATGGCAAGGTATTTTGAACTCTAAGCGATTCCTCTTCTCAAAGGTGTGGTATATGTGAAGAAACGCCAACTATTATGAATAAATTAAAGAACTTTAATGTAAACACCAATCTTTACGAATATGGCTTACCGACAATATAAAAAAAGTGCATGTGCTAATTGATATTCCAAAACCTGGCGAGGAAAGCACTAATTTTTTCAACAACGATAAAATTTTTTCAACAACCTTTCTTAGCATCTCATATAACAGAAGTAATTGAAAATGTAATCAAAAGATTAGGAATAATTTTAAAAACTAAGTCATGTGACTATACATTTATTGTGTAAGCGTTCCGAGTGTATGCAATGGACACTGCGAAATTATACGTAAAATTGTATCCACGGTATTGTATGCAATGGACACTGCGATTTTATAGGTAAAATTGTATCTACGGTATTGTATGCCATCAAGTATTCACTAGAGATATAAAACTATCGATAGTCGGTCCATTCGATAGTTTCGATAGCTTGCAAAAAAAAATTATCGATACTATCGGATTCTTTTAAGTGCTACCTGTGGCAACAATATTAGAATTTAAGTGAAAGGGAAAGAATAATAATAAATATATATAGGTGGTAATTAACATTTTAATATAAGGCTTATTTACTGTTATTTTTGTAATATTTTTAAATAATATTTTAATTAAAGACGATTAACTATTCATATGACACAAATTTAAATTCAATAAAACGAACATAACAAAAAACAGAAAAACTAATTTGAATTCATTTATTTTTTATATTTTGTTTATATAAACACAATATTTAAACATCAAACCCAAAGTAAATTTGAGATATTATGTTACGTATTAATGAAGGAGTATCAAACGCAAAATGCAAATTAAAGCATAAAAAATAAAACATTAAATCACAAAACATAAAAAATGAAACTTACAGTTCTAAAGAGATCATAACAAAAAAAAAAATATATATATATAATATATAAAATATATATATATATATATATAAAATATATATATATATATATATATATATATATATATATATATATATATATATATAATAATAAAAAAAAAATAAAAAAATTAAGTTATTCAAATATTCAGTTACCCAATCATTTTTGTTAATAAATAAAGTTTTTGATTTTAAGCAGCCGATACTTAGTCGCAGCCGCCGGCTTTATTTACTTTTACTCTAAATAAAGCAAGTACAATTAACTTTATTTTTATTTGGACATATATAACTATAAAATTTTGCGGAAGGCTAACAACATGCGTCGAAAAAATTTTTGCAAATGTGACTTTACGTTTAGTGGTCTCCGTATGTACTTTAAGAATTTGCCGATAGTATCGATAGTAAAAAAAAACGATGGTCAGCCAACAATACAACTATCGATAGTACTATTGTATAGTAATATTGTACCATTGTATAGTACTATTGCAATATCGATTGTTGTGCAGCTCTAGCAGTGTTTCCGTTTTGGTCCGATCGGACCAAAGTTGGTAGTTTTTCGATGTTTAAACAAAATTTGGTAGTTTGGTTGGTTTTTGCTATTTTCTGACATTTTTGGTAACTTTTAGCTTTGATTTGAAAACAACACAATTATCACTAATGCTAACACTGTTTAAAAAAAAATTAAAAGTGTAATAAATCTACGCTCTTTTGCTGAGAGACTGGTTATCCTGCCTTTAGACATATACCAACATCCAAATGAACCATTTTGTTTACAGATTGTTTCGAATTAGCTTCAAGTAGGTTAAAAAGCGATCAATAGTTATATTAATAAAAGCTTAAAAGTAAACCTCAACCTCTGATATGCATTGCTATTTACATATGTTTACATATGCCGAAACATCTTGTGAGCGTTCAGCTATCCTGGCCCAGAGGATGGAGTCCCTGGGGTATGCTGTGCTCACTCCGAAAGAGGTATTTCTTCTCTAATCAAGTAAGATTATTGTGGTTAACTTATGGGTCTGCACAAAAGATCGACACAACTTTGAAAAAGTACTTTCATGTGTAAATTTTTAAATTTTTTACTTACATGTTTTGTAGGCTGCGAAATGTTTTGGTAGAATTTTAGAAATTTTTTGGTAGGAAGTAATTTTCTTACGTGGCAACTCTGAGCTCTAGTATTCACAAAATTTTGACTCACGTTGCAGACATAATTCAAAATGTTGCGCTTCCGATTGTAGTAATTTCGAAGGAAGCTCTTGAGTCTCAAAACAAAGATTTTAGATGTATTCGAGAATAGCATACTAGAAGAAGGTCACGAGAAATAACAATGGAAATTCGGATCCATTTATTTCGCCTTTTTCAACTAACCCATCGCTTTGCTCTCGAAATCAAGAGCTATTATGTGATGAAGAGAGAAGAATGTGTAAAATAATCTGAATATATGATAACTAGTGTTGCACAATTTTGTTACATTAATTAAATTATTTTAATACATAATACAATATACATATGTATATACATAACTTTTTTAATGAAGGAAAAAATTGAATATGAAAAAATTTTCTAAACATACATACATACAGCGGCGAACATTGTTTTAGCACAACATTTGTTTTCTGAAATCAACATTTTTATACATGTTTATTGTTTTAACCCTAGGATTACCGTAGTGGTCTGGTCAGACCAAATTTGATTTTTAACCGCGATATTTTTTTATGGGACAGCAAATCAAAAAAATTACAACATCGATATCTATTACTGACATGGTCTAAATCAAAAGCGATTGAGTTTGGGTCGATCGGACTGGCTAGATCACAGCAGCTTTTTTCCATGTAATTATATAATTTTTGTTTGTGCATGCATGATCATGATAAAAGCAGTTCAATTATGTTGAATTCAGAATATTTGTTAATATTCTGAAGTCAAACAATAGCATAATAGAATTTGTTTGTTGTTCAGAGAGTACATTTCATTCAAGCCCGCTAAATATGGTATAAGAGTTTGGTGATGCAAAAACGAATTATCCCATAAGAGGACAATTATCCACAGGTAAAAGTTTTGGTAAAGTCTGGGAAGTAAATCAAGAGGAAAGAGTTGTTTTAGATTTAATTCCAAAATATTTTGGCAACGAAAGAAACGTATATTGCGATAACTTCTTCACAACTTTAACACTAGCTTAAAAGTCAAACCAAATTTTGGATTATTATCGACACAAAGCAGGCGTTGATACAATGGATCAGATGGTATCGTATTACTGTACTAAACGATGCACAAATCGTTGGCCACTGGTCATATTTTACAACATGTTGGATATATTTTTGCATTGGCAGCATTTGTAATTCAAAAAGAAATGGTAACTGTAAAGTAAACAGCTTTTCGATTTCGCTTTTTTATCGACTTGGCAAAGCAATTAGTAAAATCTTATATGGCAAAACGTGCGTTTAATTCAGTAATTCGTTTTTTACACATCAGAAATGCTATGGTTAAATTTAATGTATGTATATGTAGGTAACTATACTGGCTCTAAAGAAGCATATTTTTTATATATACTTTCAAATATTCTAGCCTTGAACACCACAACTTGCTCAACTTCAAGAAAAATTTCCATCCTCTTCTATAAATTATCGTCCCTTATGCGTAAAGTGCAATATCATGTAAAAACTTGTTTTAGCTTTTGAACGTGCAGTGAACCCATGTGCCTTCAATATGGAAAAGAAACAAAACTAACATTTGCGATGTTTGTCAAGCGCAGAAAAGGAAATATTTTAATTAATAATTTATATAATTTACTTATAAAATAAACACGAACTCAATAATTTTTTTAAGTAAATTTTTCTATAATTTCCGACTTTTTCTTGTTTGCATTGTTACAGGTATGTATATTTAAAGGTATAATGATTCAGTTTTATTTATCTAAGTACGTACAACACTCAAAAACAAATTCCAACCGATTCTGGTGACATCTCATTGCTATGAATAATGCCTATCAGCAAAGTCCTACCAAAAGTCGTTCTGTGGTCTAGCCAAACGAATAAGGTGTACTTAGCGGTATGAAGTCTACTGGTAATCAAAGGAATACGTAGCCTTAAATGACTTGAGTTTTATTCGTTTCAATTCGATTATTTTGTGTCAAATAGAGCAAAACTCAAAAAATGACACAATAATTTAGCACAAGTTAAAAAAATATATATATATATATATATATATATATATCAGTAAGAAAAAAAAAAACAAAACTACTTATTTATTTTACTTTAAATTAAGCACTTGGTAGTAAAACCATTTTTCTTAATACCATCTCCACATTCCTTTGGCATACTGTCCATAAGTCCGACGTAACGTTCATTTGGTATTACTCACCATTTTTTTTTCAAATCATTAGAATTTTTAGGTTTAACAACGGCAACGTTTTGCTTTATATCACTCCATTGGTCTATTACAGGACTGAGATCTGATGATTAAAATGGCCAATTTAAAATGCCATTTCTATTTTGATCTAAGCAAAACTTTACTGTACGTAAAATGTGTTTCGGATAAATATCATGCATAAAACACCATCTAAGTGACATATTTTTCTTTGTAAATGGAGTCATTGTGTTGAAAAGTATTTCCTCCTAAGCGTACAGATCCATTTGCGTACCTATTTTGATTATACGACCAGCACGGTGCCTAGAAAATGCGACCCAATTATCACATTTCCGTTTTCCTGTCATTGGTGTGTATTTGGGGTTGTGTTGCATGCTTGAAGAAGGCCATATATAACATATTTCATCAGATTAGAACCGAAAAAAAATTCAATTCGTCACTCCAGAGGACATTTTTCTAAAAGATCGGTTGCTTTACTGTGCTCACACTAAATAAAATTCGATACTTCAAGTTCTTTTTTGATACGTATGCCTTATGTAGTACAATGCCACCAATCATTTTTTTTATTTTTTTCTTATTCTTATTGTTAGCGAGGAGATGTCAATACAAAATTTTGTTGGTAACTCCCTTAAAATTTGAGGCTAGAATTAAATACGGCCTTAAATAAAGGTGTCCTTTTTCTAGGCCTAACGCACTGTGTAATACTTTTATTTGTCCCATGGGCTTGAATATGAACTAATACGTTGAACACGGTCTTTTTGTTGCAGTTTAATAGGGAATCAAGGTAACAAACGCTGATAACCTTAGAGCTTATTTGATTGATAATAAAGATTAACTAATTTAAATTTTAAACTAAAAATTAGTGAAGAATATTTAAATTCGTAATATGTGCTCAGGTGGTCCACACTGCAGATTACATAATTTTTTTTTAACAAATTTAACATAAAAATTAAAACGGCGAAAGAAATTAAAAACAAATTACGGTACATACTGAATACATCATAAACAACACATGTGGGTAAATGCTTTACTCGATTTTGATACCTATAAAAAATATACGCTTTTTAATGCTACACACATAAAATGTGCTAACCCAATGTCCACCACTGTATGTATATGTATTTAACTGAGGTAAGCATTTAGGGTTGTAGTTAGGTAGTCTCCTGAGTGCTATCGAATAATCATTGTGCTAAATTTGAACAAAATCTATTAAGAGGTATTGAAATTTTTTCATGATTTTTTTTTAATATGCTTCTATGAGATGTGCTACGCCCACTCCATATCATCCATAACTCCCTTTTTTGTACAAAGAATAAATTCAACAAGAAACAGAAGATTACAAAATTTCATAAACGTAGCTGCTTCTAAGAGAAATTATGATTTTTTTCCAACTAGATTGGCATCTCGCAACACTGTTCGCCGTAGAAAATTTTTAAAAGGTGAATCTAGCAATTATCTATTGAAAATAGAAGCAGCGTGATAAAAATTCTAATGTGATGACTAAAACTTGCGCTTCAACTCCAATAGAGATGTTAGTATTTTCTTTAACAATCGATATGATAATAGAAAGAGCAATTACAAAAAAATTTTTTACAGTTAAACGCCGTTTATTTTAATCAGATTTTATCGACTTCTCTTAACTGTCTAAAAAAATAAGTCATTTCGTTAATTACAAGTTTGCCAGTGACGAATTTGCAACAAAAATTATACTCTGAAAAGAGTCTGAAACGAGGATAAAATCAGATATATCAGAAACTTAGCAATTCTCCCATAACTAAAGGGTGTACAAAATTGAGGAATCATTTTAATTTTGCCGCCATTTTTTTCTACTTGTAATTTTTATTCTAAGTTTTTATTTCAGATTCTAAATACACCAAGATTAGTTAATATGAAATATTACACTTAGAAACGTTTTTTTTTTATTATTAATAGATTTTTTGAAAATGACAAAAGTATTCAAGATGTAATTAAGAAATTTAGAACAAAATGCGGTAAAGCAAATGCTCAACAAATCGAGTCATCAAGCTGATGGTTGAGAAATTTTAAGAATCTGCATCCGTACATGATAACAGAAACAGAATTTATCAATGTAGTGGTCGTTCCACCGAGAATATAGCAGCTGTGAGCAGAAGTATTGACGAAGATCCAAAAACATCCATTCGTCATCGTTCGCAGCAATTAAACCTCAAACGATGCACATTATTCAACATTTTGCATAGTGATCTCCATTTAAAGGATTATAAAATCAAGCTGACCGCGCATTAAGACAGTAATACGTTTCTTGTGCCATCGAAAAACAAGAAGTAAATGAGCATTTTTTAACAAAATAATCTTTATCGACGAAGCCCATTTCCAGCTTAATGGCTACGCCAACAAGCAGAATTGCCGCATTTGTGGTTAAGAGAATCCAAGAGTTATCTTAGAGCAACCACTACATCCACAAAAATTTACGGTTTGGTGTAGTTTGTTGTCCGGAGGAATCATCGGAGCATATTTTTTTGAAAACGAAAATGGAAATGCGATAATGGTCAATGGAAATCTCGACAGAGAGACGATCCGAAGCTTTTTGTGGCGGCATTTTTATGATTTAGACGTAGAGAATATGTGGTTTTAAGAGGATGGTGCCACTTGTCACACAGCAAGAAGAAACAATGATGCTTAAAAAAAAAAGTTTATGAATTGCACTATTTCTCGTAGAGCAGGAATAAATTCGCCACTATAATTGTGCGATTTGACAACTTTAAGTTTTTTTTTTTTTTTTTTTTGTAAAGTTTTTTCAAATCGAAAGTGTACAGCAATAATCTTACAACAGTTCAAGAGATTAAAACCAACATTATCGAGCATATATCAACCATTGACAACAGATTATTGAAAAACGTGATTGATAATTGTGTGTACATAAATTTTTTTAACGTTTGCCATTGTAATTTATAATAAAACAGAGAAACAATTTGTGACTCTGGGATTTTTTTTTTTTTTTTTGTAGAAATGCATAAAGGCTACCGGCTACCTTTTCGAACAGTGAGGGGTGCTAGAATAAAGTCGACATTTTACGTCTATCGGAATCTATTAATTATTCTTGAAGCAATGAAAACTAATAAAATATTAAATGTTAGGAGCTCTGAAGAAGTTTCAAGTACGACGTTTATCAACTTCTACAAAGAAATTCACTTTCAAATTGCAATAGGTACTTTTTATAGTACTCTATAAAAAATTTACACTCAATGATCTTAGCTATACACACAAAAGAGAAAAAACTTTTTTTTATTAATTTTTGCTTGAAAGCTTAATAAGGGTTTTTATTTACAAAATGTTTCATTAAATTCAATTTGATTTTCTTTACATGATTTTTTGCTTGTTTAAATTGTTCTAAACACTTGCATGTATGTATGGACATACAGTGGTGGAAGAAATAATAGGGACACATAAATATTTTCTTAATTTAAAATTTTCAATTTTTTTTATTTATTATTACAAAAATCAAATAAAGAATGCATTGTAATTGAAAAAAGTTCGTACTTACGATTTTCCATCTGACCCAAATAAATAAATTTACGTTTCTTCAGACCATTCCACGTTGTTTTAGTTATTTGGCATATTATTTCTTCCACCACTGTACGTATATATTAATTTATTTATTATATCATATTTTATGATTTCTTATAAATAAATATATTATTTGTATATATTATATATATACTGTATATGTATGTATGTATGTAAAATACTTTTTTAATTTTTTAATTTTTTCCATTCAACAATTTTACTAGAAAATATATTTAAGATTGTTCTAAAATAAATATTTAAAAATATAATACGAATAATAAAAGTTAAAAACAGCATTTGCAGTAACAATAATCTAAGAATAGTAGTAATCATATAAATAATGAATATTATTTATAATATATCACTTAAAAACAAAAAAAAAAAACAAAAATAAATAACATGTGATATCAATATGTTAACAAATTTGACTAGTCAAAAATAAAAACTAAAATATATGTATACAGATATATATTAGTTTATATTTGAAAAATATACAATTCTCTTCTTTACAATTCTTCTCTTAGTGCGATTTGTTTAAAAAATATTGTATGTACATAAAAATAACTGAATTTTCTTATTTAAATAACAACTACTGTATATATATATATATATATATATATATATATATATATATATATATATATATATATATATATATATATATATATATATATGTCTATAATTTACTAATTGGTTTTGTATCGTTTAGTACTCGTAGTAAAACACATTTTTAATTTAAAATATACATATTTTATGGAAAATTTTCAAGTCTTGTCTCTTCTTATACGAGTTTTGAGAATTTCCCCATAGGTTTAAAATTTGAGATGGGTTTTATATTTGTAGTCGTATTTGTTAATAATTCATGTTTAATTTTTATAACAATTCAAAATTAACACATGCATATGGTCACGGTTATTGTAAGCAATAAAAATGATTGCAAATTTAGAAATTTGCGAAATTCGAAATACATATCTTGTACACAATAATTTAGGAACAATAACTAATCTCAATCGAAAATACAGGCAAATACAGCTAAGCAGTTTAATCCAAAGGTTTCCCAACATCCTTCTTCTGAAATACCTTTCTCGGCTCGTCGCATTTTCTTCGGATAATTTTTTGGATTACTTCGATCACTCAAATGTATTGGCATTTGTGCGAATTCAGGCCTGGGTGTACGAAATTTTTCCATTAGGTGATTTTGTTCTGGTGTTAAATTCTTTAGTTTTTTACCTGAAATGAAAAAATCAATTAACAATATAAAGAAATAACCTACTCTTAAAGAAAACAAAAAAAAAAATAAATAAATAAATAAAATAAATAAATAAATACAAAATAAATGTTAAATAAAAAGTTGAATCTAATTGCAAATTAATTTTTTGATTGAAGAATGTATTATGAAGATAGATCTATTTCAATTTAATGAAAATTCGCTGAGTTAAAAGTAGGTATACTTAAAATATGTATGTATATAGCAAAGAATAAAATCCTATTTGAAGCCGTTTTAAAGATGAGCACTTTTAACTAAAAAATCCATTTCAATACGTATTCCTCAATTGAAAAATTGGTTTATAAGTTGTCGAATTGCGCTCTATTTTCAAAGTATGTATTTATTTATTTATTTATTTAAATCTTTAATTGCGGTACAACGAGACATAGGGTCTTATATTACAGTACTGGGTGGATAATGACAATATTATTTGAACGTTCATTTAATAAAAAAAAATACAAAAATAAAAATAGTATTTAAGTGTACATCCTTTGAATTCTTATAGATAGAAAAATAAAAATAATTCCAAAATACACTATTTATAATGGCCACTACTTTTCTAAGTGGTATCAATTCGTAGATAACACTGGTCTACAAAAAACAAAAAATTTTCTGACCTTTGAATAAAACTATATAGAATATAATGATTTGGATGCGCCGAATTTCAATCCGTTTACAGTTTTTTCCATCGGGCTCAAATTTTTTTTATAGGCGTGGCAAATTTTTCGCTCAAAATATGGTAGTTATGTCAATACATTGCATCATAACTTGAAAATGACTTGAACGATTTTAAAAACAAGTACCAGCAAATGTTTAGGAACAAAATTTCCTATAAATCATTTGAATAATATTTTTTTGTATTTTCAACAGTTTCGAAGTTATTCAACTTCAAACTTAGTTGCGAAACAAAACACAAAATTTTTCAGACTAAAAATTTTACAAGTTAAGCATTTAAATTAAAGCTTAAGATGTTGAGAATAAAATTAGCTATAAATCATGCAAAGCAGTTGGCTATTGCTGATTTTTTTTTTAATTTTAAAAAAGTTATAAAAAAAATTCTTAAAATATAAGCATTTAAATGAAAGCCAAATATGTTGAATGTAAAATAACCCATAAAGGCAGGTACCTAACTTTGACAAAAAATATGTAACGCGTTATTAGGCAACAAACAAAAACAATGAAAGGAAATGTCTGGTAGGGAAAAATAGATCCATATATGTATGTATATGTAAAGAAACATTAATGTTTCAAAGAACTGGTTGTCGGGCAAATCAAATGTTCGGATATATGGTTTTGCGCTTGTATTTTCTTGTAAATCCATGCGGAGGGGTCACACGGAAGTAACAATCATGTTTGTGATTTTGTGGTTTAATCCATATCATTGGTTTCATAAATGGTATGATCTTACTGTTGCCGTCAAGCCAACCTTTCAAAATTCTTGCGCAAGTATTACAACCAGTGTTGCCGTCTTGGTTTGAAGTTAGGTACCTGCACTTAATTTTGAATAAAATCTGCAATAGCCAACCGATTTTCATGATTTAAAGGGTCCGCCATATAACTTTTTTTTTTTTTGAAAATGCTACAAAAAAAACTACTGAATATTTTCTCAATTTGTTTTTTTTATTTGAAAGTAAAATTTTTCCGGTTAATAATGGAAAATAATTTCATTCAAATGGCTGCCTCGGCTGGTCATGCAGTAACCTATATGATCGGTCCAATTTTTAAGCACATTATCGATTGTGTGCAGCTGTATTTCACCAATGGCTTCACGAATATTGTCCTTTAAAGCGTCAATTGTCTCTGGCTTGTTGGCGTAACACGACGGCACCCTACAAATAATAGTCCAACGGTGTCAAATCGCAGCTCCGAGGTGGCCAAACGACATCAGCTCTGCGACTGATAATGCGATCTTCAAAAACAGGGCGCAAAACATCGAGTGTAGCTTCGGCTGTGTGGCACATAGCGCCGTCCTGTTGAAACCTAATGTTGCTAATATTCTCCTCTTAAATTTTTGTGAACAAAAATTCGTTCGACATGGCCCGATAACGATCGCCATTGACTGTAACGGCCACGCCTTGCTCATTTTTGAAGAAAAATGGCCCAATTATGCCTCTGGACCAAAATCCGCCCCAAACAGTGACTCGTCTTGGGTGTATCGGCTTTCAATGTATGCGTCCGGGTTTTCTGTGCCCCAAATACGACAATTTTGCTTGTTTACATACCCGCCAAGATCGAAATTAGCTTCATCTGAAGAGATGATTTTTTTTTTGGCAAAATCGGCATCTTCTGTAAGTCGATCGTAGGCCCAGATTCCCAGCGTTGTTCAAGCGTATACACAACCATATTCGTTCAGCGGAAGGATAAAACTAATTATCTGTCAAATCAGACATGAGCTAAGTGTTACCATTCACGCAATAAGCACTAGTTGAAAAAAAACGTTAGATGGCGGACCCTTTATATCTGACTTTTTGAAAAAAATTTGCTGTAATTTTGCAGTAAATCTTTTTTTTTTCGCAACTAAGCTATGAATAATTTCGAAACTGTTTAAAATGTTATTCAGATAATTTATAGGAAATTTTGTTTCTAAACATTTTCTGGTACTTGCGTTAAAATCAGTTCAGTCTTTATCAAGTTATGATGAAGTATATTGACATAACAGTAAAATTTTTGGCGAAAAATTTGCCATGCCTATAAAAAAAATTTGTTCCCGATGAGAAGAAACTTAAAACAGATTTGAATTCAGCGTACCAAAATCATTATATTCCATATAGTTTTATTTAAATGCTTTTTTTCTGTACCAGAGTAATTATTTGTTTTTAAATATGAAAATATTTAATAATATTGTGATTTATGCTATGTTCACGCGGTATTTTGATTCACTGGGCTTGCTCTCTAAACTAGTGACGCTCATCCATATTGTTCAGATTACAAAGTTTTTGGGCTGTCTATTTACTCTCTTTGTGAATATTACAACTAGGAATGCTGAAAGAAAAAAAATACTACCAAAAATTTTCATGCAATGTGCCAAAATCAACTGTATCGCTAACCTTTATTACATACTTTTTTAATTTATATATTATACAGTATTTATAGATATTTGTATTACAATTCCTAAAAAAATTGTTTTTGTTTTATTTTTCTATAAAAAACTTAAGAAATTTGAATAAATTAACAATGCTAAAAAATCTTGTATAAAAAAGTCATACGCTTTGTTTACATTATTTCCAAAGGCAACAACAATTACAACAAAAAATATGTGTGTGAGACACAAAAATATTTCAGCGGCTTTTAGTCGTCAACGAAGAAGGGGTGTATCGCATGTTTTAGTGTTTTTGTTAATTTTAAGAGAGTTTGAAGAGCGCTAAAATTTTGATTTCTACACCGAGAAGTGTTAATAATAAGCTACATGTTTGTTGTTTATGCATGTTTGTACTATGTATGAATACCTATTTTTAACATCGTTTTATTTTCAGTGTATTTATCATTTTAAGAGTTTCTCTCTTTTTCCGCACCCCTGCTCTAAACCACGATAGCCAACTTTAGTGTTCAGACAATGGTTCTTGTTTTTTTTTTACATTTTTGTTTTATGTGCATATACACTCGGCAGCATAAATCTGCGTAAAAGCTATTAGAATACGTTGTGGTCTAATTGGGTATTAGGGGGCAACGGATTTTTTATTTTATTTTGAAAATTATTTCAGAAGTTGTAGCATAACACGTGGAGTAAAAAAAGTACTTGTCCTAACAAAGAAAACACTTTTTTTTTCAAAATTCGCTTTATTCATTAACGTAATCTTTTCCAAGAGAAATGCAATCAATCCAGCGCCGTTGTAACATTATAATACCACTTTTGTAGACCGATTCATCTTTTGCCTCAAAACAGGCCTCAACCAAAGCCAGTAGTCGCTGGAAACCAACTCTGGCGAATACGGCGGATGTGGGTGCAATTCGAAGTTCAATTCATGTAGTTTTGCAATTCTTTCAGAATTATCAAAACTTCTTGTTTTTGGTCAATAGTGAGCAAACGCGGCACCCACTATGAACAGAACTTTCTCACAGACAAATGCACATGCAATATAAAGCCAACACGTTCTTTTGATATCTTTACGATGTCAGCTAACTTCCGCAACTTCACTTTACTATCATTCAAAACGATTTTATGGATTTTTTTAATGTTTTCTGGTGTTACCGCCCCTTTTCAACGTCCACTGCGTTCTGCATCATCAGCGTCGCTATGACCACGTTTGAAGTCAGCAGACCACATTTATTGTTGTTTCTGATGGAGCGGAATTACCATAACACTTTTCAAACCATCAAACCATTGCTTCGCTATTTTTTTTGCTAGGCCCGGAAATTTTCTGTCCATGTGTTATCTACTCACATTTGCCTCATATATTGGGGAGCAAAAAGAAGTAGCCAGCGAATATAATACAAATATAGTGTTACCAGACGTACTGTTTTTAGCAGTACATGTACTGATTTTTGCTGTTTGTACTAATTTATGCTTAACTTGTACATAAATCAGTATGCAAATGTACTGATCAGGCTTGTAAAAGTTGGTACAATTATAGTCTTTTTTATACAACTTCAGACTCAGAAGCACAATAGTACACCAATTATTCAATAGGTACAATTTACGAACTTTCTCAGTTTATTTTTATTTTTTAAATGAATTTCCCTCTTTTTATACATATACTTTTACAGTATAAATGAACTTTTAAGTACAAATTTTATTATTATATAAACTAATTTTTATGTAAAATTGTATGTAATGTTTTTTTTTGTGCTTTTACTTAAAATAAAAAAATTAAAAATAATTTGAAAAAAACATTTTTGGTACAATTGGGGTCGAAAAAGTATAATTTTATAAGCTTCTGGTTACAATTTTGATGCTCTCGCTTTGCAACCCTGGTACTGATTTTTTCATGTTTGTACTTTTTTGCCGATTTTTATACTAAAATCTTTTTCAGCTTATAAAATTGTATATCATTTGCTTATTTTCTTTGAAAGATCCAGTGAATTATTTGTGGAGCTATAAAAAGTAGCAGTTGTCGTATTTCGACATTTTTGTTCTATGTTAAAGAAAACCTGCAAAATATTTCTTTTCTATTTTGTCAAAAAAAATTAAAAATATAACGTCGACTAAGGGTGAATGTCTTTAAAAACTCTATAAAGTTGTTAAAAAATTATTTGGAAAACATTGTAGTTAAAATGTTTTAATTAATATAACGCTTCGATAAGAAGAACAACGAAGTGTTTCAGTTTTGTGATTAAGAGTGAGGCGCAATTTTCCGTCATTTACCAACACTTTGGTTTAGCTTAACTCTTGCAATCGAAAGAGTACAAGAACTATGCTGCAATAAAAAGTTATTTGCTTTCAAAGAATTATCTGTCTGCTTTAAGTAAATTTTGCGAAAAATTAGAAAAGTAGTTGTTAACCATTTAAGGCAATTTGCCATATGGCAAACAAAGCATTTTATTCAGCTTTATATAGCTTTATTAAACTAGGTTCAGGATATAACTTATTGCTCTTAGTACCGGCAGTGATTACCTTATAAATTTGTTAAACGAAGTAAATTAAGTAACACAATACATATATAAAAGTATAAAGAAATATTTTTCTGTAAATTAGAAAATTTTATAAGCACGCTTGCTTCCTGAATCCTTATAATGTACAACTTGAATATATTTATTTAAAAAAGAAACTAATGCCACTTTGACTTCTATAAGGGCTTTTATTAAATAACACTTTGAGATGATTAGAAAAGCTGAGTTTATTTAAATTAAGTTTCTGATATTTCATTTGATGATTTGATGTAGGCAAATTTTTTCTATTGCAAATAGTGATAATCATTAAAAACTTTTACCGAACTAATTTAAAAACATGTTGAAGAAAAAGTTATTTTTAAATAGTGGTGCATTTGCTAATATTTAAAAATAATGCAAACTTTACATTTTCTATTTCACATTCAAAAGCTTCTACAGAACGAATTTTTAGTTAAGAAATAAAAAACTATAGACAAGGTACAAACACCGATAAATATATTTAATTTTTTATCACACTTCATAGAAATATACACATGTATACAAGATCACCAAAAAACATTGATTTTGTACACTGTTTTTTTTTTTATTGAATTTACTAACGTTTTCTGATATGTAAGGATTTCTTTGACTTCTAATCAGGCAACTCTATATGAATGGAACCAGATTTCTTTTACATTTTTGAGTAATGTTGTAGACAGTACAGCTAAACGCTTTAAAAGCACCACAAAAAGTAAGTAACTCTAAGAACAGAGTATTAAAAACATAAAATCCTCTCTATTTAAGCGAAAAAGCAAAGCTGAACAAATGCAGATTCTTATATATAATTGCCCTTCTTTCAAAATTTGAACTTAATGTATTTTGTTAATGTTGTTTTAAAAGAACTTAACAATGAATAAATGTGTGAAATTTTATTTTATCTGATTGCGTATTTATTTCTGTAGACGAACTTTTCAGTTAAACTTCAAAACATGTTCTCAGTTTTACTCACCACTGTACATATAGTATTGTGCAAAACAAATGCAACAAATATTATAAAAACTAATAATGCATTTTATTTCTGAAAGTATTTCATTTAGGAAAAAAAATGTTCTGCAATTTATATGAACTTAGATTTATATAAAAATGTATTATTTTATCTCAAAATTTTTTCAAAAATCAACGAAAACAATCGAAGTCGTCAAATAAAAGTGTGCAAAACAAAAGCAACAAATTAACATTCGTTGACAAAATCGTATTTTTTTAAAACTTTGCTCGTCTGCGGTTCCCGGAATCAATAAAGCTATTAACTACGGACTCCGAGATACGTTTCCATTCACCTTCTAGTTTTTTAAAGAACTCATTTTGATTTTTAAATCGTGTTTCTGAGATACTCCAAAAAGCTTTAAATCCTGTGATTGTGCCAGCCAATCAAGGACTTCGACCTTATTCTCTTATGAATTCTCTGTCTTAACTCGATGTGTGTTTCGGGCCATTATCGCGTTAAAACACCCATCGGAGTGACATATTCCACTTAGCGTATTGAATCATTTTCGTTTCTAAGATGTTTTTGTGCAAGAAATTGATTCATTATGTCATCAATTTTGTGAAAGGGTCTTACTACATTTGCTGAAATTATTATATTTACTGTAATGAACACTACCATTCTAAATACTGTGATGAACAATAAAATAGGAACTGTCTGTTATACTAAATCAGAAAGAAACAGTGTTGAAGGAATTGACGAGCAAGGACTGCGGGAGCCATTAAATCGCTAGCAAACAGTCGGGCGGGTGGGTGCTATCCTATCCTGCACAAAATCATATTCACCTACAGAGATTAATTATTACCCGTGGGAGATACCTACTCCTACCGGGCGCGTCCCCAATTGGCCTTTACACTGGGATGCTGCATCATGCTTGTCACCATAGGAACTTTAGATCCAAATCGTCTCACCTGGGATCGCTCGGTTTTCGGTTGGACTGCTGTTACTGTATATGTAGTATATATGTAATTTGTATGAAATCGAAACCTTTTGATCACAGTTGGGAATCCCAGGGTCCATCATCCCGACTTAGGTTGATTTGAGTCGTTTCGTCCCCGCGGACCAAAGAGAAATGGGGTTAGTATCCCTGAAAATGAATAATACTAATATAGAGGGTTCTAAAATGAATAAAGTTACGGTGCAAGGCCTATATATAAATAGCCCAGTACCGGCTGTTGCTAAGGTGTCGTCATTATCGTTTGATAGCTACCCAGCTGTATGGTAGGTGTGGGTGCCTTGGGAATATGGTCGATGTTGTAGGCTTAACTCTAGAAACCATCAATATCAACCTTCTGGCACATAGCAAAGAGCTACTGAGCCTCATGGAAGAAGTTGACTCCATCAGATAGAGTCAGGAGAGTGTTCGATCTTATGGATAGTTTCACTCTAACTGATGAATAGTTGGAAATCACCATGATCCCAGATTTGACCGGCTCGAGTGGATTGTCCAATTTGGAAGTTGAGGATGCAAACCAAATCAAACTGGTGGATGTAGCCTCTTCAATGAATACATCGGCTCCAATCGGTCGGTTATTACTTCCCCGGCAGAAGACCGTTAAAGTAGAGGGAGATGAAAATGGAAATTCGCTGCCACAGCGGGTTGTGATTACAGGAAATTCAAGGATAGACATTTTTATGGGGGGCGATTTCTTATTTAAAGAATTTCGTCGGTATGAATCTCAGTCTGCGCACTGAGAGGGGGGGATATTGCCTGATCAAGAACAGCCTTAAGTGAGGAAGTTTAAATGAATCCTATCCTCACGTTCCCAAGCGTGAACTCGCGATTGGGGAAATTTGTCTCCCAGTGAAGGAGCGCGTCAATGCCTCGATAGGAGGCAAGACTATTGCGGCAAGTACCAAGCCGACGACAATAGAGAAAGTGGCGAAGCCAAAGAACCCTGATGGGTCGAAGGCGGTGCGGATATCGAAAACGTCACAGGCTTGTAAGGCAGTTTTCGGCCTGACTGGCTTGGGAGTAATGGGTTAGTCCAAGCCCCCAAGTGAGCTAAGCAATAACATTACTGGGCCTGAATCCTAACCCTAAAATAGTATGTCAAAATCGTACTCCTCGGTTAATAATGTTGCGAAGTTCATTATGATTACTAGAACTTCTCTAGCAGCAGCGGCTAAACACAATCGGTCACACAACGGGGCTGAGACGAAGTCGTCAAGTTCTGCCAAAGGAACAGAGGGAGCAGAATCGGTATGTCCCACTGTGGGACCCCCACAGCAATAGGACAGTCAGGTAACGATTTTGACAGACCAGTGAATTCACAGAAGACTGCGCAGTCAGCAGAAGCCGTATATGAATCACTGCAGACCGCAGTGAAAAGCGTGCGGTCGACCGAAGACTGACAGCCAGTTGCTAAGAGGTCAATAGTCCCGTTGAACCAGAAGTTTCCTGTGGAATTTCGCTTGGTTAAAGGGCCTTGGAAAAGTCTAAAGGAAAGATCCTGGTAAGACATACTCAAATCCGCTCAACAAAGCTAGGACCAAGTCGAAGCCGATGACTATAGAAAATAATAATCGGGTGGAAATTATTGACAGATCTGACCTCGAAGGGAGAATCAGTGATGATCGATTGTTGCTGGTCGAAGGTCATCTTATCTCTGGATCCGGTAATAGCGGCAACAACAACAGCAAGGATTTTCTTATGGATGGGGTTAATGTCCTAGGCAGTCTTTGGGAAGAAGCCAAGCTAGCGGCAGTACTTATTGCTGATATCCCATCCAGGAAGGCGGTTTCAGCATGGATGCTTCCTCTAACTATGGAGCTGGGAGACATTGCGATACTGCTTGTGAGGCAAAATCCTAACATGTGTACAGGTAGTTGAAAGATTATCCATTCAGCCGCCTTTATGGAGAATGGAGGACTTGATATCAAGGTGCTAATCAATAACGAGGATGCACCTTATCTTAAAAACTTTGGGGGGAAACGGAACTTTGGGTTGGGATGGATTCGATTCCGCTTCCCATTATGCATAGCTCAATAGGAGTGGCAGACAGCAAGTGCTGAGCATTGTGCAGATACATCTGCACCACTGCAAAGCCGCTGCTGCTTAACTCATAATCTCCCTCACAAACAAAAGTAGACATCGTCCTTGTTCAAGAACCCTACATTTTCAACAATAGGGTCAGCGGGCTGAACAATGTAGAGTATGACATCTTTGCCATTTCGAACGGGGTAAGGTAAGGTCCTGCATTATTGGTAAGAAGAATTTTAGTTTAACTTTTCTTCCTAATTTTAGCAATGGGGACACGACGGTGAGATTAGAAAATGGTACTGGTTGGGCCACAATTCTGTCCTCCGTCTACATGGTCTATGAAGAAGGCGGACCCACTAAGGTTTCTCATTCGCGACCTGCTTGAGGGGATGAGAGAAGCAAAGGCAATATTATTTTGGATGTGACACCAATGTTCATTATTTCCATTGGGGTAACATCAGTACGAATGCAAGAGGTCATGTCAATGCTCATTATTTTCATTGGGGTAACAGCAGTACGAATGCAAGAGGTAATTATATTTTAATTTTATTTCAAATTATGATCTTAGGATCTGTAATAGAGGTAGCACCTTTTGTGCGAGTAATACAGTCTTGAACTTCTAGATGACTCACTATTAGAGGCTGGAGAGTATCGGAAAAATGCTCTGTTTCGAATCATAGGAAGATAGGTGTTTTGGTGGGATCCGTCAGGCACCTTATATGAATCCAAGAAGGGCAGAGCTTCAAGGAGCTATCTACTTTGAGACTGCTGGACGGCAATCTTAAGTTCGTTTAGAGATGTAGACAGTGCAGTAAACAGCTTGACCAGCACCTTACTGAGGTGCTATGAGGATCCTTGTCCAATTACCTTCCCGGGTAAGAAGAGTCAGCCCGTTTGGTAAAATGGCGATTTGAGTGCTCTTAGAAAAGTCGCTCGGAAATCACATAATAAGGTTAATAGATCGAAGCTTGAGTCAACAGATATAAGAGTAAGATTAGAAGGGCTAAGAAGAAATCTTGGGTTGGCTTCTGTGAGTTAATAGAAGGGGCTAAAGACGCTACAAGGTTTCAGAGAATACGTTCAAGGGAACACAAGCCCATTGGAAGTATTAAAAGGGACTAATTCCAGTCTTGAGACTCTACTAGCAAGAGCACATTTTCCTGGCTATGGGGATGTGAGTCGGGGCACACTTCCAGTTCCTCAGCTCATATTCACTCGGTGGAAGAATCAAATCTTGTCAGTAATATGATTGACACTTTCAAGCCTTATAAATCATCTGGTCCGGCGATGCTACAGAACGCCACACCTCGACTACCTCAGATTCCGGGGGATATATATGGCTTGTTTGTGTTTTTTGTATGTGCCGCGTCTATGGAGGGATGTAACGGTGACTTATATTCCCAAATCCTCGAATCCTAGTCACTCGACACCAAAGGATTTCAGGCCGATTAGTCTGTCATCCTTTCTTCTTAAGACTCCGGAGAGGCTAGTTGACCTTGAAATAATATCAGTTCAACAACGTCAATCGCTCTCCTATTCACAATTCCCTCTGTAGCGCGGGTATCACCGGCGACCAGTCCGGGCTGTTATGGAGCCGAAACTGGAGGCGGCACGTGTTTGTATTTACACTCACGTGTCACTTAGCCTGACCAGAAGTATTCTGGTACCATGGGAATCGAGAGCCCCAGGCATTCCGATCTCTGCCCAATTGTTGGGTAGGTGGCTGTGTTTTAGATCTAAAGCGCAGGCAGAGCGCGAGCTCGGTGTAGTGTTGCATCTCCTCAACCGGGTGCTATGACCCATATCACGGCAGGAGTTTAGATAGTTTCCGACTCCCTACCAAGGTGTGAAGGTTTGTGTCCTAACAACACTCCTTCGAATTGATACTCACTTGCGATGTTCACTTGTGAGTATCACAGGTGATGTTTGACGTCCATCCTTTGGACCTTCAAATTCACCTTCAGGCTGCATGTAGTGTCCTACGGCTGTATTTGAGTCTTGGAACAAGTGGATGGGGTGACTATATATCCTGCTGACCGTGAGTGTTGGGACTTTGGAGGTGGTGGTACCGAGCAGGTATAATTGGCACACGTGTGACTCTCCTCTTGGCGGTCTGGTCGTTTCTACGAATCGATCTAACACGGAGAAAGGCGCCAGTGATGAACAACTTGACTTTAGGTGTTCCTATAAATTGTGCGGTGAGTGCAGTGTATTCCAGGTGGAAGTTTTTGCGCTTAGGAAGCCAGCCTGATTACTATAGGCTGGACAAAGAGAATTAGACACGATCGAACACCTATTGTGTAATTGTCCAGGCTCTCGGGCAGGAGGCATAGACTTATAAGTAAATTTACGATCAAAACTCTAACCTCTCTTACGTGTACCAGCCCTACCGATATCCTTCAGTTTGCCAGGACGATCACAGTTGACCCTTTGGTCTCCAAGTGTTTGCGCCAATCGGTCTAGTATGACCGGATGGATGCTCGTCCGCAAACAAAACCAAGCCAAATACCTCAGCAACACGACTCGAAAACAAAAATGAATTCTCTGATAATTTGAAGGTGAATGCAAACGTATCTCAGAGTCCGTACTTAATAGCTTTATTGATTCCAGGCCGCACAGACGTGGCAGAGTTATAAAAAAATAAAGGTTTGTCAACGAAATATTAATTTGTTTCTTTTGTTTTGCAAACCTTTATTTAAAGTCCTCGATGTTTTGTTTGATTTTTGAAAAAATGTTAAGAAAAATGATCTATATTTTTTATATAAATCTAAGTGCATAAGTTTTTCCTAAATGAAATACTTTCAGAAATAAATGGTATTATTAGTTATTATAAGATTTGTTGCTTTGTTTTGCACTACACTGTATATGCATAACGCTAGCAACATGTGCAATACGTATCAAT
Organism: Wohlfahrtia magnifica; assembly: GCA_023159175.1. Lineage (NCBI taxonomy): Eukaryota > Metazoa > Arthropoda > Insecta > Diptera > Sarcophagidae > Wohlfahrtia > Wohlfahrtia magnifica. The sequence continues at coordinate 160,480 of JAKWBJ010000032.1, read as the reverse complement.
CCTTTTAGTTCTTATTGACGAATGAGTACGCTGTTCAATGGTTTTTCTACAGCTGACCGTTTAGTGAGAAATAAAATTTGTGATTTTCTAATAATTCAGGGTTGCACCACGTAGTATTAAAAAATATCTGTATTTCAAAGAAAGTGACAAAAATCTTCTATAAATGAGTGTAATGAAAGGTAGTGGCCGCTTTTTCACTAGTTGTAGTTGTATCAGGTTGTAGCTGCTCTTTGCAAATATATACTGCTTTTTAACGATCGATGGTTACGTTGACACGTTTGCTATTCATATTAATCCTATAAAAATTATCAAATCGCTTGATAACAGCAAAAGGACCTTCGAAACTAGTTATGGTCGACGAACTGCATCAGTGCGAACGAATACTGCTCCTGATGTGTTTAAGTTGCTCTCAACAAAAGTTGTCCTCTTAGCATGGTTAAGAGTTTGTTTCGATAACAAATTATGCATTTTGGAACGTATATAGTTCACAAAATCACTCACGCAGAGTTTTTTTTAGATTTAGTTTCTTCCAGATACTCGCCAGGAACTCGAAGGGTGCACCCGTAGACCAATTTCTCTGGACAAGCTTTAATATTCTCTTTCGCATACCAAGTAATATGAAGGGCAACACTTCCAATAATTTTTTAGTTTGATACCACCTGATTGCGGTTAATCGTTCAATTAACCCAATTGCAGCATGTAATACCCAAAAGACTATTCAAATCTCGAAATAGGTTTGATTTGAACTGCCTGCTCTGGTCCGTGGTGATATTCTGAGGAACGCCAAAACATGATATTCACTGTTGTAAAAAATGAACGCTATCGTTTCGGTAGTGATACCCTCTAAAGGGTATACTTCGACCCAGCGGGAGAAGCGGTCTACACATGTGCGACAGTAGCGATAACCCATGGATGGCAGCAGTGGGCCCACAATATCGATGTTAACATGTTCAGATCTTGCTGCCTGAAGAGCGTAACAGGAAATTGATGTTTAGTTGTATCGATGGATTTTACTCCGTTGACATGGAATACATTGCTTCGACCACTTTCTGCAATCTGTTTTTACTCCTTCGCAAATGAAACGTTCAAAAATAAGTTTTGTTGTTTTTGTTACGCCAGGGTGACTAATGTTGTGCATTACATTAAAAATTATTTTCAAAACTCTTTACACTTTCTACATATCTCTGGTGGACGCATATAGCATCTACGTTAAGTGTTGAAATCGATTTGTTATTTAAAATGGTTTACACAGTTTTTCAAAAATTCTTCCTCTTAACGGCACCAAATGCTCATCAATTGCCAAGTAAGCGCCTGGTATATACGATTTTAGAAAGTTTCTATTAATATCGCGGATACGAGAAGATTTGTCCTTTGCCTTGCCTAGTGACCAACAAAATTCTGTATTGGCAAATGAATGGTTTTATTTCGATTTCGACTACTGGCTGCACTTTCATTTCCTGTGTGCCTCTTCTATGACTATTAGTGCGCAAAACCCTCTTATTTATGACATCGTCGTCAAATATGCGATGAAATTCATTGATAACAGAACGCATGCTTTTAAGCTCTCCAGGTGGTAAAACTACTTTATTATGTATTGGTCCTCGAAAAATGTTCTATTTGCAATATTATCCGGTTACTACATTTATTGACGATGAATTATACCCAGTTAAGTCTTTTTCGATATGTACAGTAGTAGTGCTCGATTCTGATGCCCTGTTGATATCATCATCACTTTCGGATAATCAGAAATCATCTCAAATTCTGGAACAAAACAGTCATCATCAGCAAAATTAACTGTTGTTAGCCTCATCATTAATATCTTCCTGATTTAGAATTTTTCTTACTTTGTTGTTTACTAATTTTCTGAATTAAACTCTTTTAGTTCGATTTCTTTTTTGTATATTATAATTTTACATCTTTTTAACGTAAATAAATTAAAATTTTTAATAACGACAGGAATATTCGAAATTGATAAAGAATTGCTATAAAAGATAGCGCTTTGGGTTTGCTGAGAGATAGTTTTCGTTTTGCAATCATCAAGTTAAGTCGTGTTTAATCGTAAATAAAAGTGTTGTATAAACGAATATTAAGTGCACGAATAAGAAGTTGCTGTATTAAGATAAAAGTATAATTGTGTAGAAAGTGTAGAAATAACAAAGAAATAACATAAAGAAATAACAAAAAAAAAAATTATAATCCGTACAGGTTTATTTAAAGGCCAGAAAATTTTTTGTTTTTTGTAGACCAGTGATATTTAATTAAGGTTTTTTCTAAAAACGATTAATTTGCACTTTGCGTAATAATACATTATATCTTTATTTCAACAATCACATCGTTCCAAAATGAGTATCCAGCTATTCAATCTATAAATTTAACTTAAATGAAAGCCTATAAATTAATTCAAGCAAAAAAATTTTATATCAGTTTTGTAGAGTTAAAGGCAGTTAACAATATTAATAAAAAAAATTATTAATAGTCTTGAATTAATTTAATTTGTACAAGGAAAATAAAAAAATTTCATAAATTAACATCACTAAAGTAAGTATGCAGTAAGTAAAATTTTTTGGTTTATGAAAAAAATTAGGAAAAATTTAGTCAATCCCTTATTTGATAGGGTTAACTCTTTTTGTTATACCTTCTTTAAGTCGTAAATGCATCGAATCCACGAAGTTTTGCATCATTGAGCTGAGAATTATTAACCATTTTTCCACTATAATATTTTTTAATTTCTGTTCTTCCTCTAACTCCTAGCTTTCGTTTTTGGTGGCCAAGATCCAAAAATAGTCTATTGGGCTAAGATCAGAATAAGAATAAGAACCGCATGTTTCAAGTCATTAATAATTAATAAAGGAGTCATTTAACACTAACTGCATGGTTCTTTCTTACAAATTCTTGCTTTAAAATATTCAGGTTCAAGTAATTAACCATAGTTCCATCACTTGTTACAAGTTTTCCAAGTCTAAATACTGCAATTCATCCCTAAACTTTTACTGAATCACTTCCATGTTTTGCGGTACCAATCGTATTTCTTGCTGCGAGCTAGGAATTTGTCCATCAGATCGATTAATATCCGTTTTAGTCTGGTCAGAAAATAAAACAGTGTTTCAGAAAGTTTCTGACTGGTTTATGAGTTCTTTGTGTGCCGCTGTGTAGAATGGTAGATAAGACACTCGCCTACAAGCCAGAAGGTCCTCGGTTCAAATCCCGGCCAACCCATCGTAAAAAAGAAAAAAAAGTTATTCGACAGCGATATCATCTCATAAAATTAGCTACATAGTAACTGGTTATGAGTATACTATTAAAAACTTCTCTAATGCATTTGCCGTTCGGAGCCAGCGTTAAACTGTATGTCCCTTTTAATGAGTTTAAAAATTGAATCGGGTGCAGCTCATTGAGTGAGGGAAGTCCTCATGTTCCTTCATAGAATGTTATGGGAATTTATATACTTTTATGTGCTATTTAGCGAATTACACTATTTTACTGGCTAACAATTATATTTTTCTTACACCGTAAAACATGAAGGTGGTTTGATATTAGTAAGGAGATGCATGGCGACTTCCGGATTTGCAAGACTTATTTTTATTGATGGAATTATTGATTAATATTTGTACCTGAATATCTTAAAACAATAATTTGAGAGGAAGGGCCATGCAGTTAGTATTAAATGCCTCCTTAATGTTTCAATAGGATAATGACCAAAAGCATACGGTTATTATCATCAAGGAATAGCTACAGTATTACACTATGCAACTGAAGACTTCTTAGTCACCTGTCCAAATAAACCATTTTTGGGACCATTTAGGCAGCCAAATACAAAAACTAGGGAAACTACGTCGAACAGATCTAAACAAATAATATAGTGGAAGAATAGTTAAATATTCCCAGCTCTTTGATGCAAGACTTGGTTAAATCGATGCATTTACGACTTAAAGAAGATAATATATAATATATACACATATAATATAAGATATTACCCTATCAAATAATAACTTACAAATTTTTTATAATTTTTTTATAAAAACCAAAATATTTTACTCACTGCATACTCACTTTTGTGATGTAAATTAAAGGAATTTTATTGTTTTCATTGCACAAATTAAACAAATGCAAGAATATTGATAAAAATTTTATTAATATTGTTAACTGCTTTTAACTCTACAAAACTGAAATAAAATTTTTTTGTTTGAATTAAAATATAGGCTTTTATTTAAATTAGACAAACAGATTGAATAGCTGCATACTCATATTAGTGATACACTGTATGTATTGTAAGCTTTATTTACTTTATGTTGTCTTATTATATTGCTTTTATATTACCTTCAATACAGTCACTGACTAGTGAAGTCTCTAATGGATTTAATAACTCAACACGATCACATGCTTTCCGAAATTCAGAAGCACTCATCAAACAATAGTGAGGTGTCAAACATAATGGACCAAGTACGCGACGTCTGTTTTCCGGAGTTGGATCCATTTTTTTTCGTTTACACTCTGCAACACTCCAATCAGCAAGGCAGGTAAATAGTGTCAGCTCAGTACCTAATTGTAATGCATCACGTTTTGCGATCATTTCTAGTTCCTCAAAACGCAATCCAGTCATTTCTGGTTTGGTGAGAATTAATTCTGCGTGCATATCGATCAACTGCAAAGCATTATTCAACAAAGCAACGCCGTAATCTTCAGCAGTGAAGGGATTTGCATTTGGGGCGGGAATATTCGATGAATTCAAATTTGTATTGGAACTTGTGACATTTGCATATGCATTAGCAATAGCTTGTTGAGTTTTGCGTTTATTTTTTTTACTGGCTGTTGAGTCTTGTGTCGTTATAACAGCACCCAACTGAAGTTGATTGCTTAAAGTCATGCCTTGGTAGAACCATAATGAACGAAATACATCTATAACTGTGGCACTACTTAGCTGCAGATCCAATTCTCGTATGCAGTGGATAATCTATTTGATGAAATGGAAAATAATTCATGATATTTATTTATTTTATTCAGACTACAAACGTATTATATTTTAATAAAATAAAACATACCAAATCGGGACAATTATAACGATCAGCCAATTCTAATATTTTCAACATGTGCAAATGATCGCGATATTTGACAAATTTTGTTTCCAAATATCGTATGACTAGTTCAAAATCATGTTTATCTACATTTGAGATCTGAAAATGATTATCACCTTTACGTCCACTATTCGGTCCAGCATGTATTAATTTTGCCAATTCTACGCTATTCTCCAGCACGGCCTTACGTTCGCAACGTATCATGGAGCGATCTTCACCGTTAACTACAATGAAGTCGATATACGGGCTTGGTATAATTGGTATTCCAGTTGATACATTTGTGTGTGCTCGCATAAAATACGGTGGGGCAGTTGGTGTATATGCTTTCGGTCGACTCGTAGTAGTAGTGTGACCAGCACCACCGCTACCTGTAACACTCCCGCTAGTTTCTGGATTATGTTGGCCATCAGCAGAGAGTCCAAATGGTAGTACCATTTTAAAGTACTTATGTTAAGCTCGATGCACCACTGAATGTGCGCGAAATGTTAATTTTTTATATTATTAATTACGATAAAATCGAAAACAAATTTTTAAGGGCTTATCAGCATTGAAGGCAGTGTTTGAAGTTTTATTGAAATCTCTAAAAATAAAGAGAAAATGATTGAAATGAAAGTGTTATACTGTTTTCGCACCTAACGTTAAAACCTGGTTTTAACATTAAAACCATACGCAGGCATTTACACTATAAGTTTTCGTAAATTTGTTTTACATTTTTATTGGACAAACTGCACAAAACTAAGAAATTTTGTTAATAGAAGAACTAATGTAACCATAAATATTTTACATTTTGTAAAAGAACATTATACAAAGTGAACAAGAGTTTTAAAAGAAAATAAAAATTTCACTTTTGTTTACATCTCTTTTAATATTTATTGAGCGCCGTTTGAATTATCAACTGTTTCAAATATTTTAAGGGCCATTATTATAGCTTGCTGTTAGCTAAAGGTAGGATAATTTATTTTTCATTATTATGGGTATACTTAGGCTAAAATTGAATGTTATGTTAAAGAGAGGATCATCCTACCTTTAACTTTTAAAGCTAAGTTTATGTTCGACGTTGCCATATTGAAGCTACTTGAAGCATAAATAAATTTCTGCTGACACATTTTGATTTTTTTATTATTATATTATTATTTTATTTTTGCGGGAAATAACAAACAAAAAATATTATTACATAAATGCATATGTATATATTTATTGAATTATTTAATTTAAACTTAACAGTAATGCTTTGGTGTGATAATTAAGTACATAGTTTGTAAATAAATAGTCTACCAGCTTGTGTGGAATGATAACTTCGTACAACTTTTTGTTGTTTGTTGCAAAGTGCTGCGGAATAAGTCAAAACAAGCACGACTTAATTTTTTTCAGAAGTCCACACCCTTGATTCAAGCATTCATTTCAATTGTGGCTTTAGTGCTTGAAGATAAGGCGCAGTTTCCTCGTTCAGCTCGTGGATCTCAGGTGGCACAATGCATAAGGATTTGATCTCAAGTCATTTTCGTATTTGTGATTAACCTCTTCGGCGAAATGATAAACCAGGCGATTGTCGAAATCTTCACCACCCAAGTGTATATCACCAGCTGTGGCTCTTACCTTGAATAAGAAATCTTCATGGATTGTCAAAATAGAAACATCATAAATATCATAGCCCAAATCAAAAATGAGAATATTTCTTTCACTTTTCAAATTATTATCTATACCTTAGGCTAAAGCTGCAGCTTTAGGTTCATTGATGATTCTCATGACATTGAGACCGGCAATGGCTATTGCATTTTTTGTGAGTTGACGCTGTGAATCGTTGAAATAGGCTGGTACTGTAATACTTGTGGGTTTTATTGCAGTGACCAAAAAGCTGTCTCCTTTATTTTCATAAGAATCAGTCTTCCGGAGCGAATTATTCTGTTCACCTTTAAATTTTATACAAATCTTTGGGTAAATTTCATTTATTTACTTTTTTTGTTTGTTTTATTTATATTTTTATTATCTAATTTACACATTTTTATATATCAGAAAAAAGCATATCTTTGCCATTACGTATTTAAATATTTTATTTGTCAAAAGTAATCGGCATTTCTTCCGGGAATACCATATTTCCAAGATGTTACCACTATTTTACAAAGAGGTTGTAATAACGAAAAAATTTTATGGTGACCTTAAAGTTCACTTTAGTAAAAGTAACCTTTACCTAGCTAAAGGTAGGATGTTACCGGCTATATAATTTACTTTTCATTCTTATAAGTAAATTTTAAGCTAAAAGTAAACGTTATGCTAAATGGAAGATCATCCTTCCTTTAACTTTTAAAGTTAAGTTTATGTTCGAAGTCACCATATTGATTTTACTACTTAAAGCATACATCCATATATATTTTTTTGTTGACACTTGTTGATACGCACACTGAATAATTACAGAATATGTACATATACAGTTAGTGTCATTAATATTCAGTTTTATTAAAGAGATATGTTTAACTGATTCGTCTTAAGCTAAATGTATATCTTTTTCAACATTTTTTTCTTGTCATTAATAGTTTATTTAGTCACTTGAAAGTTCACATTTGTATTTAGAAAAAAAGAATATCAATATAACAAAAAAAAACTAAATTAATTCAGGTGGCATAAAATATGGCGCGTCAATAATATTCGGTTTTCTTTGAAAAGTAACAAATAATACATTAGAAAAATGGTTTTATATAAAATTCAGTATTTTTTGGATAACCCTTTTGTTTTATAACTTCACTTAGACGGTTTGACATGTTTTTTACTATTTTAGCTGTATAAGCTGCAGGAATACGATCCCATTCTTCTTGAAGCCGCAATTTCAAGTCTTCAATGGATTTTATTTTGTAGTTCCGGATTAGCCGGTCCAGCCCATCCCATAAATTCCCAATCGGATTGAAGTCTGGGGATTGCGCAGGTGGATGGAGAACTTTAGGGCAGTTATAGAGCAACCATTCTTGAATTAAACGCGACTTGTGCTTTGGGTCGTTATCTTGGTAGAATTTAAAATAATCTAAAACGTCCAGCTTATTTGCACTTTCTTTAAAATTTTGACGGAGGATATTCAAATATGATTCCTTATTCATAATTCCACTGATAAAAACTAATTTTCCCGTCCCTTTAGCTCCCATACAACCGCACACCATAACATGTCCATTTCCATGTTTTACAGTTGGTTTTTTTTTTTGTGGTTGTAGCTCTTCATTTGGTTCCGCCACACCATTACACGCCCATCGGATCCAAATACGTTATACTTGCTCTCGTCCGCAAATATAACGTCATCCCACAAAGTTTCAGGCTTCCTAATGTACTCCCTGGCAAAACTCAAACGAGCTTTTCGGTTGCGTAAATTAACCAATGGCTTACGACGTGCTACTCGCCATGAAAACCTTTTTTTCTTATGGTTCTTCGTATAGTAGATGCAGATATTTTCTTTTTAAAACTCATTGAGCACCTCTGTGACTAATTTGGGAGCACTTAAGCGTGGGTTAGATTTTATTTCTCGCACAATTGAACTTTCTTCCCGCTCGGTCAATTTTTTTGGCTGACCTGTCTGCTTTATGAAGTGTATTCTTCCTTCATTTTTGTGCCTTCTGACAATGTCCCCAACTGTATTTGGTTTCATATTCAGAATTTCAGCAATCTCTTTGTACTTTTTACCTTTTTCATAATGGAAAATAACAAGTTTTCGCTGTTCTAAAGGAGTGTTTTTTTCCTTTGCGCTCCATTTGTATAATTTGCAGTGAAGTAGAATTTTGGACAGACAAGAAATGAGGTGTTATGCACTTTTATTAAAACGTATCTCTATATTGCTGGAAAAGTAGCTGGATAACATGTTTTTTTGCAAATAGCATATAAATAGTGGCAAAACCGAATATTAATGGCGCTTAGTAAAGAGGGTTAACAAACTTTGATCGATTTATCACGGTTGCAGGGTTACCATAGAGCCATTTTTTCCATATATTTGAATACTTATACTGACAATATTTATTTAAGTTTTTGCTATTCTTCTGATTACCTATCCATTTCGCTAATGCCATGGTGTTATTATCGATAAACTTAAAAACCGAATATTAATGACACTAATTGAATATGTAAACATATTTATTTAAACTGATTGAATCAGCCGCATTTTAGTATCTAAATTTTACTGTAATTATGTATGTTGAAACATACGTTTTAACTGTATTTTCATATCAAATTTTTTGTACAAAATTATTTTTTAAATAGAATTCGAATACAGTTTATTCTAAATATATAATAAATAATAATATCTTTTTCTAATTTTTTTTTATCCAAAAAAATAATTTTATATGATAAAATAAAAAAACATACATACGCACATACATATTTTTGTTCTGATCTTAACTTATACCCTACAGAAGTTTAAGCGTCAATTGCCTAAAAGCTACTAGTACTGCTACAGCTGGTACTAGTATAGATGAGAGTTTTTCTGGAAAAGTACTTGTAGTAGAAGTAGTACAAATACACCACTCGTAACCTGATATAATTTTTTGTGAAACCAAATACATAATGTCATATCAGTTGTCTAAAAAATAATTTAATTTTATTTTAACTTATACATAAGTTTAACAAAAGTTCTCAAATTTGAGTTTTAAATGAAGCTAAAGCTTGGAAAAGCTCAACATATTTCTCACACAATGCTCAGAGTGATTCCTGCCATATGCTAGAAATAAAAAAAAATCAAAATCAACATCCTTAACCAAATATGACAACTTTTCCAAGTGATTTCCCTATTCGAACTTTTGTCATAAAATTAGTCAATGTTTTAAGGTTCCATACTGTGAATTTCAGCTTGCACCTAACTCCACCCTTTGCGTTATCGCTCATAGATCAAAGCGATCTCTTTGTGTTTTTTACAAATTTCTGAATAATGTTTGAGTGTGAATTTTAATGTCATGTACTTATTTTGTTTATGTATGTATGTATGCCGTTATAAAAAAACTTTCAGGAATCTTTTATATTTTATATAGGGTGAATGTACCAATAGTCGGCAATTTAAGACTTTTGTTTATTTCAAGCTACTGCCCTAACGCATGTGAATGTGGTATAGTATTGACGACTAGTTATTACAATCCATTAATTTTGCTTTGTTTCAGATTATAAAATTAAATTTAAATATTTTTTTTTTTTCTTGAAATTGGGAAATTTACTGTTTTTTGTGAAAAACACCAAATTTGCCAGTAGTCGGCACTAATTTTCCAGTTTTCGGCATACTACGTTCCTATTGTCGACATATCATATTTTAGTATGGAAAATAATAAAAAGAGATTGATTTCACACTGTTACTTATCTAAAAACAAATGTATTCCACATTCCATATGTTCAATAAGATCAATCAGACACGAAGGATAAATTCATATCAGAAAAATCCTGAATATTATTTGTGTATAATTCAGATTTTGTACATAGGTTACGTGTTAAAGCTAAAAACACAAAAAAAAATATATTACATGGAATTATATTATATGGCTTCTGACAGCTAACCTCTAAAGCTTAAGTCTATAATTGGTATTTCAAAATGTTTTAGTTTTTACCATGGACCGGTCACATAATGAGATTCCTCTCAAGCCGCTCAGTGACAGTTCGATCATAGCGTGTCATTAAAGCTTTCAAATCAAGAACTCTGCGATATCCTGTTCGGAAATAGAAAGTCATACCACATAAAAGTTAATATCACGCAAAAGTTGATGAATCGAATCATTGAAATAGACTTGAATTTGGGGCTTTAAAACGTAATACCGGACAATGAAGTATAATAGACGATATGACAAGATGTAAGCACAGTAGTCTAGAGAAGTATCAGAGTTCATCCCACACGTCGAAAAGGTCATCCATTTTACTATGATGTCTCCGACTTGCATTTCTGCGTACAAGGGATCAAAACATCAGGTAGTGTTTTACCAGAAATCCCTTTTGAACGAGTTCATGAAGTCACTTAATCATTCCCTTTTCCAAAACCAACTGTAGATTTTACGACAGGATTTTTGAGACTGCCCATAAGGCTAAAATGACGCAAACGCGGCTCCCAAAAATTTGTCAACCGTGGTAGCACTGATCTGGACCCCTTTGTATTACAAATTTAGCCTTTTAGTTGTCATGTTTTGCTACAAAATAAAGCCAAACATTAATACTCTTAAGACTTCATTGGTTCGTGATGAGGCTAGATTTTTATATGGATGACGAGCGTACAATTATTGGTCATTGGCCAATGTTATTTAAGACGAGGTTGAAAAAGATATAAAGATTTAGTAAATTATTATTTCTAGAAGTCTTAACGTTTTTTTGAGGTCTCAACCTTAACAAAACTAGTAGTAAAAGCCACTGTCGACTATAGGAACAAGGGATTTTCATTGGTGACTCTAATGCCGACTACTAAAACACTTACAAATTTTTCTTTCCTATTGCCGGCATCGCTTAACATTTGAGAAAAAGTAATTTTTTTCAGCGCTTTCACTCTTATAACCATATTTTAACAGAGTTCTACCTATAGAAAACATATCTGATCGAAAATTAGTTATATTAAAGTAATTATTGACATTAATAATTCGGCATCCCCACTAATTTTTTGTTAAGAAAACATTTTCGTAAAAACCGAAAGACTGTCACTAAATAGATATTGTCAAAAATACTTATCTAAGCTCAAATTTTTTTTTAACATATAGAGAGCTGAGAAAATGTTTAAATTTCATATAGCTTTACTTTAATCATAATTACTTTTATTAGTTATTTAAATATAAATACAAAATTGCCGACTACTGGTACGTGCCGACCTTAGGTGCACTCACCCTATGTATGTACATTGTCAGATCAATTCTGAAAATTCCCTGGGAATAAATTTTTCCCAGTTATATAATACTCCTATTCCAAACAGACAGGGAGAAGGAATTTCTAATTTTCAAGTTAAAATTTATAAAATATTTGTATGGCATATTTCAGGGATTTCAATTTACGAGGGCAAATTCATCGATTAGTTTATTTGTTGTAGTCGTTTGAGGTAAGCAACTTTTGTGTTTCTTGGAAAATAGAAATGGAAATGGAATTTCGTATAGTGATTAAACCTTATTATTTGAATGGCAAAACGGCGAAAGAGACAAAGAAAAGCTTGATAAACATTACGGCGAACCTGCTCCGTCCAGATTATATGGTAAAATATTGGATTGCTGAATTTAAACGGGCCCAAACCAGCACTGCAACAATACCATCAACAGGAAGGCCAAAAGAGGTGGTTACTGAAGAAAATATCAAGAAAATCTTCGATATCGTTACGAATGATCGCCGGGTCAAAATGCGTGAGATTGCTGAAATGGTAAACATACCATATGAACGTGTGTTCAACATTTTTTATATTATATATTGTATATATTTTTTTGTCCTACATTTGATATTGAAAATTTATTAAATTGACATTGACAAAATTATTAAATGAAAACCGAAATAATTCTTTTTGTGTATTTAAGGTATTATAAGTCCGTCATGTGAACCAACACAGAATCAGTTAAAGAAAAATCCAATATGGTTTATAGTCAAAACTAGGCCTGGGAGGTTAAAACAAAGCGGGCAAAACTAGTGACTTTTCTTCTCTTATTATTATTATTATTGTTATTATTATTATTATTATTATTATTATTATTATTATTATTATTATTATTATTATTATTATTATTATTATTATTATTATTATTATTATTATTATTATTATTATTATTATTATTATTATTATTATTATTATTATTATTATTATTATTATTATTATTTATTATTATTATTATTATTATTATTATTATTATTATTATTATTATTATTATTATTATTATTATTATTATTATTATTATTATTATTATTATTATTATTATTATTATTATTATTATTATTATTATTATTATT